>JAJOZX010000530.1:600000-970000 GCA_023014485.1 Bathynomus jamesi
TACGATGTACGAAACATGTTCTACGGGGTTCGTCGGGGAACAGGCCTGGGCATGGAAGTTGGGAGATGCCCTCATGATCATACCATCGTTGGATTGCCCTGGCTGCGTAAGCTGTGGCTCCATTCTCCATAAAAATATTGAATTCTTGATATATATCACCTCTGAAATATATCAGTAGAAAGCCATCGTCAAGAATGCTAATGTGTCGAGACGGAGTTACAGTCTCTTCACCGACCACCAACTTCGAGGGTCCAATTGTCTACACCGTATCCTACACAATAACAGAAAATCCACCATGCTTACTGCTTAGTTGTTGCTCTCATATGTTTCATGCGGAACAACTCGTTTTGGTTACCGCCACACTTATATACGACCGCTGTCACAAAACCGGGGAAAGCGAGATTCGCTCGAGATGACAGACGTAAAGGGACGGGGCTCGTACCGTCATTTTAGCCACCCAGTGCTTACGACGGGATGACACTGCGTTCATAAGGGCTTCCGTCTTACCGTTCACCAGTAGCATCCCACACCTTACTGACATCGTCTGACGGTTTTTGTTGACATTTTGTTATGGATGTCGCCGTTTGACAAGAGTCGGTCTCAACAATCCCTCTCATGCAAAGAAGAATCCTGTTCGTAGGCTTTGTACACACAGGACGTTTAGTAACCTGCGTTTCCTGATTGACTTTGGACTTCATTCAAGTCGTAGAGAAAATTATGGAAGTGGTTGATCTGAGAGTCATGTCGACAATATGCTAATTAGACACAAATTATTTTCATGCAGAATCTTCTGACAGCGCATTTACTCAAGTTACCCAACCAAAACCCTTGTAAAAGTTGCATATTTTAAAAATGGTAAAATATAAATTTGTAGAGCAAAAGCTAGATAGTAAACATTAACTCATTTACAAATGGACATAAACATGGCAAATGAAATATTAATTTTGGGAATGAAATTTTTTGCAGGACTGTACATTTGGATGAAATGAATGTTGGATTCATTGCCAAGAAAGAATGTGAAGTAACAAAATTTCTTAGAATTAATTATATTTGACAAACTTACAATCTAGAAAGATGGTAAAATTCTTGAACTTAAATGTATAATACTTCCCTAACATACTGTATTAAATTTGCATAAAACTTTCATTCTTCCTCACCTCATCTAATGTACTGCATTGGAAGTGGAAATTGTACTGACAACTCCTTAAACCAATTTTATTATTCAGAAATGAGCAGCAAGAATATTAACTGATGCCACTTTCTGTATTCACATAAATAAAAGATCAGATGTATAATGAAAATGGCACATTTCATATTTACTGACAAGTGTATGAACAAATTTATTAATTACACTGGGTTAATTAATGTTTTATCAAGATATTCTACTCAACTAGGAGCAGAAGTGGGCAATTTGTTCTTCAATTAAGATAATCTTCCTACCAAAAATTACCTACTTTTGTTGGATTAAAATTATGGAATGATATTAAAAATATTTCTGATGTAACTACATTTAAGAATATATTTACACCTCTTTTAATAAATGAATACCAGTTGATAAATATTTGTATTAATGTAATTTTGGTTTAATCTATGCTACATTTTTAGTTAAATTTCTCATATATTCCTGCCAATTTTTCACATCAAAAATACTTGATATTTAAATATTTTATTTCAATATATTATTTAAATATTTTTTGAATTGTTTGAAGTCATATCTGACACTTTCTTCAAAATGATGTGTGTTGCCTTTTAATTAATACAAAACCTTAGTGAAGCTCAAGAGCTAAATTGTTGTAAAATAAATATGGATACTTCTAAACCTGTTCTATATTCCATGTTAAAATTATTTTAATATTTATTTTATTATAAGAGTTTTACTTTCTTTCCTTTTTGATGATGTGAAAAGTACCTGCACAGCGAATTGGAGGTGTGGTTGGTGGCGGGTGAATCCATTTGCCATCAGGCTGCCTCATGTGCCGTCTATCACTAGCAAACTTCTGTAGAAACACTGATGCAGGAATTACCCTAAAGAATCTGTGAAATGGAAAGGAGGAGGAGGAGGAGGAGGAGGAGGAGGAGGAGGAGGAGGAGGAGGAGGAGGAGGGTAGGTCACATAAACATCTCTTACTTCTGATTAAAACTGCTGTTATTATTTATTCTTTGTAAAGAAAAGGAAATGGATTCAAACCTGTGCTCAAGGAAACTACAAAAATATAAAATAAAAAAATAGCAAAAGAAAAAGAAAATGCAAGAAATACTGAGTCATATTTAATAAAAGTGAATTCAATGCAATCATTATTACATTTATAATTTCAATGGCCATGTGACACAAAAATCAGTGTCAAATTAAATTCAAAAAGAGTCACTAAAAGTAAGTGATAAAACAACATTTCAACAATTATCAAATTCCTATCATGAGGCCATTTTACAGGCAAAGAGATGTTGGGAATTAATTCACTGGTGAAAAATTGTAAATGAAGCTGCTTCCCTCTTGGTGACTTCTTTTGACTTAAATAGTTATATTTTCAGAAAGGCAAGTGAAGAAAATGATCTATGACTGTCTCATGAGAGTAGGCTAATCAAGTATACAAACCGATGATTTTCTGGACGAAGAATGTGATCTGTGCGCAGAGTTTCTGTGACGTATTTGTGAAAGTATGTAGGAAATGGTAAATCAGAATCCAAGTCAAACACAAGACAACGATCATCCAGCACATACATGAAGATTACATGATAATCCTGTTAAAATTTCAACATTTATTGTTAAGTAATAGATCTAAATTTTGTTCTGAATTAATTATATAATAAGAGACTGGTGACCTATGCATATTATAAATTATATTCCAAGGTATGCATTAAACCATGAAAACCATACACAAGAGAATTGAGGTGTAATTCATAATTTTTCAGTCAAAAAGAAATTCTAAACAAATAGAAATATTGATGTAAGTACAAGCCCATGATAGTGAACCAGATAAAATAGAAAAATTTTATAATCAATGAAGTACTCTTAAACTGTACAAGAAATTAATTATAAACTAATGTAACTAATAAGGCAAGGCAAAAACATTAGCTACAACTTCAGCAGACATAACAGTGACAAATACAAAATTAATGTACACTTAAAAATGCAGAAATATATATGCAAGATTTTTTTAAAAGCTAAATATGATAAGTGTGAAGGAAAACAAATATGGGCAATTAAGGTTAATTCATTATTTAAGTAATGCTTTACCCAAACATTTAATGTCAATGCTGTCTAACTTCAGTCTTTTGGCCACACACAACTACCAACATACCATTAGTTACATGAATGTTATGGAAAAAAGGTGGCAGGGAGGGGACAATTCACTTTTTAAATCAAAATACAAGTTAGTTTTTACTAGCTTTATGATTATGCAACCACTGGCCAAAACGATTTTTTTGCTCTTTAAATAAGTAAAGAGAATTTGTTCTTAACCCTTTCACTGCTGCAGTTAATGTAATAATATGTTCACTCTATATAAATGTGGATAGTGAAAGGGTTAAAGAACTTTTAAACAAGAGCTTCATTTCAATGACTGATGCTTCAATATATTCAGTAAATTTAGGATTATGCTCTACTTTTTTTTTTTTAATAAAGTTAAAACATTCTTTGAGTAAACTAATTAATTCTCTTGGAATAAAACTCTTCTCCATTTTCACCATTCAAATTCTTAATCTAAATGTGTGCAAGTGTTAAAAATCTTTAAATTAAATTAAATTAAATTTTCTTTCCTTTTTAATTTTTTTAGCAAACCATTAGCACATGCAAGTTAATAAAATGTTTACATAGTGATGTCATGACACAAATAGAAAGAACTCCAGTCAAATAGAAATTTAGATAAATAGCTATTAACTTTGGAGAAACAAATCATGAAATCAACCAATGCAATCAAACTGTGGTATTTGTACGACACTGAGGCAGAAATGAAATATAAAAGATGTACCATAATAAAGAAGAAAATTAAATAAGTTAAGTGTGGGTAGGTGGATATTTATTAAACTATTAATGAAGTTATGAACAATTATACAGTAGTATCTTTGTACAGACTAATAATCCATGTTCTCCAAGAATGTTACTAAACCAATATACAAAAACTCCTCAAACATCTGGGCTTTTGCACATCTGTGTTATGGCACTTCCAGGTAGGGTGCCATCCCAATGTGTCAAGATCCAGCCCATCTTATAAGACTCCATTTAAAAAAAACTGTGTCACTACTATAGTCAGCCCATCAAGGATTTCTACTAAAAGTTTTAAGTATTTGACATTTTTTGTGATTATCTTTTACAGATTTGACTTGTATTTATTATTAATTTATTTTTGCTTTATTAAAAAAATTGGGGAAATTTTGAAAACATGAAAATTATAATGGTGGTATTGATACATCCATGGGTCCCAGGACATACAGGGTACCCTGCCACCCAATTACTCCAGATGTGCAAGAAGTTTCTATGTAAATTTAATGTTATTTGAAACCTGTAGCCATTTGAAGAATGATGATAATTACAGCAACTGAAATTATAGAGGGTGAGTACAATTTATCTTTAATGGTGATACAGTTAACCTAAGCACAAAAGGATTTCCAAACAAAAGTGAAACTAATCACTGATGCACAATACTGTACTATAAAAGGCAAATAAAAAATGAATTGGACACTTTGCTTACAACATGAATAAGTATTGCTTATAATCCATAAAAGCTAATTAAGTACTGAATGAAAAGGTCAGAGGACAATGCAAATGTAAAAGATGAGTGTCCTGTGATGCAGCCTAAAAGCTATTCTATCTACAGATGAAAAGATCTTCAGATCTCAAAATTTGCTACTGCTATGATACAAAAGTACTAGAGATGCTGAAGTGCAATCAGTATTTAAGAGAAAAAAAAATCAGTCAGATTCTGATAACCTAGTAAATGTTTGATATTGATAAGGGAATAAAACTCTTTATTAGTTTTGGGGGATTTCTCTATAGTTTTGACAAATGGCATTAATATAGCAATTTTTGATAAGTTAAAATAACCCTGATGTAAATCCATAAAGAAATCTGGGTGCAACTGTCAAAGAAGAAGCTGAAGTAGCTGTCTGCAATATTCAGAGGGGCCAAAACCAAAATTCAAGAGAAATATTGGTCAGAATGCTCAAAGAGGTTTTGCAAACTGTTGACATTGACAGAGTTGTTTGGTCAATTCCTACATTCCTTTCAAAATCAGGTTAAATTGGTGTTGCAAGCACAAGGAAAGAATGAAGTTTGTAATTTTTTTTTTTACTGATCAAAATATTTTTTATTAATCCCCCAAAACCAGCAAAGAATTTTGTTGCAATCATTATATGACAAATGGAATTTAATGTTCATAAATGCAAAGTTTAACAGATGAAAATAACTAAGAATTATAAAACGAATAGCATACAACTGAAGAAAGCTATATAAAAGACTTTTTGCACAGAAAGCAAAGGTTGTTGTGAGATTCATATCAAAACACTTTGATGCCAAAACTCATATTCAGTATTAAGTTTATCAGAATTCATTCATTAATTAATTTACAATATGACTTTCTGATGTTTGGAGATAAGCAGGCAAATTAAAAATGGAATTAATGTATAGAAAGTCATACAAAAGAATGACTCAGACTCTGGGGTAAGCATTTTTTCAAGTAAAAAGCACAGAGTGACAGGGAACATGAATGAAGTAATAAACAAACACACTTATTATATTTTTAAGGTGTTGCTTTTGTATTAAAGGAATAAGAATGTTGAAGTGAAAACTTTAAAACAGTTTTAAAGTCAAATTTTGGGAGCAATGCAGCTGTTCTTATCAAAGTTCAGTAACTACCTCCAATTTGTATGATAACTACCACTATAAAGGATGAGAATTTGTCATTAGCTTAATTTCTGGCATCATAGCTGACTTAAAAGTGTGAAATTAAACTGGCAACAAGTACCTTTCTGCAAATTACTGCTGCCTCCATCACGAAAGAAACATTCTAAGTGATAACTTACTTTATGAACTTTACATAATTCCTTTGTAATTATTAAAGCCAATAAAATGCTACAGATATAATACCTTCAGTCATATACAGTATCGGTCCTATATCCATTTTTTACATTGCTGTACATAAAGTGTGGAGTATTTTTTCTTTGCCAAATATTAGCTTATAACTACTTTAAGCGATTATCCCAAAACTCCATTATGGAAATGAAGCTATCATAATTTTATAACTAACCAATCTTTATATAAAATAGTGAGGCACTTCATGGAAGTTTCTTTTACATTGATAAGTAAATTATGAGTAAATTATTCATTTCAGGAGAACTAAGGAAATATTAGAAAATGTGCATACCATTATACAATGGTTCAAATTCAGAAATTTATACTTTTAAACTCTAAATGTTTCTTCAGTTGAACACTGAGTAATTAAAATTGGTCAAAACTGACTTGGATAACCAAAAATTACAATAAAAAAAAGAAAATTTGAATATACTGACTTAAAGATGAAAATTTAGGATGGATTTTCTCTCAGTTCAATGCTTTATGCGAGTCTAATTATTAAAATATTAATGAGGAAGCCAACCTAACTAAATGCAATGAACACTTAATAAAAAAAAAAATTAATTAAGGTGATGAACTGAAACATTAAATTATTTACAGTTATTTTGTATAGTACACAAGTGTTATTTGAACAAAATTACATAAACTGCACCCAAAGCCACACAAAATAAGGTATACCTTATCTACTGGCCCAACACAATTGAAGATGAAGGAATAATCCTGAAAACCATTTAAAGTAAAAATACAAGGAAAATAGTATAAATTCATTATATGAATAAAAGCTTTAATATTTTCATTTGAATGAATGAACAATGATGATCTTATTTTTGTTTCAATCAAGAAAAAGTCAACACAAAAACCCACACAAAAATTTTTTAGCATCAGTGTGGTGACTCATTATAAACTACATTTGTGAGGTCTACAGATCATAACATATTCAAGTGTAGTAAACCTATGATGACATTTTCTTATTGAATATTTTACCTCCTCTGTTAAGTGAATAGTCTCAATTATGCCAAGTAGAATTAGGGAAATAAAGTCACAATGAAAAGTAGAATTACTAGAAGTACAAACTTTTTGCCTACAGTTAAATCTTCCTTAGGTGAGTGAGGAGGGATAGAAGATCAGAATATATAAGGAGTGGGACCAGAAGTGAAGAAGGGGCATTATGAAAAAAGATGACAGGACTACACTACAGAAGACTGAAAATATAAAAATACAAGGCTTTTGAATTGGAAAAATATAGAAATGAAATTATAAAAATAATTTAAAATAATAATGTTAGTAATAATAATAATAATAATAATAACAAAAGTAGTAGTAACAACAGTAGTAATAATAATAAGGGAAAAGAGAAGGATAGAAGGAGGTCAATTTGTGAGGAAAGTACAACCAGATGTGAGAAAGGGGATCATGAAAGACTGAAAAAGGAGCAAATGGTTTTGAAAAAATATATGAAAATGCAATTGGAAATGGAAAAACAATTTATAATAATAATAATAATAAATAATAATAATAATAATAATAGGTAAAAAGTAATAAACAAAATAGTAAGTACAAAAATATTCATTTCAGTAGACAATACAGACATTCCTTTGGAAGTTTCCCTTGGATTTGACAAGCATCATGTTTTTAAAAATATTGTCAATGGGGTGAAAGCCAGGTGACTGATTCAAGTCAGGAATTGTTTAATACAAGTGGATTCATTTTTCTGCAGGAGTAGAGATTAGAAGATTCATGGACCAGTGAGACAGAATTCTAGTCAGTGGGGTGACTGCTTTCATTTTCACCTCTAATTGCGCAATTGTGTTCAGTTATTCTGGTTTGTTAAGTGCCACCAGTTTCACAAATATATACTTGGGGCAGGTTTTATGGGAAATAATATAAGTTCCAGCCTTGCATAACCCCTTTTCTCACCTCTGGTCACATTTTCTTTCTATCCTTCTCCTCTGCCAGTGTTCATAGCCCCATGAGTAACAATGATTCCCTATGAGTGAAGTGAAGACACTGAGATTGCAGGTTCAACCCCCACTTGTGCTGGTAATAATTCACGAGTTTGCACAATGGGCTGCATTAGTTAGCCTCAGTGCTGTGTCAGTTTCTGGCCTTCCTCACTCATTATTATCCCTTTTCTTTCATACTACTACTACTACATAAAGACTTTATCGTAAGCTGAAAGCTTGTGCTTCCAATAAACCCATTTCTCAACTGTGGCTTTATTCCTTAAATTTTATTCTCCAGTAAAATCTGACAATGATCTCTGTCACACAAAAATTGAAACACAACCAGAAGACTTGTACCTTTCTAGTGTTATGGCTATTTTACAGCTATATTGCTACTGTTATTACATGAAAAAGAAAAGTAACAGCAAATAACAACTGCTCTTAAATAAGTTTCATTAAAAGTAAAAAATACCTTAAAAAATATGTGGCTGAATGATAATGCAAGTTATTTTAATAAATTAAAGCTTGAAATTTGGCATTAAAATAAAATAAATGTGAACAAGTTCTTGAATTATTATCATCATTATATTATTATTATTATTATTATTATTGTACATAATAAAGATAAATAATGCCCTAGGTTCATCTGACTTTTGTGTAATATGTGTATTATTTTCTTGGAGAAGAGTATGCACTAACTTAGCTAATTAATACCAATTGCCAATTTTTCAATCATTCATTCTGAAAAGAGGCGTAGACACGCTAAACTACATAAAAAAGAAAATCTGCAGTACTACATAAAAAATAAACCATTTTCCGTTGAAAAAAATGGCTGTATATAAATAAAGTATGGAATAAAGTCTACTATTTGCTAAAATATATACTTAGCCACTGCCAGTTGAAGGCAATCACATTTATGCCTAATAATTCTAATTTAAATTCTACTTATACATAAATGGGAAAAGGCTAGAGGGAGCATAAAAATTAAGAAAACCATCAAGTTTGTTCCGCATAGTAAATATTTAAAGCATTTAAAACTTAAAGCTTTTCAATGTGCATCCTAAATAAATTAAAAGTAAGAAGTGGGGCTTAAATTCTTTATCACTAATGGTAGGTAGGATAGTAGGCCTAGAAAGTTTGTTGAGTCTACCATACTCTCTTCTTAGGTCACATTCTGAAAGTCCTACTTAAATGTACGTGTTCAGTACCAAGATTATGCATTTTGGGTGTCCAATTATAAAACAATGATTAATAAAAATAATTTATTTTCATAAAGTGTGTGTGTGTGTGTGTGTGTGTGTGTGAAAGCAGAGAGTTTATAATTTAATTTCGAATTTACATAACCTAAATGGGGAAAAAAATGAGTTAAGTAGATAAGTCTTAAATCTCTAACAGCCGATTAAACATATGCCAAACGTAGCTTATGAGACACACAAGTTACTTCCTTATGAACTTAGGTATGTTATTTCTGGTATAATTCTGAAAATGGTTGTTGGTTATCTAGGGCCATAATTTTGAATAAGAGAGAGATGTGTGTGTGCTGCAGAAGATAGGTTCTCTCAATAATTGGGGAAATTTATTGGTGAAAAAAGATTGTTTGCGATGGATGGTATATACTTAAGTAGAGACGGCATTCTGGTATTGACTTATTTGTACGCGTGTGCAGTTAGGCTATCAGGCAGGAAATGGAGTGATTTTATATAAATGCCTAAATTATTAGAAGTAAGGAAAAGGAATTGTTCTCTTACATTCCTAGTTAAAGTCTCGACAGGACAACTAGAAAGAATATGAATTAGATAGGGGTGAAATGTATAAGTATGAAAGGAAAGATAAACAAAGAAGGGAAAGTACGTACTTCTCTCACTAAAACAAATTCTACACGGGTCAACCACAAAAAGATTGATGATGGGACTGAATCAACGTGATTAGACATTGGTATAAATGACAACAGGCCTAGAAGTATCAAATTAGAAGCTTTTTATAGGCCAGCAAACCAAAGCCACGAACTTCAAAGGATGATTATAAAAATTGATAAGGGATGTTAGTATGAAGATACTGTTGTAATCATAGCTGATTTTAATTTGTTAAAAGTAAATTGCGATAACTCTGACAGTGATAGATAGGGATGGAAGAATTTTTTTTAGCATCTTTAAAATAATTTTCTCTCACTCAGGCTATATTAGATTTAGTTTGAACTGACTGCGAGGAATGCGTTAGTGAACTTGAGATATGATAATACATTTTAAAATAAGCTAGAATGATCCAGCCTCAAATAACCACGAAAAAATTCCAAAGTTTTCTGAAGGAGATTATAATAAATTTTGGACCTAGCTAGGGTTAGTAAACTGGAGAGAAGTTTCATGAATAAAAATGTATACAAGATGTGGGAAAAGTTTAACCGCATCACGGGTAATTTTTGAGTAATACGCGTACCTTTCAGGCCTATTAGAAATAATAATACTAGGAAGTAATAGCGGGATACAGAGTATGAATGATTATGAAAAAGAAAAAGCTTTCAGAACTTTTAAAAATAATAACAGGCCCGGATAAAATTTAAAAAGGCGCGGATGTATAAGGAAGTAGTTAAATTACTGACCCATCGCCTTCCCAAAGGGTCAGCGCTCGCGTATATTTTTCCGCCGTATTTACAGAAGAAAAGATTGTGTCATATCAATGACTCATACAGAAGATCGTGCGAATACAAGAAAAAGTGACGCGATAATGCGAACAATTTTGCCAGTAGGAAATTCTACCAATGGGTACTAATGGGTTAATTATGAGTAAAAGAGAAACAAAAGTAAATTTAACCAGAAATGGTAAAAATATTTTTAAAAAATCCTTACCTTCTATAAATACAGCGGAAAAAAATATGCGAACACTGATCCTTTGGGAAGCAATGGGTCAGTAATTGAGAAAGATGAGAATATAGCTCGTGCTGGGAAATGATTGCATTAGATAATGTTAGAGAGAGATATATTTAACATAATAATTAGTAAATTAAAACCTTATAAGAAAGCGGGCCCCGATAGTATCTACGTGAGAATAACTCGAAGAGAGGGAGATTGCCTAGCGGAGGCATTTGATATCGTGTTTGATACGTCATTGTGGTACGTGGAAATACCTTAAGATTAGAAAATGCTGAATGTGGTACCTATTTTTAAGAGAGGAAATAAAAGAGTTCGGTACCATAACTACAGGCCAGTTAGTCTGATGTCATTTGTTGGGAAATTTCTTGAGAAAAAAATAATGGCATTCAAAATCACTTCAATGAATTCAACTTAGTACTTTGACTCTCAAAATGGATTTAGATCAGGATGTTCTGTCGTAGGTGTGGATGGTGTTTGAAGTATTGCCAGTGTGGATAGACCAAGGGGTAGACCAAGGGGTAGACCAAGGGGTAGACCAAGGGGAAGATATTCGTATTATTTATTTAGATTTTTGTAGAGTTTCTGATAAAATGCCTAGTGGAAGGCTTTTGTATAAATTAAGAGACAGTGGAATTTCAGGCCAAGTATTGAATCAGGTCAAGGAGTGGTTAAAGGAGAGGAAACAGTGCGTGTTATTACCAAATGGGCGCGAGCCTGACTGGATCCTCAGGGATCAGTTCTTAGACCCTTGCTGTTTATAGTACATTTAAATGATTTGAAAGATCTAATAGCTAGCAAAATTTCTAAATTTGCAAATAGCAAAAAGCAGTTAAAAATGTAGAAAGTAGTTATGGGTTAAATAAACATAGCCTGGGCAGAGAAATGGCAAGTACAATTAACTGCTATACTCTGCAAAAAGTCTTGATGGAATTGCTCTCAAAAGATAGGTATGAATACGCTATCAAGTTATTCGGTGGAAACACCGCAATCAGTCCCCTATTGACATCATCTGCTATCTGGCAACTCTCCTGACTCTGAGCAACTGTTGGGTGTACAAAATGGCTGCAGTGCTTGTTAAGCTCTTGTGAGAGGAGGGTGTGTCTACCTGTTTTTGTGTTTATCCACCCACTGGAGTTTGCTGTGGACTTTCAGCCCCCATATTTTTTTGTTCGCTTATTAATCATGCCTGGGACTAATATGTCTGCAGAGGAGAAGGTCAGGATCCTCACTCTGATGGAAGAAAATGTGCCTTTAAGTGAAATTGTGCATCGTACCAGCCATGGTATTGCCATCATCCACAGCCTCAAGGCTTCTGCTCATTACCTGCCTCCTGGTAAAATTCCCACCATTAGACCATGCTCTGGATGCCCATGCAAGACCACCAAAGCCCCAGACACCTTTTTTAGGCATGATGTATTGAAGAGCCCTGTAAATCAGCAGCAGAACTGAAAAAAGTACACCCAGATCTCATCAGAAGCGTCTCAGAATGAACCATTCAGCATCACCTACAAAAAGAGCTGAACCTTCCCTCCCGGTGGCCTGCAGCAAACCACTGCTTACTGAGAAAATGCGCAAGACACGCATCGCCTATACCAAGAAATATCAACACTAGACTGTTGAGCAGTAGTCAAAGGTTATGTGGAATGATGAAAGCACCTTTCATTGCATTACAGCCCATGAAGGGAGTGTAAGAAGGCTGAGCAAAATCAGCAGGTATGATCACTGGTACACCAAGAAAACAGTGAAACACCTGGATAGTGTTATGATGTGTTAGTTGTGCTGGGGGTTGTGGGGGTTTTAGTTGTGCTGGGGGTTGTGGGGGTTTTAGTTGTGCTGGGGGTTGTGGGGGTTTGTATTTCCTACCTAGAAACACCACAATGAATGGTGAGAGATACATCAACTTTCTTAATGATCATTTGCTTATGTTTCATTAGAATCATGGTACCGTAGTGAATATTTCATGCGCAACAGTGCCCACTGCCATAAATCAAAAAAGGTAACCAAGTGGCTTTGTGACCACAATGTTCAGGTGTTAGAGTGGCCAGGCAATTGCAATTCATCTGACCTGAATCCCATTGAAAATGCATGATTTTATATTAAAGGAAAGCTTAATTCATGTGATACATCCTCTATGCTACATCTCATCGAAGCCATCAAGAAAATGTGGGTATTTGATTTGGACTCTCAATACTTCCATAATCTCTCATCATTTATGCCAAAACGTTTGGAAATGGTCATCAGGAACAAGGGTTAGACAACGAAGTATGGTACTAAATGAAGGGTAAGTGCATACCAGTCTTTGTTCATGTTTATTTTAGTTATTGTTCACAATAAACGTAACCAGAAAGGTGGTCTATCAAGACTTTTTGCAAAGACTGTACAATTAGTTGTTTGGGTTTTTCAATTGTATTTTTGTTTATTGAAGAGTAAATTAAATGGTTAAATAAAGTATCATATTTTCCTGTCTGCCTGTGTTTAGATCAAAGTTTTTTGTGTGTTGTATAAGGGCTGATTCATAGAGGAGCCTCATTGGGTAATGTGGTGCATTAAGGATGATGTGGCCCTCCTTAAAGTTAATTTGATGTCCTGTATATCTGTTGTAATTGTAGATGATGTTTGAAGTATTGCCAGTGTGGATCACTTGTTTGTGGTCTGTTATCCTCTTGTTTAGCAGGTTTATGGTGGAGTTGGTGCTGAAAACTGTGGAGAGTTGCTTAGAGAGAGTGTCGATGTTGTGGTGGAGTGCAGATATGTATAGGAATACATATTCTTCTGTTTTCATTATTAGTGTTGGGTGCACATCTCAGTGATCTTTGTTTCCTGGTGGCTTTGTTGAGTGTCTTCTATGAAGTGTATGGGGTAGGCAAGACTCCAGAAGGTGTCTTTTATGTGCTGTATTTCTTCATTTAGAAATTCATGGTGTGAGAAGCACAGTGGCCAGAGGAAGAGAGAGATGAGCACTGCTTTTTTTGTGAAAGTAGGATAGTTTGAGAGGTAATGTATGTGTATGATTTGTGAGCGTAGGCTTTCTGTAGAAGGAAGTAGTAATGGTGGTGTGTGTTCTGCTCTTCCCACTCTACAGTAAATTTGATGGAGAGTAATTTGCTTAATGTTGTTGAAGGCGGCTTGGAAGTTTACATCATCTGGTCATAGGAGGAGGTCACCCACATACCATAGCCATGTAGCCTAATAGATCTGCTCTGAGGTAAATTGGTTTGTAGCAGGTCCATTTCAAAGCATTCGATAAAAAGATTGGCTAAGACTGGTGAAAGGAGGAATCCCATAGGTAATCCTGATGTTTGTTTGTAAAATTTCTCTTGAAATTGGAAGCAGGAGTCTTCAATGCAGATCTTTACAAATTTGAGGAAATATGCAGCAGGTATAGTAGTAAGTTTTGGACTGTAGGCAAAAAAGCTTCAGGGAAGAGTAGGGGTTTGTGTTTGGGAACATTAGTGAAGAGTGAGACCACATCAAAGCTGAGGAGTTTGTGTCCTGAAGGATTAATGTTTTTAATCTTGTCAAATAGGTGCTGCACAATCACTGTGGCTGACCTTCCCAAACATAAATGGTGTAAAAACTCTCTCAGATCACCCTTTCACTCAGGACCAAGAAATAGTTCTGGGCCTGGGTAAAGTGCTCACATGAACTCCATAACTGACTGACTTCCCCCAGATGACCCACCACCTCTTCAGAGACCTGCTCGCATCCCCCCTAACACTTCCAATCTATCTCAGCCTCAAGCATAAAAAAGATAACCTTTCCAGAATAACCAATAACGAACATATAAAAATCATTCCTTTGACAAAGGTAATGGTTTAGCTGTACTTAACACCACTGACTACACACAGAAAACACTTACCCTTCTTAATGAAGACACTTACAATAAAGTATGGTCAGATCCCACAGACAGACTACAAACTTCTTTCAACAAAAGCGAGACATCATAAAAAAGCTACTGGAGAATACCAACTTGCCAAACTTCAAACAACCCTAAATTACAACACTTATATTGCTTACCCAAAATATACACAAACAAAATTACCACTTCAGACCTATAGTAGCCTCATGAGGCTCGCACACCTACAAACTGGAATCCTCTCCCCCTTCCTCGGAATCCACTCCAAATCACATGTAAAAAACACAAAGACCGTATTTGATAAGATTAAAAACATTAATCCTTCAGGACACAAACTCCTCAGCCTCCATGTGGTCTCACTCTTCACTAATGTTCCCAAACACAAAGCCCTACTCTTCCTTGAAGCTTTTTTGCTTCCAATTTCAAGAGAAATTTTACAAACAAACTTCAGGTTTACCTATGGGATCCCCCCTTTCACCAGTCTTAGCCAATCTTTCCATGGAACACTTCAAAATGGACCTACTACAAACCATCTTACCTCAGAACAGACCTATTACATGGCTATGGTATGTGGATCACATCCTCCTCCTATGGCCAGATGATGTAAACTTCCAAGCCTTCTTCAACATTAACCAAATCACTCCCACCATCAAATTTACTGCATAATGGGAAGATCAGAACACACTCCTGTTTCTAGAGCTGAGGCTACAGAGAAACAACATTACAGTACTACAGGTATCTCTCAATATCCAATCAATCAGTAATCCAATTTTAATAAATTAATACACTTGTATTGATTTCTGATCACAATTTCTCAGTTATCCAATCACCCAACCAAAAAATCATCAAAAAATACCTCCCTAGGCATGCACATCTCTACCTTCACTTGTAAAGTACTGTTGATCCAAAATGGCCACCATGCACAGATGCATGTTTGCTCCCCTGCACAAGACACACTTCCTACCCACCACCAAGCATCCTTCTCAGTTTTATGCCATATGATGAATTCTTATGTTCAATTTGTGCTACTCACCAAGTTTTTACCTGTGCTTTGTTGTCTGTGTTGGTAAAAAATACCCCCTAGGAGCCCCCTTCTGGACCCCCTGGAATGTATCCCCATTGACCCCATGTTATAATTGCTTCAATATTCAATCATTTACCATCTGATCAGTTTTCTGAGAATGTAACTTCATTTGATATAGAGGGATGCCTGTATTTCCATCTGCAGAAAGCCTACTACACACACAAACATACACATACACTACTAGGGTGGAGTGAAAAAATCAAAAGTGCCAGGATCAAAATTGAGGGGGTCTAGATAGTTGTCTTTTGTCCAGGATTAAACTTTAAAACTGATTTTAGGTGGTTGCATACAAAACTATGATTGCTACCAGCCAATCTATACAAATTGTATGTGCGTGCGACCAAAATGTGAACCCAGTGACCTATCTCAGGTTCTGGACATGATAGAAAGACAATTTAAAAACTGTTTATGATGTATTTTTTGCCTCTGAAGCAGATTAAAACATTTGCAGAGGGCTGCAGGCTCAATAATACATAAAAAAAAATCCATATTTCTTCATTTTTGCTCAAAATATGCAATTTTTCAGCCCTTTTTCTCCAAATATTTTGTTCTTATTTGAAATTTTATATTTTTCTTTTCAGGTTGAATTTATAGAATTGATAAATACATGCATTTTGATAACCTTATTGCCAAAAAATACTGCATAGTAGGATGTTAAGATGCAGTGATACAGTTAAAATTCTTGATGGAGGTCACAGATTTTCAAGCACAGACTCATTCCCCAATGGAAAGCTTCCTCTTGGTAAAGATGTCATCCAACATGTAATGGCAGAAGAGAACTGGAAAGCCAAACAAGCAGCTGATACAGTTGCACTAAGTCTGATTGAACACTGGATTTGGTGCAATGCCTATCCAATTTCACACCCCAGTGTCACCAGCAAGATTCAGGATCTAGTCAAAGAATTTTTGAGGTAAGACTCAAATTTTCAGTCCCTTATAAGAAGATTTAAAATATGTCATACTTTAGTAAATTTTGTAGTTACATTTATTTGTTTGTTACAGTAATTTTATTAACATAATCATGTGATTGAGTGATTTGCAAATCATATGATCAGTAATAAATTCTGTTTTGACTACAACTTAGGGTTTAGAATTGAAATTTGCATTCACACATTAAAGTTTTGGTAATTTTGTAGGTTTGATGCATATCCAAAAAAGAAATGTGATGACAAGTTCCAGAGTGATCTTTCTTCTTTCCAAGTTGTTTGACATCTGCGAGGACTCAAATTGGAGAAGTGATTTGGAACATTTGCATCAACTCAAAATGACAGAAGACGACTATACTTTCTATAAGGACCAGAAAACAGCTAGAATAGGATGGTGTTGGTTTTAAGAAATGTCTTACATCGGCAGACATCAGATACAAAAGGAGAGGAGTACAGCAGGAGCAAGCAAAAGAAAAGAATCAGTGAGTTTGATCTATATAAATTACAAAACTTTTGATTAATGGCCACCAAAAATCTGGGTTTCTTGAAATGACTGTGCTACAAATTATAAAATTTTATTTTTGCGTCTTTGGTAAACTATCTTGTATCATAATCATATTGTATTTTATTATCCCCAGGGAAAAGCTCAGAAGTTTTTCAAGTTGTTCCATGAAGCTCAGCAGCAATACATGACAGTGATCTTGACAGTCTCTCAAGTCAGGGCAGCCTGGAATCACATGATGAAACAGCTGGTGTCAGTGAACAACAGGAATCCAGAACAAAATAAGAAGAGTCTACCAAACCTCACTCAGCAGTGTGACAGGTATGCTGTGTAGTTTAAAATATGAGTATGCTTTGAACACTCTTGTTGCTCTGTTGACAATACCTTTGAAAAAATTATTTATAATCCATGTAACATTGTTAATAGTTACAGTCCAAATTTTGGACACTGCTGTCCAATGAAAATCTTTAGAATATTAACTTCATATAAAATAAATGTTTTTTTACCAGGTATCAAGTAAGTGACAGAGTCGGAGCAGCAGTTGCATAAGCAGTTTTAGAGGATTATGGAATTATCACTACTACTGATAGGATGAATGTAATTGATAGGTAACAGTCCAATTAATTGTACATTAGTATCTGATTCAAATCAGGTATTTCACAAAAAGGCATACATTTCAAACAAGTGTTGAAATTTAAATATTGTTAGTCAAAACCTATGGAGCTTGCTTAAATACGGTAACTGTCTTTAAAATTGAGTAAATTTGCACTATGAACTTTGCAGGAACAAGCTGAGAAGAGAATGTGAAAAATATCATAAAGCCATAAGAAAAGAGGAGGGTAAATTGTTTGAATTGGTGGATGCTATTTATGTGGATGGTTGCAAAGATGCAACAATGGTGACAGTTGAAGTGAATGGCAAATATTACAGAAGAAATGAGCTAGAAGAGCACTATGTAATTGTCAGAGAACCTGGTAAGATTTAAAAATTTTGATCTTTAGTTTGCATTTTGTAACAGATATTACTCAAAATATTTATTAAGATGAATTTTGGATACAGAAATTAGAAAATAGATATAAACCCTGAAATATCTAAAAAATTCTCAAATTTCTGAATACTATTTCAGGTGATTTCTACCTCTCACATGTGACTCCAAGTAATGGCAAGGGGTCGACTATTGCAACAGATATATACAAGGCACTCAAAGACACTGAATTACAATCCAAACTTGCCATGATAGGATCTGATGGGACTAATACAATGACCAGTTCAAATGGTGGAGCTATCAGATGCCTGGAAGAACTGCTTGGTAGACCTTTGCAGTGGAGCATTTGCCTACTACACTGTAATGAGCACCCCCTTCATCACATCTTTGTTACTCTGGATGGAACAACGAAGAGCCCAGACTCATTTTCAGGAAAGATAGGGGTTGAACTTGGTGGAAGTGATTTCATTCAAGCCAATTAGGAATTCAAAATTTCCAGTTATTCCTAATGAAGTACTGGAGGACCTCAGCACTGATCAGTATTATGCTTACAGAATCTGTATGGCTGTTATGCTTGGCTGTGTTGATCCTGATCTTGAACTCCTTGAAGTTGGACTGATCTGTCATTCAAGGTGGTTGATTCTGGCATGTAGAATCCTCAGATTTTATACATCTCAAAGGAAGCTTTCCAGAGTTCTGGTCACACTTGCAGAGTTTTGTATCTTGGTATATTTTCCAAAGAGTAGTATCGATGCACAGATGGTGCTAAGAACTTTTATGATATGCTCCAAAGGATCCTGAAATTTCCTCGCAAGGAAGCCAGGGAGATAGCCCTAAAAACCCTCTACCAAAATGCATACAATGCTCACCCTGAGAATGTATTAATTGCCATGCTTGCTGATTCAGACCCACAAATCCACAACATCGCAGTTAACAAGGTACTTTTGGTCAGAGGGAATGAATCAATTGAAACAGTGATAGACAATGACTTTGTAGGTGGTGACCTGATAATTGATTCAGATAAGGGTATTGAAGTCCCAGAGTTACAGCCTGACTTGAGTGTTGTGAGAGATGGTAGTGTCAGGAGATTCATGATGCCTAAAATTGATAATGAAGCTCAAGGGTATCTCAAAATGATAAACTTAAATTCATCTGACACTCATGAGCCCCCTATCATCGCATCTCTAACCAATGAACTCATAAACATAAGAAAGGAAGCACTGAAACTCAACCAGCCTTGTCATAATCAGGCTGTAGAGAGGCACATTAAACTTGTAACAGAGGCTTCCTCAACTGTGGTGGGATTTGAATGTTATGATGGCATTATTTGACAAAAGCTAAAATCAAGAAAACTAATGAAAGTATTCAATACTAAAATAAAATATTCTGAAGCTGTTTAGATTTTTTTTTTTTTATTACTTTGTTTAATGAGTGATAGATTGAATGTGTGTTGTGTGTGTTATAACTTATATGAATGTGTAATAATGAAAAGTGCAATGTTTGGCCCAAAATAATATAAATATGGATTTTTTTATGCATTATTGAGCCTACAGCCCTTTGCAAATGTTTTAATCTGCTTCAGAGGTAAAAAATACAGCATAAACAGTTTTTAAATGGTCTTTCTATCATGTCCAGAACCCAAGATGTCACTAGGTTCAAATTTTGGTTGCATGTACATATAATTTGTATAAATTGGCTGGTAGCAGTCACAGTTTCTTATGCAACCACCCAAAATCAGTTTTAAAGTTTAATCCTGGACAAAAGACAATTATCTAGACTAGTGATGTAGCGGATGTCATTTTTTTCACATCCGCGGATGCGGATGCGGATGAGGATGTTTGATTTCAACATCCGCGGATGCGGATGCGGATGTCTACATTTTCGTTATTTTTTAGGATATATTCGAGATTTGTTGTGTTTAACGTATATAATAGGTTATTATATAGAGAGAGCTGTAGCTATAATGTAGTATAATTGATTAATTGTACAATAATTGCTGTACTTTTCTCTGAACATATAAAATAATATCAAGCATCTAACTAATATAGAAATCAATTAGTGAATTCGTCTGCAAATAAATTCGTTATATTTTGTTGAGTTTCAGCCACAATTAGAAACCATAATTGTGTTACCAGGATGCGGGACGTGAACCCAACTCAAATGCACCCCACCGTCCTCTTGATAACTATTTATATTAAGTTTAAAGTTTTATTAGGCATATTTATAAATGAGTAATTAAAATAAAGTAAACTAAGATGTTCATCGTTTAATGTTCAAACTTAATTATAGGAAGGTTATGCTTAAGGAACATTAATTTTTCTGCCTTTTCTGCTGCCAGTCTGTTTCTCTTTTCATCATATATTAATCCAGCACTGCTAAATAATCTCTCGCTTGGTACGTTTGTTGGAGGACAGGCTAAATGTTTCCTTGCAAGTTTACTCAAGTATGGATAGATATTCTGCGTATTTTTCCACCAACTAATAGGATTGTCACATGCAACCAGGCGTTTTTCTTGGTGATAGCTCTCGATCATTTTTACTACATCTTTTGACATCGCGTAGGTCTCGTCATTGCTGCTTGACTCAAGAAACTGAGAGACAGATTCTGTGATAGATTTGCTTGTTGAAGGTGTTGGTTCTGTCACTGAAACTTTTATTCTTTTGGGGGGTGGCGAAGCGACAGATTCAAGAGATTGAAACTCTTCAACTGCTTTGCCAAGTGATGATTTAACTCGTTCTAATGTACTAGGTGAAAATAACTTAGCTTTGTAATGTGGATCTAAGTAGGTTGCAAGAGAGTAACTTCATACAAGAACAGCCTCTCGTCTTGTCGCTTGCATCACTTTTGCGCACAATGAACTAGTTCTATTAATATAGTAGAACTTGATAATTTCCGCTTATTAATGACGTTTTATCTCAACGGTCCACATCCACACGACATCCGCAGTCCAAAGTGCGGATGCGGGTGCGGATGCGAGAAAATGTGCGGATGTTCCGCGGATGCGGATGCGGATGTGACCTACATCACTAATCTAGACCCCCTCAATTTTGATCCTGGCACTTTTGTTTTTTTCACTCCACCCTAAATTACACTACTTCTCAAACCACCCTACTTCACAAAAAAAAAGTGCTCATCTCTCTCTTCCTTCGAGCACTGTGCTTCTCACACTATGAATTTCTAAATGAAGAAATACAGCACATAAAAGACACCTTCAGGAGTCTTGCTTACCCCATCCACTTCATAGAAGATGCACTCAACAAAGCCACCAGGAAACAAAGATCACTGAGACCCACACCTAACACTAATAATGTCAATGGAAGAATCCCATACATATCTACACTCCATAACATCAATGAGACACTACCTAAGCAACTCACCACTGTTTTCAGCACCAACTTAACCATAAAAAACAAAACAGTACACAATATGCCCCAATAGAAGAAAGGACTTATCTATATCATCCCATTATGACTGAAAACTGCTACACAGGAAAAACTGGAAAAACACTAACTAAACAAGAGGATAACAGACCACAAACAAGCAATCCACTATGGCAATACTTCAAATACCATCTACAACTACAACAGATATAGAGAACATCAAATTAACTTTAAGGAGGGCAACATCAAACTTAATGCACCACATTACCCAATGAGGCTCATCCAGGGTTCATACACATCTGCAAAAATATCATGATTTTTTGGATTTTTTGAGATATCAGGGGAATATAAAATATTTATGAAATACTAGACTTAATTATTTGTAAATATTTTATAAACAATTTAACTATAAATTAATTTACAATGTTAATATAAAATAATTTAACAGAAACAAGCACTATTTGTTTTACATTATATAAAACTCACGCATTTTGTTACGTAGTATTGATTTTTTCAGCCTGCCATGTGATTTTTGCATACATTTTTTAATAGTAGTTAGAATAAAAATTAGGTTTTAATTGAGTTATATATGTGAATTTTTTTTACACCTTTTATGCAATTTTTATATAATTTATATATATATTTATATATCAGGAGATCAGATCTGAAATATCAGGGGATTATCAGGAAACTGTATTCTTGGACCTGTGTATTTGGGTGTATCATGCTCAGTGAAGCTCAATTTCAAGACTGGCAGTATGTATTCCTATGTAAAATTAAATTTTAGGAGGGATTTGTTTTCTTGAGCTTTTGCTAAAAATCACGTTTAAGTGTTCAAATTTCCACTTTTTCATTTTCTGGTTATGTACAGAACAGCTGTGCAGGACATACACTGTAGTACAAATGTAACAGACCAGTTTCTTACCAAACAAAACCATTGTAACAGCTGTTATAGGCTACTAGAGTTTCACTGATAATTTTCTATGTTTCAGATACAAAGCTTGGTGAAGATTGAAATCATATCCTTTTTCAGTAACTGAATGATTTTCTTCAGGGACACTAGCACCAGACCTCCATGGCTAAGCAAGGACGAAAGACGAGAAAAAGTTCTGGTTCAAAGCTGAGTAATCTGGTGGGTCCAGGCAAGCAGTTATTTCCCACAGAAGTTCCAATCTGGAGAGCTATGTTTCAGAGAGGAATCCTCCTCCAGGAGAAGCTGCTTCTGGATGATATGAAGAGAGCTCAATAGCCTCTACAAGATTTGGCTAAGGACTTAGCATCACTGGTACTGGCACAGTGGCACAAAAGCAATGCCAAGTTCACTCCTCCTGTAATCATTCAAGGGAGATCCATTGCCAGGAAGATTCTTGTCAGGTGGAATGAAATGATTGACCTAGTGAATGGCAGAGTGAAGGCTGCAAAGAGAGAGAAGAGAATATCTGAACTTAATACATTGTTTGACATAACAACCTGCAGACATGATATCACACTCTGTGGAACTGAAGTATCTGGCTGCTCTGGCTGTGCTGCTAGAGTTCATGTCAACTGTGACTGTCCTCTGCCTCAGAAGATTCCAAAGCTAGAGCTAGAGTGGCTCCATTACCAGAGGATCAAAACCTCAGAAGTTTCTGGCTTCCGGATGGCATCTGTTGATGTGAAGGAAACAGTGAAGCAAGTGAAGGCTGCTAAGAGAAAGGAGGAAGAAGAAAAAGAGCTACTGCTTAGAGCTGATGATGATTGGTGATGATTGGTTGAGTGGTGAGTGGTTGTGAGTGGTGAGTGGTTGTGAGTGGTGAGTGGTTGTGAGTGGTGAGTGGTTGTGAGTGGTGAGTGGTTGTGAGTGGTGAGTGGTTGTGAGTGGTGAGTGGTTGTTGGTGAGTGGTTGTGAGTGGTTGTGAGTGGTTGAGAGTGGTTGAGAGTGGTTGTGAGTGGTTGAGAGTGGTTGTGAGTGGTTGAGAGTGTTTGGAGTGGTGAGTGGTTGAGAGTGGTGAGTGGTTGAGAGTGGTGAGTGGTTGAGAGTGGTGAGTGGTTGAGAGTGGTGAGTGGTTGAGAGTGGTGAGTTTGAGAGTGGTGAGTGGTTGAGAGTGGTGAGTGGTTGAGAGTGGTGAGTGGTTGAGAGTGGTGAGTGGTTGAGAGTGGTTTGGTTGAGAGTGGTGAGTGGTTGAGAGTGGTGTGAGAGTGGTGAGTGGTTGAGAGTGGTGAGTGGTTGAGTGGTGAGTGGTTGTGAGTGGTGAGTGGTTGTGAGTGGTTGTGAGTGGTGAGTGGTGGTGAGACTTCCTTGCAAGAGTCTCCAGGCAGAGCAGCTCCTACTACTGACAGATTTTTCCAGTACTGCACCAGGCATAAGCTCTAGTGTCAACACTGGCAAAGTCTCCACCTCTGCTAGGAGGAACTACATGGATATCTCAAGCACTGCTGCAGCTGCAGTCAGGTTCAAGGTGGCAAACACTCCTGCAGCAGCCACTGCAACGGGTTTCTTTCAAGATCTCATCAAAGCTGGCCATCTATCTGCTGATAAGGCATATCTAGCTGTTGACAGGATGAAGATGTGGAGGGGCAAGGAGTCTGTAATAGGTGCCTCGGTGGAGGCCCTGGAGAAAAGGACAGAGGGAGAGGAGCTCAAGGGAATTTTCTTTGATGGAAAACAAGATAAGAAGACAAAGATCATGAGGTACAATGAAGAAACTGGCCACATCCATCCTGATATTACAACTGAAGAGCACTATAGTGTTACCTGGGAACCTGAGGGGAAGTATCACTTCCATTGTACACCAGAAGAACCTGAAGGAAATGAGAAACCTGCACTGAAGGTAGCTCAGGCTCTGTTTGAGTGGATTAGTGCTCATGGTGCTAAAGATACTATTGTGGTCCTTGGTGGTGACTCCACTAACACGAACACAGGACCTGATGGAGGAGCCATCACTCACTTGGAGAGACTGCTAGGTCACAAGTGTCACTGGCTGATATGCCAGTTGCATATTAATGAACTCAGCCTCAGGCACATGATCATCAAGCTTGATGGTCCCTCCACGCACAAGTCTGGGTTCAGTGGCCCAATAGGAAAACTTTTGAAGATCAATGACATACCTGTCAACTTTAGCTTCAAGGCTCTGCCAGGAGAAGAAGATATAACTGAACTGCCAGAAGACATTGTACAGAACCTTAGCACTGACCAGAAGAACTGCTACCTACTGATCAAAGCTCTCAAGACAGGAGATTTGAGCAAGGAAGTTGCTGGTCTGAAGTGTGGCCCACTGAATCAGTCATGCTGGCTGACTACAGGTGAGGCTCTGTTGATGCTGTGGATGAAGCAGCATGGTCCGAAGTGGAAGGTGTTGAAGAAGCTGGAGGCGCTGCTGAAGTTCTGCCTGTACTTCTACTTCAAGATGTATTTTGAGATCAAGGTGAAGCACCACATGAGGTATGGACCTCACCATATTGTGACTGCTCTGGGACTGCTGAGAAGCCAGACCTCTGAAGTCAGGAACATAATCACTCGTGTGATAGTTCGTGGAACATATCATGCTCACACTGAAAACCTCATTGTTTCTCTCCTGTGCAGTGAGGAGGAGAAGGCATGGGGGATTGAGACGATCAAGAAGATCAGAGGTAAGTCTAAGTATGGAGACATGAGTCTGAGAACTCATAGAAACCCTAAACTGAATTTTGATGCTACATCTCCAATTACTCGGATTAATTGGGATAAGGAGAAACTGTATGAGCCACTCTTCACTTGTAAGATGTCAAGAGCAGAAGTTGAGGAGCTTCTCAGATCTCCACTTGAAGTTGAGAACTTCTCAGTTCACACTCAAAGCTGTGAAAGAGCAGTCCAGGAAGTTTCAGCTGCAGCTCATGCAGCGTATGGGCAAGAGAGAAGAGATGGTTTTGTTCGTGCTAGGATCGATCACAGAGAATTGTTGTCAGTTTTCAAGTCAAAGCAAGACAATATGAACATGTTTTAGATCTCTACAAGACCTGCTAGACAAATCAAGATGCTTTCGGAGGAAAAATCTCAAAACATTCAGTTGACCAGCATATTATTACAAGTTGGGGGTGGAGGAGGGACTTATACAAATATTAAAGAAGAATTGCAATTGCAAAAAAAAGGTTGAATGTCGCAGCAGTTTGCGGAAAGGTGGGGGCAGCTGCCATCATACTCAGTGATGCTGAAAAGAAAATAAATAAAAATTGGTGGAGGCATTTCTAAAAAAAAGAAAATGCAAGACCAAGAAAGAAGAACAAAAAGATTCTGCCTGATGAAGAGAACAGCTGCGAAAAGTGGTGTATAGGAGACTAAAAATCATACAATTCCTTAGTTTTGGGCCATTTTGGGTGATTTTGGTTATTTTAGGGGTTATGAACCACTTTGGCTGATCTTAAATGGGTCCAAGCCTGCCTCTAGAAATGCTTAAGGGTGTATGTGAACAATATGGAACATACGGAGGTCATTTGAGGCTACCAAGTCTTTGAAATTGGCCAAAAATCCCATTTTTCAACAAAAGAGTGCAATTTTGAACACTTAAATGCAATGTTTCGCAAAAGTTGCAGAAGACAAACCCCTCTTAAAATTCAATTTTACATAGGAATACATACTGCCAATCTTGAAATTGTAAGTTTTTCAATATTTGACTTGAGCATGATACATCCTACTGTGTATGAACCCTGTCATCTATGAATCAGCCCTTATGCAACACACAAAAAACTTTAATCCAAACACAGGCAGACAGGAAAATATGATATGGTATATACGGTAACCATTTAATTTACTCTTCAATAAACAAAAACAAATGGAAAATCCAAACAACTAATCATACATGCTTAACTCCCTTTCCACTGCATTCATTTATTTATTTAGTTCCCTGTTATTATACTGTTCAATGATTCTTTGTATCTTATCTGATGTTAATCCTTATCATTATTATTATTTTACATTTTTATACTCACACCTGGGCTACCTTTATTAACCATTTGTGACCACTACCACCTTCCAGCCCCCTAGCACTCCCTCTCCCCCTTCCCCTTCCCACTTTTTAAGCCTTTTAAAGTACAGTATATCAAGACCATCTCTCTGTTTTTCTGTTAATAAAGCTTGAGAATGCTCTGGTGATTAGAGCAAAACATCACTACTACTGCTTTCCTTTTTGTGTGTGAAATATCTCAACATTTAAAATGTTGTGCATAAGCATAGTCTCATTTCAGACAAGATATAGATATGTTAGAGGGGGTGCTCTGAGTGTAGCGCAGTGGTTCCCAAGTTTTTTGAGTCAATACCCCATTTTCACATGAATACCTTCATAATGACCCCCACCCTACCTGTACCCCATGTAAAGCCAGCTCCATTGTTGCCATGTTGTTTATTTATGCAGTTTCTGTACTTTAGAAGTACTTGCAGAGTACCAAATTACCCCACTGAAAAAGCCAAATTTACTCATAGTTTGGGAAATGCTGGTGTAGGGCAACTAAACTTAGAATAGAATAACCTTTAGTAATAATAATAAAATAAATACATTTTTTCAATTTACAATGATATGAATAGTTGTGAAGCTCGACTATTTATTTAATTTGGCCCTTAAGCTTTAGGCTTTGCTAGGGTCCCTGACTTGAGAAGAATGGATTATAGGGTTAAACTAAAGGAATTAGAAGTGCTCTCTTTTGAAAGATGGTATTAGTGGTTACAACTGAACTATACAGCAATACCTCGAACATCGTCGCTAATGCATTCCTGGAAAAGGCGATGATATTCAAAACAACAATGTTCAAGGAATCTAACCTATGGGAAATAAGAGGTTCCATTCTCAGATTTTTTTTTGTGTCAAAATCAGGATTTTTGCATTACAAATACAGTACAAATACACTCATTTTAACAGCTCAATCACAGGAAAAACATCAATGAGAAACTGTTCAATCAAACCTTTTATTTAAACACTAAAATTTATAATACATACAAACAAAAAAGTGAAATTGGAAATTATTTTTAAGCAAAACATTTGTCTACTGTTCAATTTAAACCTTCTATTAAACATGAAAAGGGGGAAGGGTGGGAAAGGGTAATGCTGCCAGGCATAAGATGACAAAATAGCAAAACCAAGACAACGATGTTATAAACCCTAGTCGCAAGCATAGCAACAACAAAAGCGCAAAATGACAATGTTCAAAACAATAATGTTCAAGGTATTACTGTATAAAATGTTTGCAGACATAGATAGGATAGATATAAAAACTACCTTTTCATTAGAAACTGACTGTAGAATTAGATGTAGATATTACAATAAAAAAATGGGAAGACTGGTATATTAGAGCTACATAAATATTTCATCCGTTTTAGGGTTGTGGATTTTTGGGATTATTTGCGAACTGAAGTGGTGAATAGTAGTACTTTGGATAACTATAACAAAGGACTGGAATTTTTTAACAACATATAAATCTTGTAAATAGTACAAAAGGTAGGTTCAGTTGGTAGTACCATAATCCAGTGGATGGATATAAAAAATTGACTTATGATATAGGAAAAAAGAGGAGTTTGTAAATAGCAAGGGTTCTTACATACATTTGAATGACACCATCTCATTTATGGAAAAAACCTTGTAAATAGGGAAAAACCTTGTAAATAGGAAAAACCTTGTAAATAGGAAAATACCTTGTAAATAGGAAAATACCTTGTAAATAGGAAAATACCTTGTAAATAGGAAAATACCTTGTAAATAGGAAAATACCTTGTAAATAGGAAAAAACCTTGTAAATAGGAAAAAACCTTGTAAATAGGAAAAAACCTTGTAAATAGGAAAAAACCTTGTAAATAGGAAAAAATCTTGTAAATAGGAAAAAATCTTGTAAATAGGAAAAAATCTTGTAAATAGGAAAAAATCTTGTAAATAAGAAAAAATCTTGTAAATAGGAAAAAATCTTATAAATAGGAAAAAATCTTGTAAATAGGAAAAATCTTGTACACAGTAATACTGTGGAGCAAAACATTACATTATATATTTAGGGTGGTTTGGTTTTTATTTTGGACAGGGATAACCTACTACAGAAGTTCTGGTGGCTTTGAGTTATCCTTATGCAAAACTTCTTATTTTTTCATTTTTCTAAATGTGCTTACTTTAACTAAATTGGATACACATGCCAAGGCCTTTTTCTTGAAAATGCTGGCCAAAATCCAACACTAGGCAAGTTTTGAATTTCAAAAGAGGCTTGATATTGAAAATAATTCAGAATTAAAAATGGAGGAAAATCTGTTGAGTGAAATTTTAACTTTTGCAACAACTTGAAACCCTCTGGAGAAAACTAAGCAAAATATTAACACTTTCTTTTATATTTAAATAAGCTTTTCTGACATTGATATTTTTGCTAGATATCATTTTACTGAAACAGTTAAGAAAGAAATAAAAACAATGGAAGACCTACTCCTTATTACTGGTCTGAGTATAAATACTACTTAAAAATAATAATGAGAGTAATTATACACAATTTAAGTAGCTGCAAAAATACTGCAAAATTTTTATTGTCTGATGAAATGTAATGACACAAATATGATAAATCGTAATTTAATAGGAAATGTAATAGAAGTCTATGGATTTGGCTATCTTACCCATGTCATCAGCTTCTCTTCCTCTCTCCCAGTCTTTTGCCTCCATAATGGGATGCATCTAGAGTTGTTACTTATGAAGACAACAAAACACTTGCTTAATTCTGATATTTTATGTCTTCTAACATAATCACAGAGACGCCACACATTTTCTTCACTGAAAATTTATATTTTTAGATCAGGTACACTGGAGTCCCAAAAATAAAAAACTAAGGAAATTTAAAGCAATACATACAAGAATACACAGGGGTCACCTCCAGAAATAAAGTAGCTACCATCCAAACCTCACAAATCCAGTGTTACCTTTCATGACAAGGTAACACAGGTCTAAATAATCAAAGACACCTCATTGAGAGTATACCTCTAGTAATATGTCAAGTGAGATTAACATCACCATTTAGATACATGCTTCACAAACCACTTCCATTCCTTTCTGTTTCTTATTAACTCTTGGCAACATTTTTATCAACTCCATGTTCATTCAGACATTTACTAATTACATTCACCCATCTTTTACATGGTCTTCCTCTACTTCTCACATCTTCACACACAAAATATAAGGTTTTCATAGTCCTATCATTGTTCATTCCCTCTACATGTCCAGATCAAGATAGCATACTATTATCCTCCATTCTCATCTCCAATGACTTTCTCACTCCAGACCTTAACCACACACACTCATTTCTCAAACAATCCATTTTATACCAGCCATACTTCTTAAATTATTCTTTGTAACTGTTCTCAATTCTGACAGTGAACTATCATGCCTAACAAGTGTTTACATACATATGGTACATCAATTTTGGCACCAACGCATCTTCATATTCACTTCTTGCTGCATCTAAACTGAGGTACAGGTAGGTCTCATTATACACAGTACCACTTTACCTGGAATCACTGTAACACACTAAATTATTTTGGGAACAAATTCATTTCATGGCTATATGAACCAATATTATGCGCTCCACCTGCAACCTCTGTGGCATTCCACATGAATGAACAAGTTTGAACATGTGCTTCTGATGATATCGAAGATGTTTTGATGACCCAGCAATCTCCTGAGCCCCTTCCTCTAGCTCCCTCTCCATCTCCTTCCTCCCCCACCTCCTCCCATTAATTCCCCCTTCCACTCCCAAATTGACTTCAAGCCCTTTCTTTGGTGAGTACAGCACAATATTAATTAGGATTAGATACGATTAAATATTATTTTAGAAGTTATTTATTATGTCAAATTGATTCAATGAGTATTATGATGCACATTTATTACTATTTGACTTCGTTTTTATGGTTAAATTCACTTATTATAATGTTTCCTGGGTGGCTACATACCACTCAGGAACATAATGAACATTCATAACATGAGGCCTATGGGAAACAAGGACTCATTTTATGCAGAATCACACTACACACTGTTTTCCAGGAATGTAACCCACAAATAAAACAAGACCTACCTGTACTTCCTTCCCACTAGGAATTTCATTATATTCATGACTTGCTTGCCCTGCTTCAATCTACTTTCAACTTCCAATGTACTGGTGGTGCTTTTGTCAATCAAATACCCCCAAATTTTAATTCTTTCACATCCAAATTTTCTTAATTTTTCCACAATTTTACACAGTGACTCCTCTCTCAAAGGCAAAAACTTTCTTCTATTTACTCTTTTTCAATACTCTCTCTTCACATACATCAACAAAACTTATCACTGATCTCTTTATTAATTCATTCTCTGATTTACACAGAAATATACTTCAGATATGACAGCTGCTATGTATTCTCTTCAAAGTTCACACTTACTCCTCTCCCTAGTATTCTTGCTTTTATCTCATGCATTACTCAATCTATGTACACATTCAACAGTCATAGTGACATCACATGACTATGTCATACTCCAACATCAATACTGAACCAATCAACTCATACTTCTCTTACATAAGACCTATTACTAGCTTAAGGGACAAATTAAATAAAAATAAATGTCAACAGTCCTATTAACATTTGTATGATCCATGTTAAAATTATTGTAATAATTGTAATAGTAATATTCATTTTTATTAATAAAGAGATACAGTATCTATCTCTCTACTACTGATACCATAGGCCTACATCCTAAGCACTTGCCACAAGGCAGATCTATTCATTTTATTGTCTAATTTCTCCAAATCCATAAATGCTATACACACTTTTTGCTTCTATCATTTAGTTTCTCAGCTAGCTGTCTCACTACAAACACCTGATCAACACATCCTCTGTCTTCCCTAAAGCCATCTTGCTCATCTTCAACCAACAGGCCTGTAATATTTTTTTAAAACTCGGGCCCTACAACTCTTAAATACTTCTTTCACCTTTATTTTTATACAGTAGTACAATTTCAGATTTTGTCTAATCACCTCATATACACCCACTTTCCTAAACTTTTTAACATCTTCCATAGCCATTCCATCCTACCTCCACATTTACTCTTTTCATTACATATTCCATGAATTTTTACCAACTTTCCTTTCTTCATCTTGCATATGCTTGTTCAACATTCTCTAAAGTGATATTTTTCACTCCCTAATCAGGCATGGGGTAATTGTAATTTGTAGTTGACTGTAATTAATTACATTTTTTAAAGTAATTGCTTTGTAACTAAGTGACTAAAAATATGATTGTAATTAACTAAAAATGTAATTGTAATTGAAATCAGTTACATTCAATGACAATCAGAATAAACCCAATGAACAGTGAACAATTCCCCTGATATTACAGTGACTGCTGATCAAACTGTGATTTAAATGTACGTTCAAATAGAATAATATTCACACTATGGGTATGGAAATAAAATGTTAAGGTTCTAAATTAATGGTAGACTTCTTTTCTTTCCCTTCATTTATATTAGGTGTTTTTATGAAAAGTAATTATAATTGAAATTAATTACTCTTCAATGTAATTATAATTGCAATCAATTACATTTGCCAACTGCAGTAACTTATGAGTAAGTTAAATTGCTGAAATAAACTTTATAACCTACACCACAGGTTAAATAAAAAATTTACAGTGTTTTTAGTTACCGTAGAATAGGCCTTGAGTTTAAAGTAGGGGAGGGGTGTTATTTTGAATTTTTTGGAATTCCTAAGTGAGGACCCCCACAAAATATGGACCACCAATAGTGAAACTTGGGTCAAAAACGAATTTTGATTTTTGACCACTCTGACCCCCATGTACACACCACCTGAAAGTATACATATGTGTATGATTGTATTAGTCTGCTATATAATCCATATTTATTACCAGATTTGCTTTGTAATATGTCCTTTATAGGGTTTACAGGGTCAGAGAACACGAATCTGTACTTAGAATTTTGAAAATCTAATATGGCGTCCAAAAATCTCCATTTTTCATCAAATTGTCATGGATGACAGCATCCCTAATGTTATGATATATACTAAAGAATGTATTAACGCACACATACAACACAGACACGATCACCTTTCATACCACATTGTCCAGTTGTCAGCCTGATTAGTATCAGCACATAAGTGATACAATTTAGGCCGGGCTGAAACTATAATTTTTTTTTTATTTTAATTTATCAGAGTGACTAACAGTTGGCTTTTGATATAAAAATAAGATTCCTGAAAAAAATAATTGGTGGCCACCAACGTGTGTCCAGTCACCCCGTTTTGGTAAAAACATCTGATGCCGCACTAGCAAAATCAGGAAAATGGCAATCTCTCTTCTTCTGAACAGGCTAGAGAGATAGTTTGCATACCAAAAGATGCAGAATTTGATTTAGAACAAATTATTAAGAGTGGTATTTTTTCATAAAACCTTTAGTTTTTGAGTTATTTTAGAAAAACTAATTTTTGGGGCCCATAGACCCCCTTTCAACTAAATGTCAACACAATAAAACATTCTCAAGCTGCAAATTGACATGTATTAGTGGTTTTCAATCAGCAATCAAAATCAATCAAAATCAGCCATTTTAAATTCATTGAAAATGCTTTTTGACATTCCAAAACGCCAAACATTAAATTATACAACTAACAAATTGTCATTTTGTCATATTTTAGCATGATAAATAATAATCTAGAACTTAAAATATTTTTTAGACACAAAATCTTTCATTAATTTACGTGATCTAATTTTGTTTCTAATAAGACCATCTCTACGCTCATGACCTACAACAGCCAAGGATGCTTTAGTGACAAGCTTGATGTGCCTTTCAACATTCTGACTGTGGCACTCGTGATCCAGTTTCAATGCGGTATTAATGATACAACGCAGTTCATCATTACTGAATTCTTTTAATACAGGTGGAACAGTTTCCCATTGGGACAGAGCAGACAGCTTGTGGTATGCAGAAGCTTTGAAATTGATGATTGGCTTTCTAAAGACCCTAACATTCTCATCTATAGCAGGATATTCATCAGTACCACCTTCATGATCCTCTTCATTCTCATCATCACTTTCAATTATTCCACCTGCAAAATCATTGCTACCACCAGATTCATCATCAAAATCCTCTATAACTCCCCTCAGACACAGAACTTTATTGACAGCACACCACCTCACCTCTTCATCTTCATCAGCCAGCATTCCAACTAAAATATTTTCACTATGAGCAAAATAGCTCATGCAGTTCCTCAGAAGTAGCTCTCAGTACAGCATCTGTTTTATAGTCTCCGAAACACAAACCCCTTTCAATAACTTGCTTCAACGTATGCAATTTCCCTAAAGGAAACTGTTCTGCTGGCATAAAACGTACATCACCAAGTACTTTAGCAACTGTTTTCCTTGTAGAAGTCATACTTTATATTGCAAATGTTGAATTCAATGACAAATTGCAGTTGGAAACTTATAACAAAGGCACCTGAAAAAAAAACAAGTTTTCAATTTATTACGTTTAAAAAAAGTTCATGAAGCAGCCCCACCCTCTATTCTTTAATCAAGCATAATGGATGCAAGATAACAAGGAAAAGTCATATCATGTGATCACTATGTCCATGTCAACATCCTTTTAGGGCAATGTTAGTAATCAAAAAGCCAAATCATGCTTATTTTAGAATTTCTTTTGTCACTAAGGTCCATCGAAAGGGGGTCTATGGGCCCCAAAAATGAGTTTTTCTAAAATAACTCAAAAACTAAAGGTTTTATGAAAAAATACCACTCTTAATAATTTGTTCTAAATCAAATTCTGCATCTTTTGGTATGCAAACCATCTCTCTAGCATGTTCAGAAGAAGAGATATTGCCATTTTCCTGATTTTGCTAGTGCTGCATTAGATGTTTTTACAAAAACTGGGGTGGCCAGACACACGTTGGTGGCCACCAATTATTTTTTTCAGGAATCTTATTTTTATATCAAAAGCCAACTGTTAATGACTCTGATTAATTCTATCTTGAGTTTCAGCCCAGCCTAGACTGACACATAGTGGACCAACATCCAAACACCACATCTAATGCTGGTTTCAGGGACCAAAAATATTATTATGCTTCACTGTGCTTTCATTACATTGTTGTATGTGCCTTTATTTATTCCCTAAGACTCCCGTTTCATGCCGCAAGGTTTTCCAGTCTGATGCAACTTGTTTTTTTTTTTCTATTTTCAGACTCCACACCTGAGTAAACAATGAGCTACGCTCGGATGCCAAATACATGCTCGTCCACCCAGAAGACCTTGGGTTCAATGAATCAATAACCTACATAGAAACTGCTGACTTTTCAAATGGCTTGCTTCCAATGAAAAAGGCCATTTTGAAAAACATGTACTTACTTCAACTGGATAGAGCCGGTAAAACTGAGAGGTCAAAGTCAGTTGCAGCCGGAATTCTTGCGGACATCCTTCAAGAACACTGGATTTTTTGTAATGTATATACAGTGACCACTAAATGCATCAAACTGAAAATTTTGGAACTGTATGAAAGATTCATCAAATTAGTTCAGACCAGAAAAAACACCGAAACAACAACTACAATAAAAAAGTTGAAGATTTCAACGAAAAAGCAAAAAACTTTTTGATATCTTCTGCACAGACGATGAAGTAAGGAAATGCTTAAAAAAATTTTATGGTGTGAAAATGACTTGAGAAGAATGGAACTTTCCAGAAGACCAAAGACATGATAGAAAAATGTTTTGCAAGAGTTTTGTCGACAGAAAATGGAATAAGACCATGGAACACAGGAAGAGAGATCTGCAGAGTTTGGAGCGAATGAGAGAGGAAGCAGAGATGGAAAGAGCGAGGAATAAAGAAATGGCTTCAGCTGAAGGCTTCAGTGAACTATCTGAGGATGATCCGAATCATAGTGACTTCCAAATTAGCACATCAGAATCAGATGAGCCTTCCACGTCTATGGGTCGGAAGCATCATAAACTGTCCCCTAGACAAAAAAAATTGAAAAGGATGAGTTGCCGCCAAAGTACCAGCACATAAGAGAAAGTGTCAGAAAAAGTAAGGCCCAAGGTTTATGGAGCAATGGACCAGCTCAAAAGTTCTCATCACATGTCAGATAGTCAAGCTGTGGGAGCCATAGTAATTGTTGGCAATAAACTATTTGGTTGGAAATGGAAATTTCATGACGAATCAACAGACTTAGTAGACCTAGACACTCTACCACAGTCTAGCAATATTCAACAAGCCAGAAAGAGCATTGAAGCACTAGCATTGCATGAAATTGCGAAAGAGATTATGCAATCAGATCAAAAATCAGTAGTTACCTATTCTGTTGATGGTTCGAAAAAACAGGGAGCTGGTTCTTTCTTGGTGCAGGGAATGCCAGTAAATGGAAAATACAGACCTCTCCCGACATTTTCAATTACTACGGAAAGTAGAGAGAACTTGGCAGATTTGAAAGTTGCCATGTTGAACATACTGGAAGCAGCAAGTGGAGTTAGTTCGAGGGAACTGTTTGAAAAGATAGACTTTGTGATCACTGATCAGACATCCAATAATCTCTCTGTCAAACAAATGGTGGCCAAGAAGCTAGAATCAGAACATGCCCCGGATCATTTGTTTTGCAATGTCCACCCAACTCTCATGTTCAATTGAGTGATCACTAAACAATGGACCGAAATAGAAAATGCCATTGGGTGAGATAAAATATATTCCAGCTTTCTCATCAATGCCACAACTTCATCCTTGAGTGTGACTGAACAAGCGCTAGACTGTATAAGCAGATTGATAAATCATGACTTTGACCACAAACCATGGAACAAAGCCAATGATTTCAACGCTCATATCGCATTAAAGTGAAACAAACCTGTCAGTCTAAAAGATAAATGTTTCAACAGATTGACATTGAGATGTGCCATAACCTTATATCACATTGACAATGTGGGAACATTTCTCAGAAAATTTGAGCATGTGATGAACCAATTGGCCTGCATCGTACAATGCTTCCTGGATCTGGACTTTTTGAGAGTTGTGTACACAGCTGGAGCTCTCATTGGACTTCATTTAGTGGAGCCATTCCTTTCACTGACAATATTGACCAGTACAAATTATTCAGAGCTAATTCCAGCATTCCAACAGTTATACCAAGACTTCATTTCTACTGATCTGGCTAAACTGTTGGAAGTGGATATACCAGCATTTGAGTTTGTGTCTGTTGAAAGATTCCAACAAACATGATATGACGATGATATTTGCAATGCTATCAAAGCTACAGCTCTCCAAATCAGGATTGGCAAAAACCCAACTGGTTTTTTGCTGGGTAGTTGGGTTTTGGGGGTTTTGCTGGGTTTTTGCCAACCCTGCTCCAAATGAGTACTGAAGTCACAAAGGTTTTGGGTATGATATTGCCAAGGCTTGCTGAAGGATTTCAGAAACAAAAGGGAGATATCTTTGGATTCAGAGAATTTGACGAATCAGCGGAACATGCTCTCTCAAAAATGGACTGTGAAAAACTGGACAAGCGCCAATTCACAACTTGGACTCTGAGCGCAGTGTAGTGTTCATCAACTATGAACTCAGCAGAAGAGGCACCAAAGCAACTCGTGTGCACATCAGCTGTGCAGGTCAAAGCTAAATCTCTTGTGTTGATTAAAAAACAACCAACAGGGTCTTTCAAAGACTATAGGAAAATTGGAACTGCAAAAATTCTGGAAATAATGAGAGTGGAGCGTACAACAAGAACAATTACAGAAGCAAGGATTACAGACTAAAGAGATTGCGAATGTTGCTGCAGACCACAGGAGAAAGGCCATTCATGGCTAGTGAGCAAGTGGATAATTATCTCAAAGAATCAAATGTGGATGATTCGCAGAAGCTGAACTGTCTTTATCTCGAAGTCAGATATGCATGAGATACCGCTCTTTCTGTGCCAAAGACTAGTGATATATTTAGTCTAATGAAGGACTACAGAAAATTGCCCCTCTCAAATTATGCCACTAATTTCAAGCTTTATCAGCAATGTCAGCTGTAAAGCTCAGGTCACAATCAGTGAGTTTAACCATGCAATAGACACATTACCAAAATGAACAATATGGGTGTATGGTAATATACTATGATCTTCATACAACTATAGAATGTGTGAAAATCATCTTGAAATCGGTCTTTGTGCACTTAGCACTCTCCTTATTGTCCTTGGTGGTCTCAGATGGGTTGAAAGTTCATGACTTAACTGTATTAGTTCTCACAAATACCTTGTCAACTGCATAATTCTGTTCAGTGTTGTCACAAACCCCCAATTAAATATAGTATAATGGATGTTTGTGGTATTTCCATCCACATTTCACTTTCAAATGTCCAAAAATTTGTGATTTTGACTGCCACCTTGGATTTCTGCCATAATGATTTCTCAGTTCCATTATGAATGCGTATTCATGTTCTGTGACCCTGAAAACCCTATAAAGGACATATTACAAAACACATCTGGCAATAAATATCAATTAATAGCAGAAAAACAGAAAATACACATATGTATGCCTTCAGCGGGAGTGTACAGGGGGGTAAGAGGTTTCGGAAAAAAAATTTGGATATAAAATCGTGCTTAGAAATGGTGTCTTCAAATTTTACGCTTGTCCCAAGCAAAATTTAGGATTAAGAGTAGGGCCTACTTTGAGAGGTAGGCTTTGAGTATGTTTAAATTGTAAATTGTAGTGTTTGAAATAGGCCTTTAGTGTATGATGTGGGCCTACTAAGTAGCTTCAGGTGAAACAGGCCTATTTCATATAGGACCTAATGTGAGTTAAGCTTGTTAAATGAGGCTTTGTTTTGAGTTTAAAGAGTAGGGCCTACTAAATAGGTGTAGGGTGAAATTGGCCTATTTTGTTTAGGACCTAAAGTGAGTTAAGCCTATTTTCGGTTATTTTTTCCCCCTTAATATTTATAGAAAAACTAATGTTGATACTGGTTGGTTCATGTCCAGTAATTAGCCCAAAATGAAATCTATAAATAATTTATCTAGCTAGGAGGGAGTATCATTAGGAGGGGCTGTATAGTAACCAATCTCTTGACTTAGTCATGGCAGCAATTCACACAAATTGACTACCATAGACCGACAAAATCTATGAACCATAGGCATAGACTAATTCGAAGGTTATCATTTTAACCTTTCAACTATAATCTTAACTTACACCCACTACCAATATAAGCAAAAAAAATATATACAGTACAATACAACAATCAAAAGGTATATATATACACACCAATAAACATAAAGGTACAGTAAACCCCTCATCCAACACAGGGGTTAAGTTCCTTGAGAATGGCACATTAGGTAAATCTACATTGGACAAACTTAATACTTTGTGGGATAAATGGGGATATGTGAACCTGGCCGTGTAAAGACTCCCATTAATACTTAGATACGGTATGTAGATTTTTATTCACACATAAATGAATTTCCTACCTATATTGCATATGAAATAAGAACATAATAAAATCATAAACATAATGATATTTACATATGATAAATAAAAATATATTAAATGAAAATAGCATGCATCTTTTCTTCACTCTTTCAGATGGTGTGTAGTGGTAGACTCATTCACATGATACTAGTGGCCAAGTGATGTTATGCTCATACCACCATGCAACTTATCTAGAAACTTTATTTTTTCAACTTTTCTTCTCTTCACTATCACTTGCAGATGCTTCACATTTTGGTGCCATACTGCTGTCTAAGGGTAATAGCAAACCAATGGCAAAATATGACAAAAACAATCCAACACAACTTCACTGAACTTAACACAGTAGTGGGACTGAGACAAAGGGTGATGCAAGGTGTGACGCGAGAGGGAGGGAGATGCAGGAGCATAGGAGAAAACACTAAAGCATGCACGCATTGGCACATGTACAGTACTACTGTATTAGAGCATGTTTGGCAGACTATGTATAATCAAAATTTCCGCTTTCAGCAAATAATTGTTCACATTTATTTTCTTGTGTATAAGCAAATTCGCGCTGGACAAACATGCATTGGATGAGGGGTTACTGTATATGAATAATATACCTCTAAGTTAATCCTGCCCTATAACAGTATTTGAACAATTATTTCACTGATACCAGTGTTGATACCAGTTTTATGCAGAGAATAGTTTATAATGATTTTTTTTGGTGTCACCCTGCCAAGTGCCAACCCTCCCACAAGCCTGCAGGACCTGTAGTACTCACCACACTAATGACAATAAAAACTGAAGTTACTTTTTAAATTCTGTCACCAACACCAAAGGGAAAATACCATTCATTGAAAAAAGTTTGAACAGCAGCTCCTAGGGAAAGGCAGGAAAAAGGAAGGACTATTTATAATGATTAAGTATATCAGATAACCAAAGGTAAAAGGGAAAAATAACTTTTTAAAAAAAAAGTATTAATAATTTTGCATATTTATTTCTTATTTTGGTTTTGGAAGTAAGTTTTGAGGAAACAAAGACTATCTAATGATTGTTCAGAGAGATTTGATCTTAGCTTGGTCAGAAATAAGCCAGCAGCAGAAAAAGCTCTTTCTGATTCTACACTAGTAGGTTTAATGGAAAGCAATGTGGGTCATTCCACATCAACTGGACCAATTTTAGAAAAGTGCCCCACCTCACCATGTCAGATTTTGTTCTAACTTTGCTCACAGATTCCTTTAAGCCTTAAAGGAAGTTCTGCAAAGTGTTAGTTCCATATCTCTTGTGGTTCTGTCACTACGGCTCCAAGAGCATGGGCTGCTTTATCCATCACATTGAATGCCAAATTATTTGTGCCATTTTCAGCTCATCAGCATTCCACAGTAACAAATCCTTCTGCTCTGAAAATTTGCTCCTAGGGTCAAAATTTACTGTAGATTACAAAACTCACATTACTAGAGCTCTAGGAAGTATAGATTTTCCATAAAATATCCCCAAAGTAGGCTTCAAATTACATTTTGATTCCTGGGAAGCCACTTTTAGAAAATTATAGCTCTGGATCTACTTCACTCTGTGAGCTTTTGTTAGAAACCAAAAAAGTACTGCCCAGATGCTACAAAATGTTTCAATCCAGATCTTCCTACCTCTTCTAGTTGCTGAGATATAAGGCATCAAAAATGGCCAAAATTAATTTGTGACAAAAACGTCCCATCTTTAAAGCTCAAAATGATTATGTGGGACAGCTCACACAATACTCTAACAAAAACTACTGAAAAGAGCATGTCCTGAAATACTAGGGCCTAGTTTTTTATTTTGGTGTCTTGCTTTTTTCTAGGTCTAGTAGAGCTTTGAAATTTTGTTCTGTGTGATGTTTCTAGCGTTATAATTGTTATTTCATTGGCACAATGTTTTATTTTTCTTTTGTTCTTATTACTGATTATATAGTGCAGGACTCGGTGCTGTGTGCTAAGCTATACATAATATTTTTATTTATGTTCAACAACATGTAATACATGACTATTATTGTTTTCAGATCAAAACTGAAAATGGCTGAATCATCAGATACTAGTAGTGTTCATGTGGGAGAACCCATGGAAACTGAAAGAAAACTGGAAGCTTGTACTATTGGAAATAAAGAGGGAACAGAGTGTTACCTGAAAACATATTCCAGAAAATGTGGTTTGAAACTGTTCACAGAGCTGACAGTTCAGGAAAGACAACCACTTTTTCTTCGAACAGGAATAGAAGAAGTCCAATTTAAGGAAGATGCATGCATATGCTTGCACCATAAACAGCTTCTTTTGGCCAGATATGAGAGTCTGCAGAAGCACTGTTGCAACCCATTTGAATATCATAAATCAACATTACCCAAAAAATCACTTCGGGCAATTGACATTGCAACAGCTCAACTGTTGAAGGAAGAGACTGGCAAAGACATCAAGCCTGGACAGAAACTTTGTCCTGATTGCAGGAAACAGAGGGTTGAAATACAAAGAATCAGTTCAACATCATCAAGTGAATCATTTGATCCACCAGAAGCACAAAAGCAGAAACTAGACACCAGCTGTTCAGCACTTGACATTTCCCCTGTAAAGCCACAAAAAGTGAGCGAGAGAGATTTACCAGGATATGTCAAAAGAAAGACAAGACAAGCACAAGAAGCTATTGGTCAGAAAATGGCAGCTCTTACAGGGATTGATATGGGTGAAACGGAAGCTAGCACAAATCAGCAGAGGTGCAGAAATTGTGAAGATTATGAAATACTGTTGGAAGAATTGAAAAGCCAAATGGAATTATCAGACAAAGAAAGGAAACTGCAGATTCTAACTCTGGAGCCTAACAGCTGGTCTATACAACAAACAGAAGAAGAATTTGGAGTTTCTCTTTGAATGGTTAAAACACCCAGGAAGTTGAAAGCAGAGTCAGGTATTCTTGCAATACCAGGAAAAAAGAAAGGAAAAACACTGCCTGAGGAAGTAGTAGTAAAAGTTCAAAAGTTTTTATGAAGATGATGAATTCAGCCGGATGTGCCCAGGGAAGAAAGATTGGGTGTCTGTCAGGATTGATGGAAAAAAGCTTCAAAAACAAAAAAGACTGCTGCTCAGCAATTTGAAAGAAATGTACATTGCTTACAAAATTAAAATGGCCCTGAAATTGGCTTCTCTAAGTTCTGTGAACTTCGACCAAAGTGGTGTGTGACAGTTGGTGTAGCAGGGGTACACAGTGTTTGTGTATGTACAATTCACCAAAATGTGAAACTGATATTGGCTAGAGCTGATATTCATGAGGATTACAAAACACTGATGCAAAAATATGTTTGCAATTTGGAGTCAAAAGACTGTATGCTACAACGGTGTGAACTGTGCCCTGGAGCACCAGCACTGGAAGATCACCTTTCAGCTATTTTTACAGAACAAGCAGAAATAGATCCACAAGAAATGATTGAATATAAACAATGGGTTCACACTGACAGAGACACCTTGATTATGAAACAGTTGTCAGTAGAGGATTTTATCACAGAACTGACTTCAAAAATTATCTTCCTTTGTGGTCATCATTACATTTCAAATCACCAAAGTGCTCACCTGAAGTCCCTAAAGGAGGAAATAAAACCTGAAGAAGCAATAATCTTAATGGATTTTGCAGAGAACTATTCTTTTGTGGTACAAGATGCAGCGCAAGGTTTTCACTGGGACAACAGCCAAGCAACACTGCATCCTTTTGTAATGTATCACAAAGTTTCAGATGAAATTAGAAGTGAATGTTTTTGTGTCATCAGTGACTGTCTGAAGCATGATACTGTTGCAGTACATGTCTTTCTGAAGAAGTTGATTGAATTTCTGAAAGAAAATTTTGAAGTAATCGAGCACATTCATTACTTCAGTGATGGTGCTGCAGGCCAGTACAAAAATACAAAAATTTCATGAGCCTTTGTTGGCACAGCAAAGATTTTGGTGGGATAACAGCAGAATGAAACTTTTTTGCTACCAGCCATGGAAAATCAGCATGTGATGGTGTAGGGGGCACTGTGAAAAGATTGGCAGCTCATGCCAGCTTGCAAAGACCAGTAACTAGTCAGATTCTCACACCTACCAATCTCTCTGAATTTTGCCAAAAAGATGTGCATGGAATCACATTCTTTTTTGTTTCAACTGATGAAATAGAAGCAGAGAGAGAAGCACAGGAAATAAGATTTAATCATGGGCATACAGTAGCTGGAACTTGATAAAATCATCATTTTGTTCCAGTAAATGATAAACAGATTCAAGTTAGCCAAGTTTCAAGATCTACATATTTTGTGGCCAATGTTGGAATATACAGTGACATTGATAAACGACAGTTGAAACTGCAACCAGGCCAATATGTGGCATGCATTTGATGATGATTTGTGGTGGCTTGGAAACATTTGTGAAGTCTGTGAGGAAGAAAAAGATGCATTAATTACATTTATGCACCCTCATTGGCTAGCATGACAGTTTCAGTGGCCATCTAGAAAAGACACTTGTTGGATTCCAGAGCAGCATATCTTGACAACTATTCCTGCTCCTACACTGAGTGCCATGGGAAGAGGGTACATGCTGCCAGGGAATACCTTGTCTACTATAGAAAATTTGTTTGAAAGCTTTGAAAAGGAGTTGCACAGTTAGTCAAGGAAAGACGAGTTGGTGGGTGGGTAGGACCTGTGACTGGACCTGCACAGCTATCAGGCGTGGCCCCTTAGCGATGGGGTTGCCAATTTCTCGAAAAACTGAAACAGACTCCTTTGTATTAATAAATTATCTTTATCTTTAATAGTTATCAATTAGAGAAATTGGCAGTGGCTTAGCCACCATGGACCAACGCAGGAGTGCAAATAAATTAACAAATACAGCAATACCCCGATTACTGCGCTTTTCGATTTAGTGCGGTTGGCAGTTTGACACCAAAAATTTGAATACTGCATATAAGAATTTGATTTAATGTGGTACCTTTTAAATTTAGAGCAGCAACGTGCATATGATGAGGATGATTGCCAAGATGGAACAGATGAAACTGAGACGCAAATGAAAGAATTCTCAATTAAAGAACTCTATGCTATTTTTAGAACATTTGAAGATGGAAAGCAGATGATAATGGATGCAGATCCGAATGTAGAAAGAGCGATGCAAGTCAGAAGACAAGTTGAAAATGCACTCAGTTGTCATGTACAAAGAGAAGAAGAAAGCATCATTGAAACAAACATCCCTTTTACAATATTTTGTAAACAATAAAAACATTTAATTTTTTTTGCATATGCTGATGCAAGTCAATAAACTAGTAAAACATAATACTGCGTCCAATTCATTCGTTTCCTTCTTCATTTATATCGATTTTCATACGTTTTTTAAAAATTTTCAAATTTTTCAAAAGTCTAGACATCAATCGATGATTTTACATGTACTTATATCTTCGATTACTGCGGTTTCGCTTACTGCGGTGTTTTTGCTGCACGAATTAACCGCAGTAACTGGGGTATTGCTGTATAATGCTAGAAACATCACACGGAACAAAATTTCAAAGCTCTACTAGACCTACAAAAAAGCAAGACACCAAAATAAAAAACTAGGCCTTAGTATTTCAGGACATGCTCTTTTCAGTGGTTTTTGTTAGAGTATGGTGCGAGCTGTCCCACATGATCATTTTGAGCTCTAAAGATGGGACATTTTTGTCACATAAATTAATTTCAGCCATTTTTGATGCCTTATATCTCAGCAACTAGAACAGGTAGGAAGATCCAAATTGAAACATTTTGTAGCATATGGGCAGTACTTTCTTGGTTTCTAACAAAAGCTCACAGAGTCAAGTAGATCCAGAGCTATAATTTTCTAAAAGTGGCTTCCCAGGAATCAAAATGTAATTTGAAGCCTACTTTGGGGATATTTTATGGAAAATCTATACTTCCTAGAGCTCTAGTAATGCGAGTTTTGAAATCTACAGTAAATTTTGACCCTAGGAGCAAATTTCTAGAGCAGGAGGATTTGTTACTGTGGAATGCTGACTAGCTAAAAATGGCACAAATAATTCAGCGCTCAATGTGATGGACAAGTAGCCCATGCTCTTGGAGCCCTAGTGACAGAACCACAAGAGATATGGAACTAAAACATTGCAAAACTTCCATTAAGGCTTAAAGGAATCTGTGAGCAAAGTTAGAACAAAATCTGACATGGTGAAGTGAGGACCACAGGTCCACTTGACGTGGAATGACCCAGATGCTTTACATTTTGGTGCCATACTGCTGTCTAAAGGGTAATAGCAAAACAATGGCAAAATATGACAAAAACAATCCAACACAACTTCACTGAACTTAACGCAGTACCTAGCAGGACTGAGACAAAGGGTGATGCAAGACCATCATGTAGGCCAGGCTAAAACTCAAGATAGAATTAATCAGTCATTAACAGTTGGCTTTTGATATAAAAATAAGATTCCTGAAAAAAATAATTGGTGGCCACCAACGTGTGTCCGGCCACCCCCATTTTTGTAAAAACATCTAATGCCGCACTAGCAAAATCAGGAAAATGGCAATATCTCTTCTTCTGAACATGCTAGAGAGATGGTTTGCATACCAAACGATGCAGCATTTGATTTAGAACAAATTATTAAGTGTGGTATTTTTTCATAAAACCTTTAGTTTTTGAGTTATTTTAGAAAAACTCATTTATGGGGCCCATAGACCCCCTTTCGACGGACCTTAGTGACAAAAGAAATTCTAAAATAAGCATGATTTGGCTTTTTGATTACTAACATTGCCCTAAAAGGATGTTGACATGGACATAGTGATCACATGATATGACTTTTCCTTGTTATTTTGCATCCATTATGCTTGATTAAAGAATAGAGGGTGGGGCTGCTTCATGAACTTTTTTTAAACGTAATAAATTGAAAACTTTTTTTTTTTTAGGTGTCTTTGTTATAAGTTTCCAACTGCAATTTGTCATTGAATTCAACATTTGCAATATAAAGTATGACTTCTACAAGGAAAACAGTTGCTAAAGTACTTGGTGATGTATATTTTATGCCAGCAGAACAGTTTCCTTTAGGGAAATTGCCTACGTTGAAGCAAGTTATTGAAAGGGGTTTGTGTTTTGGAGACTATAAAACAGATGCTGTACTGAGAGCTACTTCTGAGGAATTGCATAAATTGTGGGTCACATATAATGTTTATCCAATATCAGTAAATGCCATACAGCCAAAACTGTAATATTTCAATTACTTAAAAAAATTTCTTTTTAAGTGACAACTGTCCAGTTAACTTTATTCCTTCCTTTTTCATTTTTATTTAATTGTAAAATTAATTACATTTATTTTCAGATGATTTCTACCTCGACCATTTTACCCCGGAGAGTGGCAAACGCATTGACATTGCTCATGGCATTTATAAGATCATTAAAGGGACAGAACTTGAGGCCAAATTAAACTTAGTTAAAGCAGATGGGACAAATACTAACACAGGACATATGCATGGGGTCAATCAGATATTTGGAAATGTTTTTAGGGCAACCTCTTCAGTGGGATATTTGTCTTCTGCATCTAAATGAATTGCCACTTAGACACATCTCCATAACTTTAGATGGGACAACAAAAAGTCCAGACAAATTTTCTGGCCCTATTGGTTCTCAGCTCAATGGGGATGTGTCAGAATGGAATGTTGTGGACTTCAAATCTATACCTTATCCTGCATTTGTGCTTCTACCAAATGAGGTGGTCAATAATTTATCAACAGACCAATACTATGGATACTGCATCTGCTGGGCAATTATTACTGGTGAAGTGGATGAAGACCTTGCACTCTTAGAAGTTGGCCTGCTAAATCACTCTCGATGGCTCACCTTAGCCTGTAGAATTCTTTGCTTTTATGTTTCACAAAAAAGACCCAGTAAGAACTCAAAATCATAGTAGAATTCATCATCAAAGAACAGTGCCCGCGAAAAGTATCCGATCACCCTTGAAATTTGTATTTTTTACATAAAAAACAATGTTTAAATGTATACTAACCTTATATTAGTATTTTGTCATCTGTCCTTTGGTTTGGATGACTTGTTCTAGACGTTTTGGCATGGATTTAATCAAGTTTTGACAAACTTCCACTGATATTTCCTTGCACCATACCTTTTTGATGGCCTCTTGTAATTTTTCGACTGAGCCAGTGTCGTGGCATTCAACCTTATTTTTTATTATTAGCCACAGATTTTCTATCGGATTGAGATCTGGACTATTACCAGGCCAATCCAAAATATCAAATTTATTGTCAGTAATCCATTTTGTCACTATTTTGGCCCTGTGACATGGTGCACCATCATGCATGTATGTTTTTGTCCTTTGGATTGCCATTGCCATTGGAAGTTTATCCTGTAGCATTGCTAAATACCGTGCACCATTCATAGTTGTGTTCTTCGGAAGAAAATATAAGTTTCCCACGCCCATAGTAACCGAAACAACCCCAAACCATCACACTTGGAGGGTGTTTCATTGTCTTTAGGGTGTATTTAGGGTCCATCCTATTTGAGCCAATAGGCCGGCGAACCTTTTTTGGACAACTTCTGAATGTCAAAAATGTCGACTCATCGCTAAATAAAACCTTCTTCCAGTCATCAACAGTCCAATGAATGTATTTTTTACAAAATGCGACACATTTTTTACGCATTTTTTCATTAATGAACGGTTTCTTAGCAGCATGGCGAGATGGTAATCCGAGTTCTTTTTGGAGCCGCTCCTGGATAGTTCGTTCAGAAACACCAGATAACAAATTATTCATATTAAATTTTATTTCTTTCGCAGTTATTGTTGGGTTTTTCAATACTAAACGTTTCATAAGTTTGTCTGTTCGCGAATTTGTTTTTCTCGGTCTGCCAGATCGTTTTTTAGGGACTGGCGTGGTTAGGCCACCATTGTTCTTAGCCCGTGAAACCCATAAATTAACGGTACTTTGGGATATGTTTAATTCCTTAGCTATCTGTCTCTGTGATTTCCCACATGCATGCAAAGCAACAATAGCACCTCGACAATCACTCTTAAGTTGTTTTTTAGCACACATTATATATAAATTTTATTTACACCACTTTCTGTAAAAAAAAAAAAAAATATCAAGAAATTTACACAAACAGTGAAATCTGACAAATTTGAGACACAGCCACCCGCAACGAAGGCTACCAGAACACTAATTTGAGAATGCGTTGGATAGCTCTCATATCAGCGAGCAACCTCAAAGTTACCAGATGTCGCTAGAACAAATAGAAAGTGAATTACATGTCTCTGAATATCAAGGGAAAATATTGTATTTTCTTGAGTGATCGGATACTTTTCGCGGGCACTGTATACTTTCACAGTTGGTTCAATATCAAGGCTAATAAGAGGCTAAGTGATGGGTCAAGAAACCTATTCAATATGATCCAAAGAGTAAATAAATTCCCTGACAGGAAAATTAGAGAAATTTGTTATGACATATTAAACAATAACAGCTATTTTGCTCATGGTGAAAATATTTTAGTTGGAATGCTGGCTGATGAAGATGAAGAGGTGAGGAGGTGTGCTGTCAATAAAGTTCTGTGTCTGAGGGGAGTTATAGAGGATTTTGATGATGAATCTGGTAGTAGCAATGATTTTGCAGGTGGAATAATTAAAGTGATGATGAGAATGAAGAGGATCATGAAGGTGGTACTGATGAATATCCTGCTATAGATGAGAATGTTAGGGTCTTTAGAAAGCCAATCATCAATTTCAAAGCTTCTGCATACCACAAGCTGTCTGCTATGTCCCAATGGGAAACTGTTCCACCTGTATTAAAAGAATTCAGTAATGATGAACTGCGTGATATCATTAATACCGCATTGAAACTGGATCACGAGTGCCACAGTCAGAATGTTGAAAGGCACATCAAGCTTGTCACTAAAGCATCCTTGGCTGTTGTAGGTCATGAGCGTAGAGATGGTCTTATTAGAAACAAAATTAGATCACGTAAATTAATGAAAGATTTTGTGTCTAAAAAATATTTTAAGTTCTAGATTATTATTTATCATGCTAAAATATGACAAAATGACAATTTGTTAGTTGTATAATTTAATGTTTGGCATTTTGGAATGTCAAAAAGCATTTTCAATGAATTTAAAATGGCTGATTTTGATTGATTTTGATTGCTGATTGAAAACCACTAATACATGTCAATTTGCAGCTTGAGAATGTTTTATTGTGTTGACATTTAGTTGAAAGGGGGTCTATGGGCCCCAAAAATTAGTTTTTCTAAAATAACTCAAAAACTAAAGGTTTTATGAAAAAATACCACTCTTAATAATTTGTTCTAAATCAAATTCTGCATCTTTTGGTATGCAAACCATCTCTCTAGCATGTTCAGAAGAAGAGATATTGCCATTTACCTGATTTTGCTAGTGCGGCATTAGATGTTTTTACAAAAACAGGGGTGGCTGGACACACGTTGGTGGCCACCAATTATTTTTTTCAGGAATCTTATTTTTATATCAAAAGCCAACTGTTAGTCACTCTGATAAATTAAAATCAAACAAAAATTATAGTTTCAGCCCGGCCTAAATTGCGAGAGGGAGGGCGATGTGAGAGGGAGGGAGATGCGAGAGGGAGGGAGATGCGAGAGGGAGGGAGATGCGAGAGGGAGGGAGATGCGAGAGGGAGGGAGATGCGAGAGGGAGGGAGATGCGAGAGGGAGGGAGATGCGAGAGGGAGGGAGATGCGAGAGGGAGGGAGATGCGAGAGGGAGGGAGATGCAGGAGTGTTGGAGAGTATAGGAGAAAGCACTAGGGCACACATTGGCGCATGTACAGTACTGCTATACACTACATTCACACTTATTAAGCAGATTACATTTTCTCCAATGTTTTAAAAAGTTTTTTCCCCAATTTCAATGAAATTTGTAGCAAATAATCACTATATATAGCAGCATTGATGGTATTCATTTCGATAAAATATTTTGATAATTAAAATAATTATCTCATTTTATTGAAAAGTATGTAAAATATTGTGTTCGAAATTAAGCAAGTATTCTATATACGGATCTAAATGGTGAAAATGGGTAAGAAGGATTTAACACTAACTGAGAAAAGAAAAATAGTCAAGTTACTCACTGAAAATATAAAATCTATTGAAATTGCGAAGCAGTTTGGCAGAACTTATCGAACTGTAAACAAGTTTGTAGCGGAGGGTACCAAACTGAGGCAGTGAAGTGATAAAGGAGCTATAAGAAAAGTGACAAGGCGGCAGATATCTGTAATCAAGCACAAACTGCAAAGTATCCATAATGTACCAAGAAGATCTCGATGTGGAATCCTCCAAACAATTGACAAGACGTGTAAACCTACGATTCAGTCACCATTAACACCCAGGTACAAGAAGCAGCGTGTTGAATGGGCGCATCAGTACGTGAAAACAGATTTTAATACTGTATTGTTCACCAATGAAGGAAAAGCAACCCTTGAGGGACTTGATGTTTGGTTAAGAAGATGGATTTCTACCATCAAGATTAAGATGCCAACAAGGTGGAGGTGGTGTCATGTTTTGGGCAGGATTGATAGGCAATGAAGTAGCTGTCCCATACAGAGTGCCTGATGGTGTAAAAATGAATGCCCAGTAGGGTGCATCAGCCTATAAGGTGAAATTTCAAACTTCGGATACTGATTCGGCCCTATGATATTATGGTTACAATCCCCAACAAACCATCAGTGTCCATGTTTCAAGCTGTTCTGACAATATTTAGTGGGTCCACCTCGAAGATGAAAATTTGACAATTGTGGAATTTTATGGTTTTACTAGAAAATCTTATGTGTAAGCGTTGTAGATTTTGTTTGAAAAAAAAAAAATGTAAATATAGTTAGTTTTAGGCAAGTTTTAGCCTCAATTCATGAAATTATCTGTCTTTTTAGACTTTTTTGTATTATTCTGAGAATCATGAAGTGAGTTACCAGGATGCGGGATGAGGACCCAACTTGTCAAGCATCCCACCGACCACCTCCACCTCCACCTATTAAAAATGGTATTTCATGATAAAATATTTTGTAAAAATTGATTTATTGCTTATTGGTATCTTAATTATTCTTCTTTGTCCTTTTTTCTTTTAAAACAGATGATAAAGAAGCTTGTCTCTTTCTCAGATTAGGAGTGGCTTTTCTGTCAGCTTCTACAACTTGGAGAACATTTTGAAGATGTTCTTCAGTCCTTGCAGCCTCATAAAAGTCACTGCATAGTTTTACTGCCCTCTCAGAGCCATCATTTATGACATTTATAGCCAAAAGTTTTTCTTTGGAAGATATAAATGATGCTGTTGTTTTCCATTCAACAATCTCAACCATTAAAAAATCATAGTCTAACTGTAGTGAAGAGAATATGAACCATGAGTTTTTGTCAACCAAGTCAGCTAGTGTGGTTTCTGATCGTAGATTGGTAGGGAAATTAGGCTTTCCAAAACTAGATCCATGTCTACCTTCTGGAACCACTGTCTCAATCTTGTGTGGTTTATAGGAAAGTAGATGGTTTGTTATAGCACGAAGTTCATTTTTTGGAACCAAATTGCTGAATAATACAAGAGGAATCATCTCTGATGAAAGGTACCAGAGATGACGTTTCAAAGATGTTAGAGCACTTTTTGCTATTTGCTTGTTTACTTCCTCGTATCTAAGAAGCTTTTTGTAAAGCTGCAAATCATGTCATGGTGCATCAAAAACTGAAGAGCAGGTCATCCACCATGGGTAGTAAATCAGTGAAATGAAGGTTGCAAAGTCTCTTAGTTTCAGAATTTGTTGCTTGTTTGTGATTGTTACTGAAGGTAGTTTCGAGATATTATCTTCTAGTAATACAATTTTTAGAGCATATATTGCTTTACTCATCCATCTGGCTCTATGTATAGCACCAGGTCGCTGAAGGGTTATATCCTTATCACTAGGTCCTGCATTTAAGTATAACACAACTAAGTCAGAAAATTGTTTGTAGTCATATCGTGTATGTTGCGTTTCTATATTACTTATTTGAATTGCATAATCAGTCCATTCCTGAAGAATCTCCTGGACAGCTTTGGAGTACTGATTGAAGTCAATTTTTTTCAATTTTTCATCCTTGGAAATCCACTGAAACTTTTCTCAAAATCTGTTAAAGACATTAATTTCTGGTCCACTCCAAGTTTCTACTTTCATGTCCTGAAACACATGACTCATAATAACTTCACCAACATGATGCCTGCATGCAGACCATAATAAAGGCCATCCAATCTGTTGTTGGATAGTTATGCATGCAGCGCTCACATGTCCCGTGTTGGTTGCTGTACTGTCGAAAACCAAGTTCACTATTGAATCGGAGCAGTTCCACAATTTCAGTAGCTTCATAACTTCTTCAGTCAAGTTTTTCCCAGATTGGCCACTGCCACCAGCACTAGGATGATATGATGGAATACCAAGTAGTTTGAGATCCATTAAATTTCCAACTGATACGGCTAATCATTCTTCTGTAATATATTTATCCTGCAGAATAGAAATTATTTTCGAATCCCAATGAAGACACGCCAATTTAGGAGGATTCCAGGATTTTTTAATGGAACTTGAAATTTTTTGGGCTACTTCGCGTCTTGCTCTATCAGCTGTAGCATATGAAGTTGCCACTGCCTTAGTGTTACCACCACATTCTTCAACAAAAGCTTTTGTGAATGCAGCCTGTTGTGCCAGAGTCATTTTCATTCTTGATGCCAAAGAAACAAGTTTCGGTCTTTTCAGAATGTCATGAGGAATGATAGCTTGAGTACCTAAACAGATTGTTGACTGTGTGGATTTTCCATCTTTTTCAGCTCCATCATTAGCTTCTGACTCACTCTCAATGGTAGTTGTATCGCTTGTGCTACTGCTTTCTAATTCAACATAACTGCAAGAAGCTTCAGTGTCTCTCAATTCCTTTTCTTTTCTCGCATTTTCTTCACATTTTCGAAAATTAATGCGCTTCATTTTGGATGCTAAAGTTTGATCATGAGCTCCAAAAGAAGCAATTCTATCCCCTTGCATAGATTGAAGAAATTGTATATCTTCTGGATTACTCATAATTTTTTCGGCATTTTTAATCCACAGTGGAAAAGTCATTTTAAGTTGCATTTCCATATCTTCTAGTCTTGTCTTTGTACTTTGTAGCTCTCTTCTTTTCAATGGAATTTCTCTCAGTTTTGCATTCTTTTCTGACAACGAAATTATTTTCTCACATGCTTTTTTCTCAGTAATCATTGGTATGTTGGCTTTATTGTAGAATGGTTGAATTTCTGTTAAAACAATTTTAGCTATATCTCACTTAGTTCTTCTCTCTTTTAGACCCTGTTGCTGGTGAAATAGGAAACATCTAAGAACTTGTTCACTTGTTGGCAAGCGACATCCTACAATCTTTGCATCATTATTTGTGATGCCAGGACCTAATCCAAATATACAGGGTTTTTTCGTGTTTTTACATCAACTTTATCTGCACCACTTGAACAAGTTTTACCACTAGAAGTGGCTTCACTGGCTTTACCACTATTATCCATTATATCATATATCAACTATTATCACCAACATATATCAAAAATTGACCTGTAATAGAAACATAGATTAATATTAAAGTAGTCTACATGCCTGAAAATAAGAAAAAATAGCTATAGGTATTTCATGATGGCAAATGATGTTTATTAATAGTAGCTATGGCTTAAACACAAGCAAACTAAACATACTAGGCCTATAGTACCTTAAGGATCATTCAATTCAATAAAATAAAGGTATATGTGAAAAAAATAATTTAAGGCAATTTATCCCAAGAATTGTCATTTTTGTAAAAGTTTAGGAGTTAGGTGGACCCAGTAGATATTAATCAATTGACCTGAAATTTTGCATGTGAATTTTTTTTAGGGAATGTAACCATAATAACGTAGGGCCAAATCAATTTTTGAAAGTTGCCATTTTTGATGCACCCTAATGCCGTCTTACGCAAACTTTCTAAAAGAAAACCTCATTCCATGGTAGAGACTGACCCTTAGCAATCCATCTTCTTGACCAACCATCAGATCCCTCAAGGGTTGCTCTTCATTCATCGATTAACAATACAGTATTAAAATCTGTTTTCACGTACTGACGCGCCCATTGAACACGCTGCTTCTTGTACCTGGGTGTTAATGGTGATAATCGTAGGTTTACACGTCTTGCCAATTGTTTGGAGGATTCCACATCGAGATGTTCTTGATACATTATGTATGCTAGCCTGCTCAAAAACCTCTTTACTTGACTCAGCCTCAGAAGTTGAGGACAACAGATGTTTTGCAATTTGTGCTTGATTACAGATATCTGCCGCCTTGTGACTTTTCTTATAACTCCTTTATCACTTTACTGCCTCAGTTTGGTACCCTCCACTACAAACTTGTTTAAAGTTTGATAAGCTCTGCCAAACTGCTTCACAATTTCAATAGATTTTATATTTTCAGCGAGTAACTTGACTATTTTTCTTTTCTCAGTTAGTGTTAAATCCTTCTTCTTACCCATTTTCACCATTTAGATCCATAAATAGAATACTTGCTTAATAATTTGGAACACAATATTTTACATATTTTTCAATAAAATGAGAGAATTATTTTAATTATCAAAATATTTTATCGAAATGAATACCATCAATGCTGCTATATATAGTGATTTGCTACAAATTTCATTGAAATCAGGGAAAAACTTTTGAAAACATTGGAGAAAATATAATCTGCTTAATAAGTGCAAATGCAGTGTATTAGTGTGTGTTTGGTGGACTGTGTATAACCAAATTTTCCACTTTCAGCAAATAATTGTTCACATTTATTTTTCCATGTATAAGCAAATTCATGGTGGACAAACACGCATTGGATTAGTGGCAATGGACATATTGTGTGAACAAAGAACTGAAAAATGAATTAAATCTATTCTAAACCAAAATAAACATGTATGCGAACTAATATTGTGGCAAAGTTTTCCTTCAATAAAGTAAAATTTATCAAGACCTACACAGTCTCTGAAATTGTAATGATTTAGTTGAAACAAATATTTGTTATTTGGCTGCCACTCAGCCTCATCCTGGATCCATGAGTGCAGACCCTCTGCCTCATCCTGGATCCATAAGTGGAGAGCCCTCTGCTTCTCAGTCTTATCCTGGATCCCTGAATCCAGACACTGCTACATCACCAGCTCAATACCATCTCACACAGGGTACCCCCCTAGGGGCCTTGGTGAATTGGGATGCTGGGAATGCAGTCAGGGGTCATGATGAGGAGACATCTTGGACAATGGTGGTAAGGAGGGGCTGGAAGCGAGCAACCCCTCCAAGAACTGCAACCACTGCAGTAGCTAATGGTGGTGGTCCTTCAAGGGGGTCTGGTCCCACTCATGCACCGGCAATAGGGAGTCAGCCTGTGGCAAAGGCTGGCAGAGAATGGAGGGGGATCATAGGGGCTGCCAAAACAGATCGTATGATGGCTGTACCAATGAAGACCAAAAACATTTTTGTCTCGAGAGGTCAACCTGCTCTTACAGCTGAGGAGTTGCAGGCATTTGTGGAAGATAAAGTGAACCTTCAGGTTACATGTAGGAAAATTGACTCCAGTAGACAACATACAGTTCCTTTCAAGTTACAGCAGTCTGTGATGATCCAGGGGTATTTATGGATCCAGCAGTATGGCCTGTGGAGGAGAATCCAGCTGGGTCTAATGCTGTAACTGATGTGCCTGGTATAAGTAGAATTCAACATGTAGAGATGGCTGGCAGAACTCCTGCATCTTCCTAATTGCAATATTCAAGGTAATCTCTTATAACTGTAGAGGCCTAAGCTTTGGCAATAACAGCAAACACAGCCAGATCATAATTGATAAACTGTTAAAGGATGCTGATATTCTCTGTCTGCAGGAAACATGGCTATGGAAACAGGACTTAAAGGACCTGAATAGCTTGTCCAGTAACTTTCATGGGATAGGGGAGGCCATCAGAGATAAACAAGATGGTCTCCTTGCAGGCCACCCACCTGTATGGAGGTTGGGGTATGGGAAATATATTAGTGAATTAAAACTTGGTTTGAATTAGCTAACTGGAATAGAAATTTGTGTAGACAACAAAAATTTGTAATTCTGTGTATCTATATGCCTTTTCAGGCAGTTGATAATGAAGATGATTATCTCATTAAATTGGGGCAGGTCAGCAGTATTACTGATGAGTTGGATACAACATGTGTAGCCATTATTGATGACTTTAATGCTAATGTGCTTAATGATAATTCTTTGTTTAGCAACCACTTAAAAGCCTTCTGTGAAGATAATAACTTGAGCCTTTTATCCATGTGTAGTCTTCCTGGTGATAGCTTTACTTATATTAGTGATAGTTGGCACACCACCTCACGGTTGGATCATTGTATTTGTATGTTCATTATACACAGTGATTCACTGGCCTACTTAGTCACTGCTCCAGACAACTATCTCTTAATCTTCTATGGACTTCTTGTATAATGTTTGTACCTGTTGAGTCTGAAATAAAGTGTTTGTTTGTTTGTTAACACACTGCTTCTAATTGCATTTAAATAGACATAAAGATCCTTTTCAAATGAGTGAAGCACCCGACATACAAAAGTAATAGTAATAGATGAAAATTAAAGTAATAGTAATAGAAACCCAGTAATTGACCCCATGTCTGGTGTATATATATATATATGTATATATATATATATATATATATAATTTTTCATAATATATATATATATAATATATATATATATATATATATATATATATATATATATATATATATATATATGTATATATGTGTGTGTATTATATATATATATTATATATATATATATATATATATATATATATATATATATATACACGGTGAACCAAAAGTAGGTGGACAGTAGGTTGAATACGGTTTGTGTTATATTATATTATAACTATGGTGTTCATTATAACTATGGTGTTTGTGTTATATTATATTAAATATTATAACTAAATTTATTAAAATTTTATTTTGTATTATAGTATACAAAAAAATTAAATATGTATTCTCAAAATAAACGTTATCATTTACTGTCCACCTACATTTGGTTCACCCTATATATATATATACAGTGGAACCTTGGTGTTCGAACGAACCGGACCTCAAACAAACCGGAGTCCGAACAATTTTGTTCAGAAAAAATTGACCCGGTCTTTGAACGTTTGCTGGAGTCCGAATGCTTGGAGGAAGTTGTTGCCTGACTCTGTGGCAAGCAGAGACTTTGAGGCAGAGCCAGTGGTTCCAGAAATCATCTCCCTAGGTGGGTCTATGGGGTTAGAGGTGAACCAGGAGGATGTGGCGGAGTTGATAGATGACCACAGCAGGGAACTCATGACAGAAGAACTTCAAGATCTTCTCAAGGAGCAGGAAGAGGAACTGGCAGAGGAATTTTCTTCACCAGATGATGAGGAGGAGGTTCACACTGCCAAAATTTCCACTGATGAACTTAAAGAGTTGTTTTTTCATTGGTCAAAAACGCAGAGCATAGTGGAGAAATGGCACCCTGACATTGCTCTGGTGAGCCACAACATCAATTCCTTCAGTGATAATGTGGTTGAACACTTTAGGAAGATTATGAGGGGTAGGCAGACACAGACGACATTGGACAGATTCCTTTTAAAACAGAAAAAATGATTACAGTATATTGTGGGCTGTTTTTTGGGGGTAACTTTTCGTGGCCCAGAATGAATTAATTACATTTACATGTATTTTAATGGGAAATACTGTTTCGGACATCGAACTTTTCACAGTTCGAACACCACCTAGGAACCAATTAAGTTCAAACACTGAGGTTCCACTGTATATATATATATATATATATATATATATATATATATATACTCCTGATTAAAGCTAAAAAAAATTCATAAAAAGAAGCAAAAATTTGTATGTGGGACCTACCAGTAGTAATGAGCATAAGTACAATCTTCAGCTGCTGGAACAATGTTATTTACAATAGACTTGTTCAAAAGTTTTCTTGAAGGACTGTCAGCACCACTAGTCTGAGTTTGAGTTGCCATGATGTATATCCAGCCTTTTCAGATAAATTTCAAATTGTTTTCTATCAGTAACTTAAATTATGTAATAAATACTAAATACAGATTTCTCCAAATAAAAAATCTAAAGAAAAATATAAATTTGATAAGTGGGTGAGAATCCTGAATGTACAGTACAGTTGTTTTAAAGAATGCTTTTCTACTGCAATTTCATTATTTATTCTACAGTATCACAGCTGAAAAATAAGGTTAAAAGAAAATTATAATATCTACCAGTAATTCAAAGTTACAGTATTTATAAATATGAAGCCTCATCCAACTTGAATTTTATAAAAATGTTCTTAGGGATAGTAAGCCCCAATCAGAAAATATGAGGAGGCTACACCATATGGTCGTACATCTAGACCTAGCCTAATGGTCTTAATACAACACGTCTAATTTTTAGCAGAAGCCCATACCCCCAGTGCAAAACTTTGGGCTAAAATTGAGTGATGAATACTAATATTTGGGGGTTTAACTTCCTCCATGACATCTAAGGTAACAAGACAGAGTGGACCTACAGCTTTTTTATGGGATCCAAACCACTACCTCACCAAGGCAGACCAGAGGGGGACACTGATCACTAAATTCTTAAGTCTGAACCAAGACCTGAATTCAGGGGCTTCAAATTAATAGTCAGCACTCTACCTCCAGGCTACTATGATGATGACTGAAGGTCCTGACAAACTGATGTGAAGAACAATGATTCTACTGGGTCATTCCATGCTAAATTAATCAATATCAGACCATTCTTGATTCTGATAAAATATGGCACATACAAAAGTATACTGGAGAAAAGCTTACAATGCAAATTTGAGGTTTGTGTAACTTCCAATTCCTGATATATAGGTTGTTAAAGTCTGACCTCCTGACCCTTTGATATTAAATATCATAACACTCCTAATTGTCCTAGAAAGATTTTCTCTGGCTCATCTTAAAGCTTTTGAAAAAGGTCTTTAGTTTCTATACAATACAATTTTCTGAGAAATGAAAAACAAAAATGTTTGGGGTACCTTTTTGCTGTGACTTTTCACTTGACCTAGTTCAAGTGGCATTGTCACAGCAGAGAGAGAGTTGGCCAAATTATAGTACTGTATAGGGGTGCACTGGATATGAATTTTTCATATCTGGCCGGATACCTGATATGGCCATATCTATCTGGCCAGATATATATTATTAGGTACTGTATTATTTTTACACTCATATTGCTATGTTTTGCATTGGGGGCAAGCACTCTCCCCCCCTCCCCCCAAATATTAAGATAAATAATAATTTAAGTATATTCAGATGTTTAATTGTTTTGTTCTCTTTCAGGTTCTTGTGTTGTATTAAACTATTAAGTATTAATCATGAAAAATATTGTGTGGTCACTGTATACAATAAATGATCCTAGCGATATCACTGCAAAGTGTAATATTTGCCAAAAGATTATCAAACGTGGGATGGAGAAAGGTGGCCGAAAGTCTTTTAGCACAACACTTCTTCTTAATCATTTGAAGATTAATCACCCAAAAGAGTATGCTGAAGCCAAAAACGAAAATGACAAAAAAAGAATAGCTGCGACTGAATCAAAGGAAATAGGCATTGATAGAATATGAGCTAGACCATCAACTTCTGCTGGTCGTACTCTGAAAGAAAAGAAAATGGACCAAATGAGTAAGCAGATTTCAATAGAGGAAAGCTTTTCATCTAAAAAAATATGGGACATCAATGACTCCAGGTCTGTGATGATTCACTGTAAAATTGGCATGATGATGGCTTTGGACAACCAGCCACTTACTTTAGTTGAAGATGATGGTTTTATTGATCTAATGACCTACCTCCAACCCAGATATCTCTTACCGAGCAGAAGGTACTTCTCTGATACTATAATTCCTCGTCTTTATAATGAGTTCAAGTCTAAAATTGCTCAGAAGCTGGAAGTAAAGCATGTCAGCTTTTCTTCAGATATATGGACATGCACAACCTCTCAAGAAAGTTTTATATCATTATCGGGTCACTGGATAGGTAAAGATTTTGAAAGATACGATGCTGTGCTACATGCCTCTCATTTCTCAGGGTCACATACTGGGAAGAATATATCTGAAAAGTTTCGCTCTATGTGAGATAGTTGGGATCTTGATGCAAATAAGAGGAATTTATTGGTGAGGGATGGAGCTAGTAATATGGCTCTTGGTCGTGACCTGGCTGAAATACGTAGCTACCTTCAATACACTGCAGCATTCATTTACTCCAACTGGTTATTAGTGACTCAATTATGGTTCAGAGGAGTGTAATTGATATCCTTGCAAAAAGTCATTGCCTTGCAACTCACTTTAATCATTCTCCTTTGGCCTGTAACAATTTCAAACACATTCAAGTGCAGCAGAATCTTGAGCCTCTCCTATTGGTTCAAGATATCCCAACACATTGGAACAGTGCATATTTGATGCTAGAAAGAATATATAAATTAAAAATTCCAGTGCAACTGTATTTGGCTGATCATAGTGAATTACCTACCATCACATCCTTCGAGTGGACACTGATACGAAATCTCCTTAAAATATTAAAACCATTCTTCCAACTAACTCAGGAAATGAGTTCAGAAAAATCAACTTTGTCTTCCGTAATCCCAAGCATTTGTATTTCACAAAGATTTCTTTCAAAGATTGGCCATGATGACCAAGGTGTTCAAACGACAAAGAGAGAACTCCTGACTTCTCTTCGAGCGCGTTTCTTGTCGGAGAGTAATGATGGGAAGTCTTTGAACCAGGGCTGTGGAGTCGGAGTCATGGAGTCGGTCAATATTGAGTGGAGTCAGAGTCAGAAGTGCATAGTTAGATGGAATCGGAGTTGGTGCAAATCCTTCAATTATAACCATAGCAGCCTAGGGCTAGGCCTAGCTCAATTTTATGAATAAAATAGATTTAACCTAGTGTTTTAATATATAATATAATATATAAATAATATATTATATAATATATAAATATATAAATATAAATAATATACAGGGTACACGTACATAAAGTCAGGATCTATTTTTGTGAAGCACTTGGAAATTATATGGAATTCAATCATAAAATGATAAAGTGGTAACATTTATTAAATAATTAAGAGTAGGATTCGACGTGACGCCCATCAGTATCCCTGCACAGCTCAAATCGTTTCGCAGCATTTCTAAACACATTCTGGAGCATTTGCGGGGTTATGTTATCTGCAGCAGTTTGTATACGTGTACGTAAGTTTTCAAGACTCGTAATCTTCGTCTGATAGACGTGCGATTTGATAAAGCCCCATGCAAAGAAATCTAAAGGGGTTAAATCTGGTGATCTCGCTGGCCAAGGTCTGTTGCTTCCACGTCCAATCCAGCGATTTGGAAAACGTCCATTTAGATAATCCTGAACAATTTTGGCATAGTGACAAGGAGCACCATCATGTTGATAGACAACGGTACTAACAATCCTATCCCCAATCAGCTGAGGTTCAAGGAATTGCTGCAACATGTCCAGATAAATAAGCCCCGTAACTGTAGCTTCAGCAAAGAAAAAAGGACCATAAACCTTAGATTTTGTTAAACCCATCCAGACATTAACTTTAGGTGAGTCTCTCTCCCAATTTTAGACGAAATCATTCAGTCTTTCATCTGCCCAAATTCGACAGTTATGGCGATTTACTTTTCCACACGTATGGAAAGTGGCTTCATCACTAAAGAGAATGTTGTCCATTAAATTATCACTCCAGATTTGTTCTACGAGATCAGCACACACAGCACTTCGTCGAGGGAAATCTTCCTCATGTAAATCATGTAAAACTTGCAAATGATAGCTTTTCTTCTGCAAATTAACTTTCAGAATTTTGTGCACAGATGACGTCGGGAGGCCAAGTGTGTGATGCAGCACGAACAGACGGACGTACGTGGCTCCTCAGTGATAATTCTGCATACTGCATTCACGGTAAGATCTGACATACACGGTCATCCTGATCTTGCTTCATCACTTACAGATCCCATTCGTTTAAATTTGTTCACCAATTTTCATATTGTCTTGTCTATTGGCCCCGGCTTATGAAATCTCCTTCTAAACTTCTCTCTGATGTCATTGTATTTCATTCCCACAATTCGCCAAATTACTATTGCCACATGCTCTTCTGTATTCATTCTAAGGGCTTCTGAAAAGAAAAATAGAAAAAAATAATTAGCTATTTCACAAAAATAGATCCTGACTTTATGTACACCCTGTATAATATAAATATATAAATATAAATAATATATAAATATAGTTGCTTATAATTAATAAGGATTATAATTAATTAACATAATTAATAATAAGGAAATTTAAAAATTTGTACTAGCAACCCTAAATCTTTTTCAGATTTTTAGATTTCAATTTGATAATTTTGATAAGCATCACTGAAAGAAGATTTAATGGAAGCAATCCTTTTTTTAAGAACAAATTCAGTTTAGGTTAGTACATTTTGTTACGGATGTTTATAATAATACAAAAACATCTTATTAATTTGCTAAACCAATAATAATCTTATTTTGTTTAAGCTTCAATCAGTTTGTATTTTGGGATTTATTGTAATTTTTGAATAGAGAGAGAAAAAGGCATTAAGGCATAGTTATAGCCACTAAGTAACCTGATGAGTCATGTGGTGGTGACGAAATGCCTTGTTTATGAATCTCCATTGCCTAATAAAGCTAATCGTAATCAATTTGGCTTTAACATTCCATCGGAGTCGGAGTCGGAATTATGCAAGTCAGATTTCTGGAGTCGGAGTCGGGATGTTAAAAATTTTGGAGTCAGCAAATTTTATCACCAACTCCACAGCCCTGCTTTGAACATAATGAAAAACAGGGCTTATGTGACTATGACTGCAATAGATCCGGGACATAAATTATCTTTTTTTCAACAAGATCAAAAAGAACAGGCTAAATCCTGGCTGATTGAAGAAGTCATAGGTATTGAAAATGATGATGGTGGTAATGATTCTAATGAAAATGAAAGTGAAGGTAATGAAAGTGGAAGCAAAAGCAGCTCAAATTCCAGTTCTCCTATGTGAAAGAGGAAAGACGAAGAGGACATTCTTGAAGCATGTTTTATGGAGATCACAAAAGGAGAGCAATCTGGGGAAGTAAGTTACAAGAGAAGAAAGGTTGAAAAAAAGAGTGCTCCTGTTCTACTGATTGCAGGGGAGTTAGACCAATATGCATCTGAACCTCTTGTAGATAGGAAATGCTGTCCAGTTCAAATTTGGAAGCAGGAGGACTGATTTCCTCTCCTTAAAACTATCGTTTCAAAGCTTCTCTGCACACCCACATCCTCTGTATTTTCAGAGAGAATGTTTTCTGAATATGGAAACATCTATGAAGCAAGGTGATCTTGAATATTGCCTAAAAGAGGAGAAATGATCTTGTTTCTACACCACAATGGAAAAAAGTTCTAAATCACTGTTGTTGAGTTTTTTTATTCTGAATACCTCTAGGCTGAATGGCGGCATCTGACCTACACAATACTGCCCTCCATTCATTGATTTCATTCCAGACATTTTATATTGTATTCAATGTATTGTTTTACATTTGTCAAGCTTGTAATGTTTTGTATTGTTTTGAAAATAAAGGAAAAAAAGGAGAAAAAAGAATGAAAAGCAAGTGCAGGGGTCCAGCAATATTTTACTCTTTTTAAAAAATTTAACACCTAGACGTTTTTATAAAAAGCTCTGATTATATTAATAGAACTGTAATCATTAAGGATGGACAGATGTTTTATTTATTCTTGTCATCAGTATTGTGTTGATTTAATATAAAAAGTGTTGCTGGACTGGTTTAGGGGTGGGCCCTGGAGGGCTTTCCATTTTTTTGTATATAAAATATTATTTGTAATGTGTTACCATCATATTATGGCAGATTTTCATACAGGTGTTAATTTTCTAATGTCTTGGCCTATATCCGGCATATCCAGCCAGATATGACCCATATCCTGCTCCTGCTGGATACTGGATATTTTGCAATATCTGGCCGAATATCTAGCTGGATATTATATCCAGTGCACCCCTACTTTTAAGAGCTCTGTAGGTGTGAAATTATGCTAAATGTGTCCAAATGTATACAGAAATTTCCCCCGACAAACTTTTACCTTCTAGTAACTTTGTATCCAATTGGATATGAAGTATGCATAAACTCCTATACAAATTATATAAGCAATCTTAGATAAAAAAATAACCTGGTAAAATGCTTCTTTATAATCAGCAGAAGAAAACAAAACCTAAACAGACATTACTAAAAAAAAAAAAACTTAGAAAATAATGTAAATATTTACTGGAAAAAAAATGGCTTCTGCACATGCCACGCTTCAAATTGCTGGTGACATCATCAATTGTGCGCCATCTATTGAGCAAAATAAAAACTGGGCCTAATGTGTACATCTGGATACAAAGTTATAAAAGAGATGCATTTTTTCTCACTGAGGTATTTATTATTAGGATTTAGGTAGGTAAAAAACATAATTTAAGTTAATGTGTCCAATTGGTCTGAAAATACGACAAAGGGTTAAAAAGATATTCTAATCAGGCAGACATTCCAAGAAAACACGCACAGTTGCATGCCTAGAAAATTCCGAGAAACCACATGTAGTTTTAAGATTTGGAGTCAGAGTTGGGGGATTTGTACTGACTCCAACTCCACCTAAAAATAACTAACTCCACGACTCCGACTCTCAACTCCAACCCTGACTCCACAACCCTGATAGAAACAGGTGTCAGGTGTGGGGTGAAGTAAGTTTCTTCCCCCCATTTCCTTGTAGACACCTGTCAAAGAAATTAGGCGAGTACAAGAGAATCAGTGTCAAGGGTTAAGCAAGAAACCCCAGCAACAAGATATTGTGACAAAGAAGAGTACATGAGGGCCATCCCCATGAGTGAGCAGAAATCCTCCAGAAGGAACCCTCAAGAAGCAGCAGCACAGGCAAAACTCCCCCATCTTTTGAAGCTTCAAGCAGTGGATAAAGAACAGAAGGATTGACATTTCTTTTTGGAAAGAAGGAACCTGAAGCAGGAAGAGAAACAGGTGAGCAATGCTGGTAGCATAGATACCTCCCAAAGAAATCCATTCCAGTATTAAAATTTTTCCCACTTAATTTTTATATGACTTAAATCCAAAGTATTTCTCTTTATTCACCCACTTTTGAATTTGGGAATGAACCAGGAAGTTTCACCCCATTATTATAAAGAAGGAACAAATTAATGTACAGGGCTCCAATAAACCTTAGCGCCCCCCCCCCCATGGCCTAAACCATTAGAGGTACAGTAAAACTAAACATACCTTACAAAAGAGAATTTAATCTTGCATTTAATGAGAAACAATTAAAACTTGGTGTTCCCGCCATTGCCTTCCAAGACAGCCTGAATTCGCTTTGGGTAGCTTGCCAAAAGTGACGTGAATAGATCTTGATCGTTACGCAAATTTGCTAAAACAGTTTCAATGTGTTGCGTCATTGTATCCTTCGAAAATCGATTTGCTGCAGGTTCTTGAAACAAGAGACATTCAACCTTGTCCTTTATAACTGATCCAATGTGTTCACAGACGTTCAGGTCAGGAGAATTTCCTGGCCATTCTTCATTTCCAAAGAAATTGATCTCATGGTTCCGCAACAACTGTTGAGTGGCTAATGCCTTAAAGCAGGGGGCCTTATCGTGCAGAAGTGTGACCTGATCGACATCCATAACATTGTTTGGGTTTCTTAGAAAAGGAATGACATGCTGGGATACAATAATATCACGAAAATACTGTCCATCCCAACTCTGACCATTTGGCTTCAGCACCCACATGAGCTTCTTTGCAGTGAACAAAACAAACACACCAACACAGTCTGGACTTTTTAATAATTTACGATAATGTTCATTATCATCGATTTCATCTGGTTTTGCGGCCCACACTCGATCATTTTGGTAGTTAGGCCAATGTGTTACGTAAACAAAAATTCATCGGAGACAGCTAAATGCATGAAATCACCCACATCCCAATCTTCAAGATAATGGGCAAACCACATTCTGTCATCGATGTTAAGTTCAGTTTTTCTTGGCTTTGGAAGTTCATGCCAAGGCTTTAAACCTTGCCTATGATGGTACAGTCGAATGATCTCACCACTAACGATCTTTCCTCTCAACACTTCGATCTCTCTAGAAAGTTTAGCACAGCTGTTTTTCCGCTTACGCATACCACTTTCAATGATGTCCTTTGTTTCCTGAGTGTGGCAAATTTGGGCACCCAGATTTGGTTGTATCCATTTCACATTCATCCAAAGTTTTATTCCAATTTCTTTTGACAAAGTCCTCACTTCTTCCCAACTTTTTGGCAACCCATGAATGTGTTATAAAGGTGGCTCCAGCATCACAAGCTTTCCGAGATGTTATTGCTCATATGCGATCTATCACACATTGCCTCTCCGAATCACCAATTAATTGAGAAGCCATTATACAGGGTGGGGCACGGGAACCAAGTGTTTTTGGAATAATCAGGAAAATTATATTTATTTTTGTAAAGAAAATATATTGGTAGAACAACATTCGTAAGAACATAGCATTTCATGTCATAATAATCATGTACCGAAAATTATATCTGGCATATGATGTCCTTGGCCGTCGACGCATTGTTGAAGGCATTTACGAAAATTGGCCTCCACTCTTCCCAGCAGGTCTCTGTTGATTTGGATGATTTGTTGACGGATCGCTTCCTTCAATGCATCTAATGTACGGGGCTTGTCCTCGTAGACACGTGACTTGAGGTACCCCCATAGAAAGAAGTCACATGTGGACAAGTCAGGGGACCGAGGGGGCCATGCAATGTCACCAAATCTCGAAATGAGATGGTTGGGAAACAGGGGGCGAAGAACAGCCATTGACGCTCTGGCGGTGTGTGGCGTGGCCCCATCTTGTTGAAACCACAAATGTCGACGAGCAATACGCCTTCTTCGTAACTCAGGGATGAAAAAGGTGTTCACCATCTCAATGTAACGCCCAGATGTTATGGTAACGGTAACCCCATTTTGTTCGAAGAAATAGGGACCGATGACGCCAAACTTTCCCACCGCGCACCAAACTGTAACCTTAGGGCTATGCAGCGGTTTTTCATGGAGTTGTCGCGGATTTTCAGCAGCCCAATACCGACAGTTTTGATTGTTGATGGCCCCATTAAGGTGGAAATAGGCTTCATCACTCATTACCACCATCATGTTTTCATTCTGCTCATAAAGTGCAAGCATTTCCTGTGCAAAATTCAGTCGTTGGGGGCAATCGTTTACATTCAATTCCTGCACCATCGCTAACTTGTATGGGTGAAAATGTAATTCTTCATGCAAAATCCATCTAACAGTACGATTGCTGATTCCGAGTGCAGCTGAATGTCTCCGAGCAGAGCGGCCTGGGCTTTGCAACATCGCTTGTCTGACCCTTTCAACGTTCTCTGGAGTACGCACAGTGCGTTGCGGCCCCTTCGGTTTTGTTTTCATTATTGAGCCTCCTGTTCGAAGATTGTTAACCCAACGTAAGATTGTGTCACGAGCGGGAACAGAGTCATTTCGATGAATGTTGAATCTGCGGCGAAACGCACGCTGAACTGCTGTCACTGACTCGCCACTCCTAACAAAATGATCATACGCGAACATGCGGTGTTCTAACGTCCACTGCTCCATGATGGCACCTGAAAGATAAAGGTGAGTGTTAGTTAAAGTTAAATGCTATGAACCCAGGAATGGAATGCTACCTACTGCACGCCCCTCCCATTCCTAATGGCCGATTACTAGCTATTCAAAAAACACTTGATTCCCGTGCCCCACCCTATATTATCACTTTATCAGCTAGAGTAATTTTAATACCTGCAATAAATAAAGAATTTTATATATTTTTATAATCACTAAAAACTATTTTGATATAAATAAACATGTAAGCTGCAAATGGGGTGGGGGCTAAGGATTTTGGAACCCCTTATATAAACTTCCTCCAAACTTATTTGATAAAAATTTAATTGATATTGGTTACAAATATAACTTTAAAAGCCTAATTTCATGTTTATACAATTTTATGCTTTTAGAATTATGCATTCATCTGATTAATAATTATTAGGAGAGATAATGGTTAAAGAGAATAAAAAGTTTCCCCCTGAATGTCTTCATAAATAGACAGGTTGATAAAGATTGAACCCTGAATTAAGAATGTAGGCAACATTCTTCTTATTTTAATATAAACATATAGATTCTCCATTACCATGAGAACAATAGATATTTTGAATGTAAAAACCTTTTTACATGAGTAAAATGTGATGTCAGTGGTAAAATGAATGAATTAAATAATAAGAAATTTATATTTCACTTATTTGCAAAAAGAATATAACTCACTAAAAATGACAAAAGAAATTAACATTTTCAATGTCATTAAATAAACTAGTTCTCACCAGAAACAGGATGTGGAAATATTTATATGAATTGAATTAATTAATATATTTTATAGAGAGACATAAAAACATGTTTGCCATTAGTTTGTTTGCAAAAATTCATTTGATCAGTTCGTAATTCTTTAAAAGAGTTTGATGCAGAATATGCAGAATAAATGCCCTTTCAACATTCAAAAAACTTTCTTTAAATGCCTCCCAGTGAAAATTTGCTTCATTACCCATAAATAAATTATCCCAGTCCAATACTCTCATCCTATCCACAAAGCTATCGAAATTAGCTCTACAAAAATCAGGGACTTCTATTACATTACTATCCTTACTCTTTTCTATCAATAGCTTAAACCTAATAATTTGGTGATCACTACATCCCAAACTCTCGCCTACTTCCAAACTTTCAACTACATTTTCTTCATTCACCACCACCACATCTAAAATATTGTCACCATGCATTGGTTTGGTAACCATCTGTTGTAAAAAATTATCTTCCATGAACTCAGTCTCAAACCCTCACTGTTACCAGTAAAAGTCTCATGATTAATGTTAGAGCAGGGGCATTCCATGACAGATCAACAAAAATAAAAAATAAAAAGACCACTCTGACTCGGATTTGGGTGAAAACTGGTATATAGGGTTAGATTGTGTTCCAAATACACTAGGTTCAAACAAAAAAGCTCTAAGACTATGGTTTTTAAGTTATTGGCCCCCACTTTACCATGCCCAATTTGATGGGCAATATCTCCCATCCAGTTAATCATAAGCTGAACATTAGGGTGTGACCGTTGCCCTCCAAAAATCAAAAAATGGTCCTACAATGCTGTTCAAAGTTTTAGTGTTGTGTATTTATCTAGGAAACACCCCTGTAAATTTCCTTGGAGATCGGTGCATGTTTGAGCTAGCACCGTCGTACCAGCATCCAGCAAGTATTGCTATTTCAGCTTATGAACTTCATAAATAAGTGTGAAAATAGCACATTTTATCATTCTCATTTCCGGGTCTGGAACGCTGACCCACAAATTTTCCACGTATTATTTTATTGCATTTAATTTTAATGATGCTCTTTTCTTTTCCCTTGACAGTGATTTGATGATGTGAATAGAGAATTTAATCATGGATACACGGCAAGATGATGAGTATGTCAGAATGTTATTGGGCACCGTACCCCGAGAAGAAGAAAAGGAAATAAAGGGCTGCAAACTGCCAACTAATAGGCAGGTCTTACTCTGTCTGTTACCAAACCTTCAGGATATGCATTGGGACCAGGCTTTATCAGCCACCATTGACAATGTGCTTTTGCATTACCAGAAGGCGAATGTCCTGACCATTACAGGCAGGAACAATATTGGCAGAGTGATTAAAACTTACTATGACAAAGACTACATGATGCTTATGAAAATGAATGAGGATAGAAGACGGGCTGATGATCCTGGAATTATGAAGTTTAAATCAGAATTGAGCCTGACGATGAAATTTTATAAGAACACAGTGTTGAAAGACATGGCGGCTGCGAAAAAGGGAAAAACTCAGGCCGAACAAGATGCCATCGATACTGACATACTCTTTATGAAAAGCATGCTAAGTGACAGAGTAGCTACCTACTCTGGGGTAAACAAAGTACTCACAGAAAAGGTTCAGAAGCAACAGAAAAGGCAGATGCGAGAAGAGAAGCGACAAGAGAGAGAGAGCGATGTGATCATGCTGAGAATGTACAGGCTGGTATTGATTCACCTATTAGCTCTGATGAGGACGATGACATTGATGAGGCCAGCACTGCTGAACCAAAGAGAAAACATCGGAGAACAGTGAAAGAGGGAGTTTCAATTTTTGTGTCCCATGATATTCTGAAGTTGGCAGAACTTGTTTCATGCAGTGTTTGAAACAACATCTCGCCGACCCAGCTGAGTGTAATTGTGTACTCCCTTGTATCTGCATGTGGTGGAGATACATCAAAGCTGAGTCTAAATGCAAGGACGGCCCACCGATACCGAGCTTCCATTGTGTCAGAAATAAGTTTAAAAATCATGGATGAATGGCAACCATCAGACAAAGTACTGGTGCACTGGGATGGTAAACTTATGGACACGCTGGATTCCAAAGGCACTGATGACCGCCTGCCCATTCTTGTGTCTGGTGTCAATGGCACAAAGCTTCTTGGAGTCCCACCTCTTCCGCATTTGACTCAAAAAGCTGGCCTGGTTCAAGGAGACTTGATATCAACAGCAACCAAACAACTTCTGGTCGATTGGGAGTGTGAACAGAATGTCGTTGGTATGGTTTTTGACACAACTTCATCCAATACAGGTAAACCTATTTCAAACATCAGCGTGAATTTATCACGATATTAATACCAAAATACAGTGAATGATTTAATAGAAATCTGCAAAAAGCACGTGCCTGAAATGGTGGCCTTAAACTACAATTACATTTTTTTTCAGGACAAAAAACAGCTGCTTGCGTCTCCCTCCAAAAGGAATTAGAGCGTGCCGTATTCTGGTGCGCCTGTCGCAGGCACGTGGGCGAAGTCATCCTAGGTGTTTGCTGGGATTGCTTGAAAGTGGAGGGCTCTTCAAGTCCAAACATAATGGTTTTCCAGAGGTGAGTCATAAGCTTTACAAAATAACAAGGAATATTATTATCTAATGAACAAATTTAGTGGAATTTCTTTTATTAGACTTATAAGATATACTAACACCAAGCAAATGATCGATCATATCAATCTTAATACCCCTAAAACAATATTATAGATTAGTACGAAATACAATAATCCCAATAATTGCATTTCTAGGTTCAAGAACCATTTCTCTCAACTGGCGTACAATGAAAAAAAGAAATACTACTACCCCGCAATGCCTGGAGTGTTCGAGGAGCGCCAGCAGGAGATGGCTGACTTCTTCCGTGAATCTCTAGCCCAACCATTTACACGTGGCGACTACAAGGAGCTGGTAGAGCTTTGTCTGCTGCTTGTAACTAAAGGATCCGAGCCAGTGAACTTCACAATGGTCTACCCCGGCGCACTTCACAAAGCAAGGTGGATGGCTAAACTGCCCTATACCCTCAAGATTGTTCTTTTGTCAGGCCAGATCAAAGAGCAGTTTCCCAAAGCCGAGGTTGTGACTAAAAGTCAAATCAGCAAGTTAGAACGGTTTGCTGTGTTCACAGTCGCTGTTTATGTCCCATGGTGGATTGGTTGCCCCGTTCCAGCAAGTGCGCCACTGAATGACTTGAATTTGGTCGAAACTTTGGCTGAATTTGCCCCATATGACGCCACAATAGTTGACAAAGCACGTGTGGCACTCGGTAGACACACTTGGTACCTAACTGAGGAGTTGGCCCCACTGGCTTTGTTCTCGTCCCAAGTACAAGAAAGGACAAAAGAGGAGATGAGGAAGGCCCTTCTTTGCCATGAAGGCACTGAAGTTACTAAGAGAGTGGGGCTCAATCATGGGGGCTATGGAAAGCCATATCTTCCCCCTGTCCCAGAAAGTGGCACTGCCCTGTTGGACCTAATTGGGCCTGACTCAAGCCGGTTCTTCACCATTTTAGGCATGCCCTATCAGTTTCTCCACAGTCCAGCCAGTGAATGGGCGGATCATGACGACTACCTGAACATGAAACGGGTTGCGGACAAGCTTCAGGTCGTCAATGAGGCTGCAGAGCATGGTGAAAACTTTGCCATGACTTTCTTAATGTTGCCAGGGATGAGGAGCGCTTTCAAGAAGTCCTTCAAGTAGTTGAAAATGACAGACTCCGCGTTCCTAATCAGCGCAAACGATCATCTGTTTCCGAACAGAAATCATGGTTTCTTGCTCTAGAGAAATAATACCTTGTGAATATATGATAAAACCCCTTAATGTACCATGAGAGAATAAGAATGATTAACTTTTTTGTGTTAGTGATAACAGCTTTTAATTAAGACAGGCAAATGATTTGTGTTAATATCCCTTATGATGGTTGTATAATCTCATATATAGGCGCGTATGCCGTATAAGCAAAATCGCTATTTTTCAAATTGCTGGTGCTCACTCGAATATGCATGAATCTTCAAAAAATTGCACGTGGGTATTTTTTATGTCAATATGCAACACCAAAATTTTGAACAGCATTGTAGGACAAAGTTGGGGCAACTGTCACACCCTACTGAACATATTATACATTTTTGGAATCAGCAAGACTAGATCTATCCAATGATACTAATTTTAGCTTTGTAAAGCAATTTTCAAAATTTTACTCCCCATCTCCCCCATTTGCTTGACCCCCCTAGACATTAAACCCCCCAATTTTTTTTTTAATATTAAACTTCATATTATGGTTGATAAATAATAAAAATAAAAAGGGTGGGTATCATGTTATAAATAAATTTAAAAAATCAACCAAAAGTTTATTTTGAACAATTTTTTGCAGCTTTTAGACCAAGCTAAAATTATGTTGTTCATTACCAATTAAAATTACTGCTAGTAGTTTTTAAATATTTTTCAGCATTTATTTATTCAAAGTTTAAATTTTAAAGAATACATGCAAAAAAACTTCACTTTTTTCTACGTGAAGGTCAAAATATGATAATTAAAACCCACTCTAATAGACAGAGTTTATTTCCATAACAGTTTCAATGCCCATTGGCATCCTCTTTGGGTGGATCCACCCAAAGAGGATGCCAGTGGGCATCAAAACTGTTGTGGAAATAAACTCTGTCTATTAGAGTGGGTTTTAATTATCATATTTAAAGAATACATATATAACAGAATCAAAAGTGAGTACTAACATCTTTATTCAAATGGTGAATCATTTTTATTCAATAAAAAGTTAGCACCTTTTGAAACCTAATTATGAAGACTATCTTTTAAGGCTTACCAAGTCAGTTAATCAAATAACTTAAATCACTTAAATGTTTGCAATCCCATATTGTAATAGGAACATATACAGCTATATTCAAATAAGGACAATTACACATATAATTTACAGTTTCATGTCATTTGTGCTCATGGTATTATGATACATCAAATAAACAGTGACTGATTTCAATAAAAAACTTGGTGACAGTGTAGTGGGGTTGTCTTGACTAACATCTTGTTTTCTTCTTATTTCAGGATTGGCCACTATGTAACCCCCATTTTGACAGTTAGTTTTGCTTAATGCCTGACTAGCTCAGTAGTTTTGTTTAGATCCATTTTGATCTTGTTTTTGATTCTAGTATCAGTAAATTTTGCCTTCAATGTTTACAAACTGGCATATTTTTCAAAGTCACAGTTGGCTTGCGCTTGTGAAAGTTCTAGCCTGCCAACCCAATTTGTTAAGAAAAAGAAAATTCAAGAAAAACAGAGTGCCTTGTGATAATGGACATTGCCTGTGCATAATGGTGTGCAGGTTAAGGTATTGCTAGGACCAATAGCTTCAGGTTTTGCTTCTCCATGGCTTAACTATAATAGATAGGTGCAAGTGGATTGACATCAAGTCTAGCTTAAGGATGTTAGGTCCAGTGAGGTCTATTGTGTTGTCTAATTGTACCATTCTAGCATAGGTTAAGTTTTTTTTATCTTTTTCTGGAAATTCCATTTTTGTTGTCCAGTATTTTTGTCATTGTAATTGTAAGCACCATTGTATAGCATACCCTTTCAGGGTTTTTGAATTTCCATTTCTTGATCTTAAGCCATGTTTAGACCCAAGCTCATAACCCATCCTAGCTCTTGTAAATAATTCAAGTTAATTGTTAATAAACCCTTAGAATTCTACCAACTAGTTTTTTTTCAGCCTTTGTCCTTATAGACTGGGGTCGTTACTTTCAAGGATTTCCTTGTGACAAGCCCAGGGTCCTTGAATCGACAATACCTCCAGACTCTCTTTATTAAATAATTCAGAGGGTAATATCTGCTTTTCTCATCCAGCCACATTTGGTTTACTTCATGATCAGTCTGCTAAAATCTTGCTTGCTTGTTGTGTAGGCCCATATTTGGTTGAAGTCCTCAAGTATTGCTGGTTGTACATTGCACACACCTTTCCTGAAGCCAGGCCTTTCCAGGTTCTCAAGTGGACCCGACTCAGACACAGTGTTAATCTTTGGAGATAGCTAGCGGGCCGAGTCCATTCCTTGGTTCAGCAGTGTGGGAGTCTCGTTTGCCCCTCAGTGACAGTCAGTGGAGGTGAGAAAAACTTCACTGCCCGGGACCTTCCTTTTTCCCATCATCAAGAAGTAGCCAAGTTATGGTATTCTAGTTTTTTCATCATTCTCCCTGCAACAACATTATATTCATATTAAAACTTGTGAATATACGCTCAAATAAAACTTGGTGGCATTACATGAACTTTTTTAATTCTCCTCCTCCAAAAACATATTGGATATGCAGCATTCCAGCCTTCAAAGTTGGGGTACTTAGTAGAGATGTGCCAATACCAAGATGTTGGCTGATACCGATACCCACTTTTCAACGGATACTGATACTCCTACACTAACAAATGGCTGATACTTTGCCGATACCATTACTTTTTGATTAATGCTTAATCTGTTAAATTATAAAAAAAAATATAAAGCTACTTTTATTTTAATATTAGAAATAGGGGAAGTTGGAGACAACTGTTATTGGATAAAATTAACAGTTCAAAAAAATTGAAACACAGTCATACTGTCAAAATTGAAATAGAATATAGTTTTATGAACTTTTATCCAGTATTCACCTGGGGATTGTTGATGTCCCAAATTTGCTTCCAAACATAAGTTTCATCCAGAGTTATTTGAATTTCATTTGTAGAACTTGTTGATGTTGATGTTGATGTTGATGTTGATGCACCAGTATTCTTTTTTGCAGGTTTGTTGAAATATCCCTCCAGTTTCCTTTTGTTCCATAGCCTCTCTTCTTCTTTAACTTGAGCTGCTTCTTTATTTAATTCTTCATTCTTCTCCTTGTGCTTGCTTTGCAGGTGTTTTTTAAGATTTGTTGTATTAAAAGATTTCCCCCCTTTTCCTCCATGTGATAATAATTTCTTGCATTCTTTGCAGAGTACTTTAGACTCGTCATTTTCATCTATGTTGAAATACTTCCAGATGAGAGGATGTACTTCTTTGACTAGTAGAAGCCATGATAATGAAGCAGAATGCAAGATTTATCAGCCTCAGCAGTGTCAGCACTCAGTACATTTGTCACTGTGCATAAGATGACGTGTGACAGCGACAAATAACACAACTGCACTCTGTGGCTGGTGCAGTCAAACTAACACGCAGCGTGAGACAGCTCCACTTTCCCATTGCCTAACACTCCTCCCACGAACCCCACTAGTGGGCATTGGTCAATTTAGCAGTGTAGTGTATTGTATCATAGTTCTATGAAAGAATACGTAAGCACACAATATAATAAAAGTTATAAAACCAATATTTTAATATGCCCATATTATTATAGGAAATTATAAATACTACACATGCGAACATTGCAATTTTTAGATTTAAGATAACCTGATAGGTGACACGGACACCATCGGTGAAACACTTCTCGTTTTAATTCACTAATTTACAATTGTTGGGAATTCACGGTGCGGCGTTGTTTTCAGCTGACTATATTTATCATTATTTACTATATTTATCATTATTTACCATATTTATCTCATAAGAAGCTGTTTTATATATAATAATACTGTATTATACTGGTTTGAAACGTAAATTGGCCAAAATTTCAATAATGGTCTATGAAATGACCATTGGAACTTTGCTTCATGCGAGTTACAGAGGCACTTGAGACCAAGTTTGGCAGGCTAAAATGAACCTTATTTTTTTATGGTATAAGGTCCAAATTTGCGTGCTACATAGAACTCGTGTCTTTTTCAGTTGAAGGTGAAATAAGAGCGATATTTGCAGGATTATGGTATGGATTGGGAAAGCCAGTGTTAGGGTAGGAGTACTGTTAATGTAGGAGCACTATAATAATTAATAATATTAATATGATAATATAATATCATCATCTGTGTTAATCAATTACTGTCATTAAACATAACTTTGTCTTGAATCACATAATAAATAAAGTAGAAAAGTATCAGAGTATCGGCCATATTTTCACCTTGCCGATACTGATACTCCAAAAAAAGGCTGATACTGCCAATACAGATACCGATACTATTGGCACATCCCTAGTACTTAGAATACCCAAAATATGTCTTGAAATATGGCAGCTGTCTCTTATTTGTGGGAAATAATAATATCTGCTAAATTCAAATGGGTTTAAAAAATCTATCTTATAGTCATCAAACTCTTCATTGTACTCTAGTACAAACCCCAGCCACCGAGAGTTATTGTAGGAGCAAACCATGTATTCCCCAATTTTGGGGTTCAGAATGATTGAATCTTTATTTTTATTTGCAATAGTGGCATACTTCACGATTAACCTCTCCTCACCTTTATGATCAGAAGTTAATTCAAAGGCTTTAATTTTTGTGGCACTAACTGGCACAAATCAGTGAAACTTTTGGGTTCCAATTAGTTGGATAGGTACTATTTTCAAACTGTTTGCTTAGGAATTTTGCCACTTTTTCTATTTCTTCAGATTTAATAAAAAAGAATTTGATATTCTCCAAATTTTCACAGCAAAAATGAAACATTGCCTCCAGTGTTATGATTTGATCATTGAAAGTTTTCTGCAAGCTTGCTCTGGCTACAGCTCTTTTGACTGTTCCACCAATTCCATCACAAGCACTTTTGCCATGACTTGTGGCAAAATTTGCCACTCACACTCGAGCCCAAAGTCATCTATGTGTCTGCATATATTGACAAAGTTGAATCAATTCTTATATTGGCCTGCACATCCATCAGTAAAATAATGTCCAGGTATCCCTCATTTAATGATCATTCACTTAACAATTACTCACTTTAGTGATCTATTTTTATTAGTACTCATGCTTCTGCATCACTCTGCATCATTGTTTGTGTAAGATTGTGCACGATTGTGATCACTGTGTTATTCACCGCCTTTGTGGAGTGCAAAGCAACATTGTGCAGACTGTTTGGTGCTAATTTGGACTGTGTTAAATGTGAACATTGAAAATGAAGAGTAAGCATGTGGCTGCTTCCCCTGCATCATCAGGTAAGGGTAAGCTCTCTTGTAAGTCCTTGACTTTGGAGGTTAAGCTGGACATTATTAAGCGTTACAAGAGTGGTGAAGGGGCGATTCCATTGCGAAAGCGCTTGGCCTAGCCCAGTCAACAGTCTCAACCATCATCAAGAAGGCTCCTGAGTTGAAGGTCTCAGCGGAAAATGTGATTTCTAACTGCCACGAGGATAACTAGTGATTTTGAACTCGTCTTATGTTATTTTGTGCAAACATATGAGGGGTCACATGTCTTAAGGTACCTAAGTGCCAAAATTAAAATTTGTCAGAAATCACCTCCAAAGTTCAGCAATTTATTCTCTCAATAGTACCTCTGTTATTAATTGAGCTAGAACATTCATTTTTGGCTAAATTAAAGTTCTAAGTATGCTAATAAAGATGATGAGTTTTTGGAATAGATTTCCATATTTTATATACATTTTTTTAAATTTTTTTATTTTCTTATTATGCCAAACTTTGGGTGAACTTTTGGCTGGTGATAGAGGTGAAAAAAGTGGTTCGCTTCATAAGGTTTTCAACCATACTTCTAGTGTCGTAAGGTCATTATAACCCAAACCACACGATAGAGGAAGGGTGAAAATAGTGATATCCATCAAAAACACATTTTTGCCTATGGTGGCACTTAGGTACCTTAAGACATGCGACCCCTCATATATTATAGGTCAAATAAGTACTTGTGAGTCATATGTCATACCCTCAAGAATGTATCTACATTGAACCCATGTTATAATGATCTCATTTAACGATCATGTTTTCAGGAACATAACCCAATCATTAAACGAGGGATAGCTGTACAAACTAACTTGTTAATGTGAGGTTGAAACTTCTTTAAGTCTGGAATGAGGGCATTTAAAAATGAGTAGACCATGGTTGTATTATGTTTGGTGTCAGGTGAAAGAAAGTATTAGCTTGTGTGCATAGTTTTGTTAGTTGTAGTATTCTTCCAGTAAATTACAAATGGATGCACTATACATTGACTATTTCCCCAGTGCATGACTCCAGATTCCTGGGATCTTGGGAGCATTGCTCCAGTAAATTTGACCATGAGAAAAAGTAAATTTGGGTTTGGGTTTTGTTCATCCACTAGACGTTATGCAATTTTTTTGCGTATACGTTCTTGTACAAACCAATTTTTTTAAATTACAAATTTAGTTATTTTAAGTTTAGTTGGTAATTCCATATTTAACAATTATTTTTATTTTTTGTTAAGCTTCAATGTTTTGATAATTAAAATTTTATTAAAACGTATATTTTTTTAATATAAAATTATCAGGATTGGACTATGTTCCATTGATCTCGGCCAGGTTTGATAAATTGGCCAGATAATTACTTGTGCGGTTTTAAGTAATCCACCATGACTCTAGAATTGAAAAGTTTAGTTAAGTTTAAAACTTTTACTTACCTACTTTTACTTACTCTTCCTTACTTTTACTAAGTTTAAAGCACTTACTTTTACTTACTTTCATTGTACTATATTTACTTACTTTTACTCACTTTTACCCTACTATATTTACTAACTTTTACTTATTTTGTATTTTTTCAGGTAGTCAATAATCAATAATGGATCCTAATATTGATGAAGTTGGAGAGAAAAGTGAGGGTGTTAAAAGGGGTTACTTTTGTGGTCAATGCAAGAACAAATATTCAAAGAAGCAAAACTGGGAGGAACATTTTAATTCCAAAAAAAATATTTGTTACAATACAAGAGGTCCCAGAGTTTGGGCCCACAGCTTAGATATTGCAGTAAAGAAATACCAGGATGAAGTGCAGCAAAGAGATACGGCAAAGCAGTCATTTAGTTTGTTCACAAAATGTGCTAGTGCTAGACCTCAGAAAAATGAACCAACTTCATCAACTGCTAATCTAGAAAATGAAACTTTTTCACTAGATGTTTCACAGACTGAAGAAAGTGCTTCTCCTCCACCTAAGAAACAAAAGGTAAGTGAGGAATCTGCGCATCAGACTAACAAAACTGCTTTAGAGGAATTTGAAAATTCCAAATCCAGAAGACATTGAATGCAATTTTGCGCCTAACAAAAGAAACTCACCAAGCTGTTGTGGTTAATAAAGAGAAGAGTCAAAATATGCCTTCAAGTTCAAGTGTTGCATCCAAATCTAATAAAGCAAAAAGCAACAAATTTGACATTTCCATAGCCCATTTAAGCAAGTGTAAATCAATACATTGCTGCTGCAATGAATAAATAAACTTAAGGTGAGTTATAAACTGTACATTATTGTATTATTATGTTTAGCTAAAACAATTTGTAATTGGTATGTCGTCAATTCAAGAGTTTACTATCATTAACCTATCTAGTGGTGTAAGGGGAAAAAAAGTAAATTCAGAGCTGTGCTCCAGTAAATTTTTTCAAATCTGGAGTCATGCCCCAGTGGAAGCCTTGTGCTGCATCTTGTACAATGAAAGAATAAGTTTTCTGAAAAATCGCAAAAAATAATGCTTCATTGTAAGGTAAAATATTTTTTTAGCTTTTGAGAAAATAATTTTGAGATTTGGCCACATGATGATGATGAGTTAAATTTGCTATTTTTGTGCTTAAAGAACCAATAAAATCTTCAATTGATTCTACTTTTTCCACCAAAGTGCAACAGTCAGTAGAAACCCATTGTTTATATTTAATCATGTCATATGCTATCTCATGTATATTTTTAACATTTATTAGGAAATCTGTAACTCCTTGTTCGTTGGGGCATAAATTACATTTGTGCATCATGCAGTTTCTATTGCTGATGTCACACACACTTTTTTCCATCAAAACTTTATAATCAAGCCCTTTGATACCCATAGCAGAGAACTGGAGTTTAGCATTCTGATGATTATAATCAAGCCCTTTGATACCCATAGCAGAGAACTGGAGCTTAGCATTCTGATGATAAGTGCAAACACACACTGAGTGTGTTCCCCCTGATCAAGCTAAGACACAGTGTTTGGGTTGAATACATGCAAAAGTTGAAAATCCTATTGGAGGGTTCTCTGGGTTCTCCTTGTAAATGTTATATGCTTTTCTTAAATTCATTAGTACAAGTCTTTTTTGGACACTTACCTTTTCTCCAGTATTATAGTCTCTCATTCTCAGGCAGTCTTTTCTTCCCAGACAAATACAGCTGATCTCATCTGATTCATAGAATTGATCTAACTAGCTCTTTCATGGATTTTATGACAACTTTCCCTTTTGACATAGGGAATAATCCCATACTTCTTTTTCAAACTACTTCTCTTTGTGACTAAATATTTTGTTGTTTGAAATGTTTGCGCTGTTTCTGTGATAGTATGTGGAGAAATGCTCAGTATTTGAAGTTTTCAATCATAACTATCAGTAGAATGAAAAGCCAATTCTTGCATGAGATGATGGTATCTGAAAAATACACAGAAGTACTTAATGCTATGTCTACAAAAATGATGAATTAGAGAGAATCCAAATAGAAGCAGAATTCAAAATAAAAACTGAGATACTTGTTAAGGAATGTGCTACAATGAACTTATAATTATGAAATTAATGTGACAAGTATACATGCAAAGTTCTCCATAAATACTTACCTTCTCACTTCGAAATCAAGTTTTGGAGTCTTTGAATCTCTGTTGATAAACTCACTTCAAGCTTTCTCTTCAGAGAACTATGTGCCTTTTCCAATGCTTGCAGGCCCTTTAATTGTTTTCTTAAGGTACTCAAACCATCTGAAATATTGAAATACTGTATAATAGCTACCATATATACATTGTCATTTCTATTGACATTATAGCCATTAAATTAAAATTTAAATAAAAAATATTAAAAATCGAGAATTAATGAGTGATTGAAATGACTTTAAAAAGTACTTACAGGTTTTAACTGGAGTCGCATCAAGATTTGTTAGAACATGTGAAATGTCTGCTATTGCATCTTCACATGACAAATCTGTTTCTCTTGTATTTTCACTTGTACTGTCAATATCTGATGATTGGTGTACTTCCATTGTAAATAATGATTCTGGAGTCTTGGTCAGTAGTTTACAACAGTTAGAACACAATATCGTATTTGGTGATAGTTTGCCTTGACAAGCACTATAAAGTACTTCACTTATAGTTCTTAAATCACTAGACACTTTCTTTTTGTGTTTTTTTAAAGGGTCTTCACAGTATTCCATTTTTTTTTTTAAATTTATTACACAGGTAATCTTGTACTCAATGACATGCTCACATTATGAATGCTGCAAACAGACTGAGGTATAATTCATATGTAATAATGATTATAATTCATATGTAATAATATGATGTAATAATGATATATATTACAAATAGGAATTAGATCTCTGTTTTAATTATTTCAAACTGGAAAAAAGTACTGGTAGTTGCCTGAAAAATAATTTTTTTTTTGAGATATTAAATTTTAAAACATATGATATAAATAAAAAAATCTAATTTTAATAAAACAAATCAACAACTCTGATTGGTGATAAGTTAGGAAAAATTATTAAAAATAAATTTTTTGCTGATTATTTAAACTGATTTATAACATGATACCCACCCTTCTTATTGTTTTTATTTATCAACCATAATATGAAGTTTAATATTTATAAAAAAAATTAGGGGTTTTAATATCCAGGGGGAGGAGTCAAGTAAATGGGGGAGATGGGGGAGTAAAATTTTGAAAATTGCTTTACAAAGCTAAAATTAGTATCATTGGATAGATCTAGTCTTGCTGATTCCCAAAATGTATAATATGTTCAGTTTATGATTAACTGGATGGGAGATATTGCCCATCAAATTAGGCATGGTAAAGGGGGGGGGGGGGGAAACTTTGGGGGCCAATAACTTAAAAACCGTTAGTCATAGAGCTTTTTTGTTTAAACCAGTGGATTTGGAACACAAACTAACCCTATATACCAATTTTCACCCAAATCCGAGTTGGAGTGGGGTCTTTATATTTTTTTTTGGTTGATCTCTCATGGAATGCCCCTTTGGAGCTAAATTTAAGTTCAATGCCCTTTCCATCAACTGTTACTGTATGAGTTAGGCAGTAAACAGGCATACACTAAAGAATTAACACAAATTTGATTCAACTCTCGTCCTTTTAGTTTATGGTAATATGGTAAAAGTTTTATGTGGGCACACTACGGGCCCTTTGGCCCATCTGGGAGGCTCCACTGTTAATATAAACAAACCATAAATACAGTTACATGCAAAATTAAGATCCAATTGATTTCTGCAAACTGCAGATTGTCACACATCTACTAGCTGTACATTAACTTCAAAACTTTGGATCTTGTGGATCATTCATCAATACCACTACTGTACTAATTGTAGACATCATATGGTTATCTCATCACAAGAAGTTTTACATGGATCTATATAGCTATAACCTGAATAATACAAGCTCTACAATTAAGATAAAAGGAGTAGGTAGGACTGTAAAGACTGTATAGAGTATTTGAATGTACACCCATTCAGGGTCTCCCATTTAAAGGTGTCTATGAGGCAAGTGAACATAATGAGTCTTTCATATATCAGTGCTATGGGGGGCACTGCTCAGCAGAGAAATCTCTTTAAATGGGGGGTATAAAGATAGAGAGTATCCCCTAACCCAAGATGCTGCCTCCCTACATCCCATCACTCTGTATGAGTGATGAGCTTTACCCAAATAAAAAATAAACTATATATATATATGTATATGTGGGAAGGGTTCACAAACCTCTTCTCCACACCATTACCAGTTTCAGCAAAACATCATTACCAAATACCTCTTTCAGTCATTAATTTATCTAGTTTATTCTTAAAAGTCTCCAAAGTATGGGAACTCACGACTTCTTCATCTAAACTATTCCAGAATTTTAATATTCTATTTGAAAAACTATGTTGTACTAACTGTGATTTACATCTTTGCTGAAAAAGCTTAAGGCTATGGCCTCTTGTCCTATCATTGTGATCCTTTGTAAAAAGAGAGTGGAAGTCTATATTATCTAACTCATTTATTATTTTACATACTTCTATCATATCCCCTCATAACCTTCTTCGCTTTAGGAAAAACATGTTTAGGTGCTCCAATCTCTCTTTGTAACTAAGGTGTCTAAGGCATGGTATCATCCTTGTGGCTCTCTTTTGTACTTTTTCTAGTTTGTCTGTCTTGCTCTAAATAAGGACTACTGAACTGAATGCAATACTCAAGAAGAGGCTTCACGTATGAAGTGTAGAGCCTACTTATAATTTCTGGTGATTTATATTCTATATGTTTCTGCATTAGGTTCAATCTAGCATTAGCCTTATTTCTAATTTCAATACAATGACACCCAAATATCTCTCCTTTTTTTCCTTTATTTATCCAACTTCCATCCATGTTATACTCAAATTCTGGATTGTCATGACCAACATACATAACTTTACACTTTTCCACACTAAATTTCATCTCCCATCTATCTGCCCAAGCAACTACTTTATCAGTGTCCTTTTGCATTTTCATGGCACCTGTTAAAGATCTTACATGTTGTCCCAATTTTGTATCATCTGCAAATATTGAGGTTTTACTATTTAGACCCCTTTCCAAGTCATTAATATAAATAATAAAAAGTAGAGGTCCAAGTACTGACCCCTGTGGGACTCCACTCAGAACAGGTCTCCATGTAGACCTAGTCCCATTTAACTGGACTCTCTGTTCTCTTTCTTTAAGCCATTCTTCAATCCAATTTGCTACTGTCCCTTTTATTCCATGAGCTCTAACTTGGCAAAATCCAAGTACACAATATCTACAGATTCTTTTTTATCCAGATGCTTTAACATACTATCATAAAACTCAATTAAGTTCGTCAAACATGACCTGCCATTTCAAAAGCCATGTTGGCTATTACTAATTAATCCTTCTCGAAGAATATTGTAATTTTGTCTCTGATGACACTTTCAAGTAATTTGCAAATAATGTAAGTTAAACTAATTGGTCTATAGTTTTTAGCTAGGTTTTTGTTTTCTTTTCTGAAAAGTGGGACTACATATTTGCTTTTTTCCAGTCTTCTGGAACTTTGCTGTTAATCAACATTGAAAAGTATTTTAAGTGCTTTGCTTAGGCTATGCTATACTTTGCTTCCTTTATTATTTTAGGATAAATTTCATCAGGTCCTGGTGACTTATCTATGTTTAGCCTGTCAATTACTCTCAAAATATCCACTTCCTCAAAATATATATGATTTCTCTCTCTCTCTTGTGTTACTAATGTAAAATCTGGAATTTTATTTACAGTTTCCTTTGTAAATACCGAGCAGAAATACAGTATCTATTTAGCTCCTCAACAACTTCAAAATCTTCTTCAATAATTTTGTCATCAGCATGAAGGGGTCCAATTTTTTTATTAGATTTATTTTTCAAGTTCAAATGACTAAAGAACTTTTTGGGATTTCCTTTACAATTTTTGGCTAAGTTCCTCTCTAAATTGCGTTTACTATCTCTTATAAGTTTCTTGCTGAAGGCCTTTCTTTTATCTCTTATTCCTTTCTTAACACGTTCCATGCTGAGTGACCCACATGTGAGTCACTCATCATATATTTATGTGGCGACGTGACCCACCGGTGATTCACATCTGAAATTATATATACATACTTTCCCCAATATATATCAACCCCATATATATATTTTTTTAATAAAACCAACATATACACTAAAGTAGAAGGATAAATGAAGTAAAACATGTATTTTAAAGTGACATTTATTGGAACAAATAATATAAATTGACACTTACAAAAATTAATTAAAATTGCATAAAAAATTGAAAAGTTCCTTTATTTGTAAGAATTTTCGATACTTTTATTGGCATCCCAAAGTTCATTTATATTTTGTATGTTAAAAAAATTAAAGAAAAACATTTTTACCCTTATTTTATCATTTATCTTAAAAAAGAATTACTTTACTGAATGTTGCATATTGAAACAGCCAAGACACATGAACAGAAAAGTGGAACAGAAAGTGGAAATTTTTCTTGCTTTCAGTCGAGCTTGTTTTGCTCCTTCATTAGCTGAAATTATTTCGTAACAATACCGACACCTCTTTCGACTGGATCATTTGGGTCCAGGGGCTTCTTCCAGTTGATGAGGTGTTCTCTTGTTTTGGTTGTTGATCTCTAGTCTCGTCAAACCTTCCAATGCTGGTCCACCAACAAGAAAATGTACAATCGATTCTTTGAAACTAAGAAGTGGCATACTTGTTTCAGAAATGAATTTATTGTACAAAACCCATGCGTTCACGACTGCCATTCCTGTTAGTAACTCAAATGTAAAAAACGAAGCAAAAGCTGAAATCGATCTCTTGTCATATGCTTATAAATAAAAGGATAATCAAGTACATCTTTCTTTGACCAATACATGGCGAGTTCAGGTTTCCACACTATACCCATACACATAATTAGTCTGAGAAATTTCTTCACAAGCTCTGTCAGTGGAGTGCCAAGTCTTCAATCGGGACCCTCGAGTCAGTGTGGTATCTTGAAGAATTTGCGAAGCATATCTGTTTGTTTCTAAAATAATCATATCAATCAGGTCGTCCGTCACAAGTAATTGAAAAACTTCAAAGGGCTGCAATTTTCTATTCTCCGGCAATTCAATATGAAGTTTATCTGAGCCAGAAAATGTGTGTTCTCTTTCACGAATAATAAAATTTCCCCAATTTGATGTTACTACATCAGACGCTAGTGTAGGCCTACCTCCATTATGATTCTGTGAACGATTTTGAGGATGTTCAGGCTGCAGCTCTTCATTGCTACTACTACTGCTCGTAGCTTCATCGCAAACATACTCGGAGTCTGATGATTCAACTTCACTTCCGGGTCCTCTGAGGAAGAGAGAACATTTTCTATATTGCTGGAAAGTCTTCTTCTTCCGTAAAATGAGTTAGGGACCATGGCTGAAAAGAAAAGTACAAATATATTATGCATAGTGGCTTGTGGATAGTGTGCTTGCTTAGCCAATTTGAATAATTGCATATGTCATACATTCGAATTTCAGAAAACTCGACCAAGTTTATCTATTACATGAAGATGATTTGGAAATCTCGAATCGTAAATATGATTGATATAAATGTATCTCATTGTTCTGCAACAATTTATAAAAAATTGATCTTAGAAAACACAGTTATATATATAGTGTATATAAATGCGGGTAGGCTTCCTAAAATAGAGTTTTATCTTATGTTTTTAGCTGCAAATTTGAAAATTCTGACTATAAAAGAACTAGGAGATTTATTCCGGGATACCCCATGGCTACGATCCTGCATGTATGTACACTAGGGTTATGACTTTTTAATTTTTTGTCATAAATATTGTTTCCTGTATCATCAATCGATGAACTTTTGCTTGAAAACAATAAAAAAGGGCCTAATTCTTCAGAATTAAAAAAAAATGTCACCCTGAAAGCAAATATAGTATATTAGTATATTCGAGACAGCTGCATTGCACCATTCTAGATTGGTTACCTAGTATTTTCTTGAATATTCCGGAATATACCGAAAAGCACTAAATACTCTGGAAAATCACTGGAACAGAGACCCATCTGCAATAGCTATACCAAGGAGCAACCAATGTGCGGAATGTGCCATTAAGGTGATGCAAGAACTTTACGTAAACTGTAAAAATAAAGACAACCTTAATCACAGGTTTATTTTAAGCAATAAGTAAAACAATTAAAACAATAATAGAGTAAATGTATAATATTGTATTTGTATAATTAATATGTATTGTATAGGTATAATGTTGTATAATATAATATATGTTTATGTATAATAATTGTGAAATAAACATGCAAATTTCTATTTATTATTTTTTTAATTTCTTTTTTCTTTTGGGGTGAAGTTTTTTCAAAATATACAAAATATATTGAAAAAACTGTTATTTTCATTGTCAGGGGGCAAAAGTTCATCGATTTATGATACAGGAACATGAGGTTATAAAAATGGTGCCCACCCGTGGTCATGCAGCTGATATGGAAAAAACAAATAAAATAATGGCGATGTGCCCATGGGTGGGGCATCTTTACCGTGAATCACCGGTGGGCACTCTGCCCCAAAAAGATCAAAACATAATATATGAGCCAGTGACCACGGGTGTATCACGCATTTTTATTCTAAAAATAGAATGTACTCACCGAGATGAAACAAAACACAATTTCCCACCTCAATGTCTCAAACCAAACTGACACAGTGGCAAAATGAAAACTCCCGCAATGGGCCAATGACATCATATCCTTCTTCCGCACAGAACGTGTTAATAGACAGATTTATCCAAGGTTCTCTGTTATTTCTGATTCTTATTTTACGCTGAGGAATATATTTACTTTGAATATCTTTTATTTTATTTTTTAACTTTTCCCATACATAGTATGTAGATTTACTTTGGTTGAATATATCTTTTGGTTGAAGCTCAAAACTCTCCACCCAATTTATACAGTACTTAACTCATTAACTAGTTCGGTCATATTTCCATTTTTAAAGTCAGGAATTTCAGCTATATTTTTAGTATACTTTGGGTCAAATTTCACCTTGAATCTTATAAAATGATCACTTGAACCCAGTGTTTCAAAGGCTGATATGTTATATATAGAATCAGCAATATTTGTTAATAATCTATCTAAAATTGCATTCTCTCTGGTTGGTTCTTTAATTAAAACTGATTTAGATCATTTTTACAGTACAATCAAGGAAGTTCTTGTTACTTTCAGGTACTTGTAATGTTACCTTACCCAATTTATATATCTATAGTTAAAATTCCCAACAATAATTACATCATTTGAACCTACCTTATTTATTTCATTAATCATTTCTTTTTCTACATATAGATTCTCCTCTCTTGTTTTGGGAATTCCTCTAATTGAACATCCTTCTAGTGGCCTATATATACACCACCTATTTTAATTTTTTTACCTTTTTTATTTTTTATTTCTATCCATACTGACTCAACTATTTCACTTTCTTTTATTGAATTTATCTCTATTTGAGACAAATTTGACTGCATAAATAAATACTCCACCACCTTCAAAATGTTTACGCTCATAATAGATAGAGTTCATAGCCATTTAATTTATAGGTAATATTATCTCACTTAACACTAGAACAGTGGAAATTTTTGCATACCCATAACAGCGAGAGGCGGTCAAATTGACCGCCACCTAATATTATTTTAAATTTACGTTTACATTTGTATTTATCGAAGGAAAATTATACTTTTTACAGGTATTTAATTTTATTTGAAGTAAATAAACGGTATTTATTTATAACCATATACGATAAAACCAATTACGCTTATAAATTAATAAAACTTTAGGGTTAACTTCGCAAAATAATAATCCTTTTTTCATCTTACTAATAAATCCAGTTTTTATTTCTATGCTTTTCTATGTTGAAGAACACTTCTTGCAAATGATTTTCTTGATTACGTGGCTTGTGCATGATCCACATACCTTTTTTTTACATTTGTGACAAATTTCACAAGTTTTATTTTGCTTGCACATTCGCACTTGGCATTGTTTTCTTTTCCGGGACAATATCACATCTGTCTCTGCAGTGTCGTCTTCACTGATATCCTGCTCTGCGTCACTCTTTTTAAAACCCTGTCGTAATTGTAATGCTAGCTGCAGAAGAAAGTTGCGACAAGTAATGTTCTTACCAGTAACTTCCCTATAGAGAACAGCTGCATTGATTCCAGCGAGGTCCAACATATTATAGAAAACATGAACGGGCCACCTTCTTGAACCAGCTTTAGTGCTGTATTTGCGAGCCATCTGATCAACTATATCTACTCCATATTTTGTTGAATTGTAGTAAGTCACAGTTTCAGGGGTTCTTTTTGCATTATCTTCAACTTGAACACAGCTATGCACGCTGCTCAGAAGAATCACATTTTTATTTGGTTTGCATTGATAGACAGTTAGTGTTGCTTGGTCATTTTTCAAAACATGAGTGTTGAACCTTTTGTCTCGCAAATTCTTGATGGCAATTGGCACTTCTTTTCGGGCACGATTCATTGTCCCAACAAGGGTAGTATTTTTGTGTTGTAATTTACGACAAACTCACTGAAGTAAAAAAGTTGTCAGTCGTAATGTTTCTTCCTTTGCCAAGGTATGGTTCGACAAGTTGAAGAACTACATATTCTGAAAGCGGTTGGTTTGATGGGCGCTTTGCATCTTTACCAAGGTATGGGAATCCGTTCAAGAAGTATTTTGACTTGGTATCAGCAGCTATCCAAAATTTTATACCAAATTTGTCTGGCTTAGTGGCAATGTACTGGGTAAAAGGGCACCTTGCTTTAGTGGGGAATAACTGTTCATCAACAGTTATATATTCGCTTGGTCTGTAGCAAGCAATGCAATTTTGGGTGAACCGATTCCAAACTTGAGATGTCAGTGCAAATTTGTCCATTTTCAGCCTTTCAGATCTGTTAGACTTCATGTCAAAACGGAGGTATCTCATAATTTCTCGAAAGCGATCTCGTGCCATTGTTTCACAAAAGAAAGGAGGTCCCCACTCTTTTGACCAGAGATCATCAGCAGGTTGCCCCTTGGCCAATATTCCTCGAGCAAACATGATGCCAATAGTAGCCATAATTTCTTCCAGTGACACAGTCCATGAAGTAGTTTTCAATCGTCTATGAGCTTCTGCTTGAGTACACTTTTGTATATGTTTCAAAATAAAATCATCAATTAGCAATCTAAAAGCACTCAAAAAATCATTTTCAGCAATTTGTCATTTGGCATAAACTGTGGGGCCAGGTTCTTCACGTACAATATTCTGTGATCGGGTTTTTCCCTCATTTCTGTTGCCTTGTTCAATAACCTCCCATTCTGTGCCATCCTTCACCGTTAAAACTGAACCAACTTCAATCAAAGCAGGAGTTTCACATCGCTTTTTTCTTCCCATAAAGCCTCCCATCTTTCCTGCAAGTAATAAAGCACAATGGTAAGTTACTATTACAGGCCTGTAGCCAGACCGAATGAGTAGGAGGGGCGGAGAAATTGATAGGGGGGACAATGAAGGAATATATATATATATATATATATATATATATATATATATATATATATATATATATATATATATATATATATATATATATATATATGGTTCTAATTCAATTCGGCAAACAGTGGTGAAAAGTGCCGAGTTTTTCCAGGGGGGGCAGAATGTTTTACAGGGTGGGCTTTGCCCCCTCTTGCCCCCCCCCCATGGCTACGGGCCTGTGCTATTATAATACTTATATATATAACCATAATGGTTCTACAATATGACACGAAATCATTGCTAATCATCATCAATAAACTTATGCACGAATCGCCATACTGAAACTGACAAAGATGTAAATATTTATTGTACTCACCCGCAACATGACCAGCATTGAACGTTTTATTAGCTGAATCAGTTTGTGCCTGGTCATCACTTTCTTCATTTGACTCAGATGATGAACTTTCTGCCTGAGGAATATAATCATCTTCACCATCATCACTGTCCAATGATATATCACTTCCTTCTGAGTTTGATTCTGAAATTGCTTGCAAACATCGAAGAATTTCTTCATTTGAAAGAGAGGGGTTTGCACACATGCTTGCAGCTTGGAAGCGCAACACACACTGAACCGCCGTGTGTTGTTGTCAACAACATACAGCGAGATTGAACATGTTATGACAAGTCTTTACAGCACTCCTGTATTGCTTTTATGAGAAACGGTCAAAGTGACCATTTCGCTGTTATAGTAATATCGCTGAATATCTTGTGAAATAATTAGATATATTGAATCATATTATACCACAAAAAGGTTATTGGCGTAGTGAAGGCATTCATGGAATATGACGGCGAACTAATCCGAATTAAGCAAGATATGCTAATTAAATTTGGAAAAAGCGGTCAAAATGACCGTTTCGCTGTTCTAGTGTTAACTGATTATTTGGTACACTGCTAAATTTTGTCCATGTCTCAGTTATGATCATGATATCTGTTTTTCCAATTTCAACCTATGTTTTAAATTCATCTATCTTATCTCTGATGCTTCTTGCATTTACATAAAATAATGAGAGAGAACCTGCAACATTTTCTTTAATTTTGGATCTATTATCAGTTAACTTTGGTCTTTGCCATCTTTAATTTTGTTTCTTTAATTTTTACTCCATTTATTTGTTTCTGACAGTTGGCATTATTATTTTGAGATATTTTACTCAGTGAAGTACCATTTGTTAATCAATGGGACATACGGTACCCAGGTTTTTTACATTTTCATTTTGGATTTCCATTAATAAAATTGTACAGAGTACATCCTTACCTCTTGTATTGAGATGAACCCTATCTTTATTATACAATTCTCTTTTCCAATAAATTTTGTTCTAGTGATGGGACAATTAATCGGAATCAGAATCGAGAATCGGAAGAATCGAGCATTTTTCAGGAATCGGAATCGGAATCGAGAGAATTGTACCATGATTTCCGATTCTTAAAACGATTTTTTAACTTTTAATTGAACCAGTTTTGCAATGTAAACTTTAAAATTTAAATGAAAGAGGATAACAAATTTCATTTTTATTGTATTGTAGCTATACATTAAAACATGTATATCCATGATGTGTAATCAAGAAGATTAAAATGAATTGTTACAACTTACAGTTGATTTTTATTTTTAAACCAATCTATTATAATTTATAATTTATATTACCATACTCATAATGTAAATAGTTAATCTTACCAGAGTAAAATATGACAATTTCCAGAAAAACAAGTATAGAATTATATTTAAAAATATTGAGAATCGGAATCGGAATCGAGAATCGTATCGGAATCGAGACTTTTTAGTGGTATCGGAATTGGAATCGTTAAAAATTTTGGTATCGTCCCATCACTAATTTGTTCCATAGATCAATATATGTTACATCTACTTGTTTACAGAGTTCTTTGAGTCTATTTATGCTAAAAGCCCTAGAAAACCATTTATTACTTTCACTCATCCTTGGAATAATACCTGTAATAAATGACTTATGCCTGCCTACCTTTTAATTTTACCAAGATTTCACTATAGCTTTTTAAGATTTGAGGGGTCCCACATCCTAAGGTACCTAAGCACCAAAATTAAAATTCACCAGAAATCACCTCCAAAGTTCAGCAATATTCTTGCAATAGTATCTCTGTTACTAATTGAGCAAGAACGTTCATTTTTGGCTAAATTAGAGTTCTAAGTATGCTAATGAAGATGTTGATCAGTTTTTGGAATAGATTTTCATATTTTATATATATTTTTTTAATTTTCTTATTATGCCGAACTTTGGGTGAACTTTTGGCTGGCGATAGAGGTGAAAAAAGTAGTTCGCTTCATAAGGTTTTCAACTATACTTCTAGTGTCGTAAGGTCATTATAACCCAAACCACGCGATAAAGGAAGGGTGAAAACAGTGATATCCATCAAAAACACATTTTTGCCTGTGGTGGTACTTAGGTACCTTAAGACACATGACCCCTCATTTCATCTGATGGCTTAAGCATTACATCATTACCTCCAGCGTGAATAACTACATTTTTTGAAGAAACTAAATCAGTACCCTAAGTTTTTTCACTGATTTTTTACTTTATCAATGGTTGCACCAAGATAGCAATAGACTATGCTTCCTTTTGGTAACATAGTTCCTAAGCCTCTGACTTGGGAATCTCCAATTACAGAAACTTTTCCTACAGTGCTTTGGTTTAACTTGAAACTTTTACTACTATTGAATTGAGTTTCCCTATATTGATTTTCTTCATCATTTATAGAAAATGAATGAAATCTACTTGTTAATTCGTTAAATATTTGGCTGGACACAGAGGCTACATTTTTTATCAAGATTGCACTTCTCTAGTGTAGTTTTCTCTGCTTTGTTCGAATCTGATACCCATTTCTTGTGCAAATGAATAAAAACTTTTTTTTTTCCATTCCAAAATAGTGTGTTTCTACTCATTTGCACAAGAAATGTGTGTTAAATTCCAACAAAGCAGAGAAAACTACACCAGGAAAATGTAATTCTGATAAAAAACTAGCTAACCTAACTAAATTAACTAACGTAACCCACCTAACCTAGCCTGCCAGTGACAATATTATATATGTTGGTCCACGCGATAAGAACATGAACTGTTACATTTCGGGCATTGCACACAAGTGGGCAGAACTCTGTGGTGTTTAAAACAATCCACCACTGCTTCGTTATTTTCAAAATACTTAGAAATGGTGCAGTAATACTCAATCTCGCAACAGTCACATTCAAAACCTTCACTAGCTTCAGCCATTGTCCTCAAACTGCATGAAGGAAAAAATTCCTATGGTGCACGTCGCAAAAAGTATGTAATTGGCCAAATCTACACAAAAAGTGTCTAATTGACCCAATCCAGCCATGTGACAATCTGAAAACAAGTGATACGTCCACGAAACGCATTACCATACATACAAACACATGGAGCGCTAACATACATGGATTCTATGTGCATTTAGGTGATAGATCCCACAGCTCAACACAAGTGTTGTGGGATATAGGGAGGCAGCATCTTGGGTCAAGGGATACTCTGTCCATACACACCCCATTTAAAGAGATTCCTCTGCTGAGTGGTGCCCCCCATAGTACTGAGAGGTATTGAAAAACTCATGATCTTCACTTGCCCCACAAACACCTTTAAATGGGAGACCCAAAATGGGTGCACACACATTTCTACATTACTGTACAGTCTTTATAGCCACACCTACACTTTTCCTCCTAAGTATATATATTGTAATGTATATGGTTGTAATTGTGACTTGGTCTACAATTGATATGGACCGTGACTTATTTTTGGTTGGCAAGGTACTGGTATTGATGGGTACCGTAATGAAATTGACTGGATTCTTTGGATCTGATATATTTGCATGTCAGTTATAAATAGATATAGAGTGTAACACATTTGTGGATAGTAGCCTATTATGACTTTGATCCTCTGGATCCAGAGATTCTATCTTTAGTTTTAAATTGATAATTAATTAGTTTTAAATTGATAATTAGTTAGTTTTGTAAAAATTGGTTGTTGCCAATGTACAGGCAGTTTTTACATAGTGAGGCCACCTCGATGGGCCGAAGTGGCCCCTAGTGTACCCACTATAAAAATTTCTTATGTTCTTATGATACATACCGGTACATACATACATACATACATACATACATACACACACACACACACACACACACACACACAGTCTCCATGTAAAAATTATATAGTAAATGAATTTTATAACCACGCACTAGCACAAAAAATGATTAGTACCATCATAAAGAGCATGAAAAATAGTGCTAGTGAAACAACCTCTCATTTCTCATTAGCCCCTGTGTCCAGCCAAATATTAACCATTAATTCTATTAAAACATTTTCATTTGGCTTTAAAATCCTAGGTTTCCAGGTTTTCTTTAGCTTTTCCCACTCATTTGGCCTATTTTGTATTAACTGATGAGCAACAGGTGAGTAAAAACAAATTAAACTACTGGGATAGGCTCAGAGACCTTGACCTTTATTCCATAGAGAGGAGGTTTGAAAGATACATCCCAATCTATACCTGGAAAATTCTAGAATGGCTTTTAGTTGCTCCCAATACCAAACCAACTGTGCCCACCTCAACAAGAAATTGGCAGAATGTGTCAAAAACATCTCCTACCAAACAGCCTGAGAAGGGTTCAAATCTTTCAATATAATAATATCTCTACACAGGGTTCTGGCCTGTTTAACTCCTTGCCTCAGTACCTTAGAGATACCAATACTAGTGTGGAGAATAACTCTGGTGAGCAACCAATTCATTTCACCCATCCAGTTAGTGACATAAAAAGGAGTTTAATAATTGTTAGATTAACTACCTACCTACTCAGTGGACCATTTTCGTTACCTCCCAACTACCCACATGTATCAGTTTTCCATAAATGCACTCTAATAAAAAAATTAAAAATAACCTGCCTAGAATTGCTTGTTAACAAAAAAGTTCAAATTATTTATTACTGAAACCAGGTGTGGTGAAAATTTTTTCCAGGGCTGCAGTTGAGATTGATCCTGCATTTTGGAATTGTTTTTTGACTGGTATAAGATAACTCTGGTGTTACCTGTACTTGTTTGTACAGGCCTAGCTTACCTTATTCTGATAGCCTAGCCTAACCACAAGGTAAGACTCCCACTTGACCTAACCTGAGTAACTATTTTGATATAACTTGATAGTATCAAAGTTGGTGAGTCAACAAAATTTTTAAGGCTAGGACCTAACTTAGCAACATAGCCTACCCTACAAAAATGGGTTTTGACAGTGACTAGAGTTTGTAAAAAGGAAGTTAAGAGTAAAGATAGAGCTATTGCATGTGATAGCTGTGATGACTGGTATCACGTAAGCTGCAAAGGCCTTACAAATGATATATATAAAGGTATAAATGCTGCTTCTAAGCTTAATGTCAACTTGATGTGGTTTTGTGACAAGTGTAGTACTGTAATAAAAAATTTTAATAAGTTCAGAGGGTCTATTAGTGAGGGAGAGGCCAGACCAACTTATAGATACACTGCAGTTGAGCCTAAATCTAGTGAAGTAGCAGTTCAAGTAAACTTAAATGTCCCTATACCTCATAGTGAGCCCAGGCCTAGATATCCTCAGACAATTTCTGAAAATGATGAGTGGACTAAACCTAGGAAAACCTGGAAAGCTAGAATTCAAGAGCCAAGGAAAAGTGTCCTTATAGAACTAACCAATCAGTTTCATACTTTCTCGCTGGTCCAGGATCAAGATGAGAAAGCTGAAGAAAGTAGGCCTATAAAACAAAATGTTAGCAATAATAATCCAGACTCATATAAACCCAGGCACTCTAAAGCTATAGGTGTGTTTGAACCAGCATCCATTATAGGTGAATCAAGTGAGGGGCCTAGGATCTAAATTACCTAGAGGTAGCATAGCTTACTGTTATCCAGGTGCAGGGATAAATAGAATTAGTAATAAAATTATAGAAAAAGGATCTGGTATTGACCTAACTGTACCAAAGAATATGGTTATACATGTAGGTGGAAATGATATAAAGGGTAAGCACTCCGAAGAAATCATGGAGTCATATAAACAGTAGTGTGTAGCATCATTGGGCAATGTGTAATGGATCAAGAGGCACATTTCAGGTTTTGTACAACTGACCTCCCTAAATTCAAAAATGAAAACAAAATTTTTTTTGTGACAAGTGCAACACCACCTTTTTCGCATGTGAAAATCATGAAAATTGCTAGTTGCCCATAACTTTTAGACACTTGCTTTCCTAGGGTTTGAGCTATCATTTGACCCCTTACAATGTACTGCTTTTCAGGAAAAATAGAAAAATTTATTTTTGGAATAAACATATCACTGTAGGTAGGTAGGTAGACTAGATAGTTTTATTTAGTAAATGATACATTAAAATCTTGTTTAGTTTTGAATGACAGCATAAAGTCACAGGATTTAAGTACTGCCCTAATGTAACCATCTCTTGAATCCTTTCCATACACTGCCCCAGATGCTTCAGTTACCATCCTAACACAGCATTCTACACCTTGGGAGTGACATGGTATCTGGACAACAAGGGGCTCTTCAGTGATCTTATCGAGTTGTTCAACAGAGAACTGCTTCGTGAGTGGTGGTTCCATTGTGCACTCCTCCACTGGTAGAAGTAAATCTTTCAAATTCTGAGCATTTTGATCTTTGGTGGCCGAAATTCTCTGACTTGCTGTTGAGCAGGTTTGGGAGCTCATTGAATGGTCTTGTTACATCAATGGCCAATTTCCAGTTTGCTTAATCTGCATCTGCAAGCATTGCCAGTAGAATATTTTCAGGGTGAGCCCAATATGCATTTCTTTGGATCACAGGCCATGTGACAGTCTTGCTAGCTGGTGGCAGTAATCGTAGCAGCTTGATTTGCTCCAGGAAATGTTTTGGGCCATCTGTGCACATTGGATGGCACTTGATGCACACGACAAACTGTGTGAGTGAATACAGTTCATCACTTGGCTGCGCCATCGCTACATATAGCCGACAAATTCTGCTGGCAGTTGTAACCCATCTTGCATGGGAGATTAGTCCAGGCTTCTCTCATAGAAGATCTTCATTAATGACACCAGTCCTTATCGCTTTCATCATTCTGTAGAGGTAGGCTTGGTCACGACTCAATTCAGTAAGGTCAACATCCAGGAGTGTGTGGCCATCAGCAATAAATTGAATTCCTCCAGAGGAGTGGCAAACTTTCACATATGGCCAAAGCTTTGCCAATTGGTCCTTTCCATTGAGTTCCAGATTCTGTTGGGCCGATGAGTTCCTTGCACAAGTGGCGCAGTGGGAGTTCATTTAAATGCAGACTACAGATGAACCAGTGCAAAGGGCGACCCAGGTGGCACTCTAGCAGATGTATTGCTCCACTTCTGTGCCCTGTGTTTGTGGCTGTGCTGTCAGCTCCCACTGCAATTATCTTGTCTGCAATACCCATTTCTTCAATCGCATTTTGAAGTCCATCTGCAATGACAGTGCCAGTTCCTCATTCCAGTGTCAGATGGCTTAGATAGAAGGTTCCAGGCTCTCCAACCAGCACATAGTGGTCCTCAACTTTCTTTGTGCTGTACCATTTGTTCCCCTTTTTCTTTTTGACAAGTGTCATGTCTTTCCACTCATCAAAAAATAAAGCAGTGACTTCCACATCATGGTAAATTACTGCTTCCTTCAGACCCCTCCGTACTTCTGCCATACTCTCCATACTTTGTAGTGGTCAATTACGTTTATCTGATCATCAGAACTAATGATGCCATAGTCAACCAATGTTGCAGTGCTGATAGCTGCAGCAGCCCTGTTCGATACACCATACCAGTCAGCTTCCAAAGCAACAGTGGGGATCGGTGTAATGTTCCTGTCCTCCTGGGCACTATCACCCATCCACAACACTTTCACTACTGGAGTCTGCTTCTGCTTGAGCTGATTCAACCACATCTGCAGAGGATGCTACCTCTTGCCATTCCATTTTTCTTCTATTCTCTTTTTCTTGTCTTTCTTGCATCCAATCCTCTCTTGACTTCCTTCTCTCCATTATCTGAGTCACATTCGTATCCACCCGACTGATCTGCATGATCCGCGTGGTTCTCTGGTCAATCAGAAAGGCATGCTCTCATCATGGAACTTTCATTTCCTCTTCACAGTGGCATGCAGACAGATCATCGCATTGGCAGACAGCTATGTCAAACAATTGATTCAGGCTTTCCTCGAACTTCTTGGTTTTTGTGGCCTGCTTGCCTTGCTTCGATGCTTGTGAGCCTTTTTCCATCAATCGGAGCAGCTTGGTCTTCACATTCTTGATTGGCTGTGATGGAATGTTAGCATGATTCCAAAGGTCAATGAGTGTTTGGCATACCTCCAGAAGAATCTCCCTGTTGCTGGTGTACTTGTTCTCCTTCAAGAATAGGAAATGCCTTGCAACTTGTATACAGGTTGGAAGTTCAGACAAAGGAAGCTCTGATAGTGGAGAACCAAAGACAATGTGGCTGGCAGATCCCCATGTTCTTTGCCTGCTCATTGTACCAGCAAAACTCAACAAGTATCATGCAGGAACACTGAAACAAAAACTCAAACGTATAAATAAAAAATATATATGATTATGAGTAATATATATATATATATATATATATATATATATATATATATATATATATATATATTATATAAGGCTTGGTTTATTGGTAAACAATAAGTTTACCAATATACAGGGTGCCCCATAAGTCTGGCATCATAGGAAAAATAATAAAAAAAGCAAAACAAAAGCTTTTATTTACAGAACATACTCAATATGTCCACCATTGTTTTCAGTACACAAATTCAGACGTGATACCCAGTCAGCAAGCACACAGTGAATGATGTCAGGAGTAATGGTGTTACATGCCCCAATAATGCGCTGCCGCAAATGTTCAACACTCCTAATTTTCTCTGCGTATACCAGCGCTTTCAAGTGGCCCCAGAGATAAAAATCTAGTGATGTGAGATCCGGGCTTCTAGCTGGCCATTCCACAGGCCCTCAACGTCCTATCCAATGACCAGGGAATTGTTGGTACAGGTATTCCCTTGGGTGCTGTAATGTGCAGGAGCGCCATCTTGCTGGAACCATGTCAGGAAATTTCCTTCTTCATTCAAGACACTGGGAAATGCTTCTTCCTTGAAGATACATAGGTAGGTGCCTCCAGTGACATGTTCATCGAAAAAGAGGGGGTCTATGATGCGATCCTTCCAAATGCCACATCATACCATCACCCGAGATGCACCTTGTTCCTTTGAAGAGGTATACCACTAAATGGCTCATGTTAAAGTTATTTGTAAGTTGGATAATAGCAGACTCAAGAATATTTCTACTAACAATGTTGCTAGAGTGAAACAAAACTGAAGCATTATTCCAATCAATACAGTGGGATAACTCTGACAAATGGACAAAAAGGGCACTGGACAACTGTCCCGTTCTAATGGAATATTGATGTTGTTTTACATGCGTGTGCAAATCCTTTCCCGTCTGACCAATGTAAAAGGAATCACATTGTTTACAACCATTTTTATAGATAATGCCTGAATTATTGGTAGGGCTATTTTTTACTATGACTTTTTTCACAATATTGTTATATGAAAATACTACATTAATATCCAAAAGTTTAAGTACATTAGCAATGCCTAAAAAGCCCAGGAAAAATGGAAGTACTAAAATATTCTTTGACAAAGTGTGTGTGTTATTATTCACACGATAGAAGGTTCGTTTTGCCTTGTTAAGACAAGATTCCATAAATGCAGGTGGGTAGCACAGATCACTTCCAATACTGAGGGGTTCCAGCACAGGTGAATCAGTGCTTGACACCCGACCATCTCAGATCTTGCTTATGTTTGGTGTATAAGGTAAGTTTGTGCAAGAAAGCCAGCTGTGAAAGTTTCAGCTTTCTACGACCATTACTTCACGAGTTATGAAGGTCAGAAAATCAAGGTTAAGGTCAAAATAGCCCAAGGTTGGCATCTTTGGATGCACCTCACACATTCACTAATTATCGTAACCATATGAAACTATATGTTTTTGGACTCAGAATGAGCTGTAGAATCCAAAAATGCAACGAAAACAGCAATAGGAGAACAAATAAAAATGTTCACCCTTTTTCAAGGAACGAATTGACCCTTTGACCTTGAAGTTCACACATTTTGGGGAAACATTTCTTTACACAAAATGAAGTTCCACCATTGCACTTTTAATATAAACAATAAAAATGTATCTTATTCACCATCTATACTAGGGTTTCTCATTTCCCGGCCTTTTGCTTATCCCGGGATTCCTGGATAAAAATGATTCCCTTCCCGGGATCCCGGGAAATCCCGGGATATAATTAATTATATTTAAAATATATTATAAAATAAATTAACCTAGAAAAGAGGGGGTATAATTATTTTTTATTTTTTTTTAGTCATTTAATAAGTTCTGCAATCTCCATGATGGGCAAAATAAAATAATATTGCTGTGAAAAATATGTATTAAAAAAATACTTTTGAATTACATAGAAAATTTTCACAAATAAAAAAATTGCTCCGTTTCATTGAAAACTTAATGAATACAACGAAAAAAAAATTGCCTTTGAATTGCTTAGAAAATTTAAAGAAAAAATAAAAATTACCTTCAAATTGCAAAGAACTTCAATGAATTCAACCAAAAAAATTATCACTGAATTTTTATAGTACGATTTCAAAAAACAAAGATGGTCAATACTTCGATCACTCAATCTTGTTCTCATTTTAGTCACGAAAAGTCCTGCTGCTGAGAATGCCCTTTCCGATTCTATTGACGTGGGTGGAATCGTCTTTAATGCATTCAAGAGAAGAGAGATGTTCTGCGTTTTTTCGCCCGTAGCCTCGAAGATCTCTAGTTCCTTTTTAAGGTGCTTTGCAGCGCTTGCTTTGCTGTCTAGTGTTCTTGATTTCTCTACCTCGGCTGCTTTAATAGCTGCATCAAGCCTTTCAGCTAGAGTCATCGAAGATGACTGAGGGACAGCTGATTCTTGCACATCATTATCTTCATCTGTCTCACTAGAGGTAGAATCAGCAGGTACTCCAAAAAGGCGATCTAACATCTGCTTTGCTGATGAAATTAACATAGACTTGGTTGGTAAGGCTGGCAAACTTCTGTCACTTGCGAAAGTTGCGACCTTTTTATAATTCTTTCCACTATTGAGGTATTGTATGAGGCCAGTCAAGTTCTCATTTCTTCTCTCTGTTATGCGTCGAATGAACGACTCCTTTAGTTTTTTTGAAAAAGGTGTGTTTAGTTGATTTAGTTCGTTCAAAATGAAAGAAAAAACACCTGATGAAAGTAAAGTCGATTCTCTGTTGCCCAGCTTTTCTGCTCCAACTTTTAATGGCTCCAGCGATGCCACAATGTCACGAATTACAGCAACTTCTTGTTTGTCAAGGTCAAAATTGTCCATATCTTTATTGCAGTCGATGAGAGCTTTCGATACGGATGACCTTATTTTGATAAATCACTCCAGCATGGCTAAAAGACTATTCCATCTGGTTTTGGAATCTAGCAATAGATGCAAACTTTTTCCTTGTTCCTGTTGAACATATCCTTGTAAGATGTTATTCTTTAAAGGTGATTTGCGAAATTTTTGTGCTATTTTTCTGACTTTATTGATGATTTGAGACACGTTGATTTCTTTACCTACAGTGTCGTGCGATCCAAATGAAATATCTATCTCGAACAGATCCTCATCAAAGCGCTCACACAAAACACTTTCAAAATCAATACTATGATTGAAATCTTCTCCATCTTCATCTATGTTGTCATTATGTTCGTCATCTTCAGTTTGAATTTCTTCAGAAAGAGTGATTGCAAGTGAAGTGGTTGACTTCTGGTACAAAACATCACATACCGCTAAGTGGATTCCGTGTGCATAACACAATTGATGCTCACATTCAATTAGCCTTCCAAATTTCACCATCATAGCTGCACCATCAGTAACACAAGCCACCACATGTTTTTCTAAAGAAATATGAAATTCCTCTAACTTTTCTTTGATTACTTCAACAGCAGTTTCAGCAGGTAGAGTACTAGAAATCTTCACCATTCCTAAGTTCCAAAATGTTCCGTCAGTTTTGTGTATGTTAATATTTAAATACCGGCGATTGTTTAGTGAGGTGTATTCATCTAAGGATAAACTAAACCTTGATCCTGCATTTATTTGGCTGGTAATTTCAGAATTTAAGCGTTCTTTTATTTGTTTGTACTGCGAATGAACGAGATCCATTACATGTGATAGATTTTTTGGTAAAGTATATCCTCTGTCTGTCAATGATTTTCTGATGAACTCACTTTTTGTAATAGAATTGATAGAGATGCCATCTAGAGTGGCTAGTTTTGTTACTATTTCTTCACATGTTTCTTTCTTAATGAAAAATGATGTTAAGGTTTGTTGAGAGGTTTGTCGCTTGCTACTAGTTGCTCCATTTTCCTCGGCTGTGTGCTTAGCATTAGTAACAGATAACTTGCTAATATTATGCTTGTTAAGCAAATGTCTGATAAGACCGCTTGTAGACCAACCTTTACACTTTATTTGAGTTTTGCATTCTTTACATGTTGCAAATTCGTTTCGAATCCTTCACGAAATATTTCCAAGCAAATGATTCTGACATTCTTGATTGAAGGGGTTCGTTTCGAACAAAATAAATTAAAACATACTATATATATATAGTGGACCTAGTTTTAGCCATTTAAGGTGATAATGATTTAATTGTATGCAACGATTGAGTAAGGCAATGACTGACTGATTACTTATTAATGAAAGGCTATTTGAGTAGATCCACCATACTATTGGAAGTGACCGAAATGGCAGCGAGGTCACCAGCTTTGGTTTATGCCCAAAGCAAATTAAGTTAAGGTTATAAAAGACACCTTATATTTTGTGTAGTTTAATTAAGAAAATATTTATATTAATTTTCACAGTGAAAATACAATGGTAAGACTGACTAGAAAGCTTAACAGTTCGATAATGACCTTTAAAATATGCGCTCATTTATGTGAGGCTTAATGGTATACAAAATGGGACACCTTTGAAATGCGCTCGTTTATGTGAGGCTTAATGTTATACAAAATGGGACACAACCTGAAATATGAGATGGTGAATACAAAATTAATGCATGCACGTAATAAGATAACAAATAGGTTATGTAATACACCGATTAGGGAAACTACAGATTATGCATAAATGATCTGTGAAAGAGGCCTATTAATGACAATGTGAACGTGTACGTTTTGGTACTCTAAATAGAATAAGCCTCGGTACTTTATTTTGTACAATGGTACCGTTACTTATTCACGGTGGTATAACAAAGAATTGACAGTAATTAATTGGTAGTTTATGTTATGCTTATGGCATAGACCTAGGTAATAAAATGAAATGTTAATAGCTTAATTGAGGTAATACGTAATGTACAGTACTCATCGATGGTATGTAATGGCATGCAACATAGAACATTGAATGGGCCTAATAATTGCCATAAAGAATGCACGTGCGTTTGGTACATTGAATGGAAAACATGACACTGATTAAATAGGCTAAATGATTGTATGGATGCACAAGGAATAATTGATGCGGCCTAATTATAATGGATTGTAATGCTTGCACAAATATCATTTATATACAAGAACATTATGTGATGTTAAGTGATTACGTCAAGAGAATGTTTAGTTAACACGTAAATATGTGAATTGAACAGAATAACGGATGATACACGGAAATAACGGTATAAAAATGACACTTGAATTGGATGACAGGCCTACCGTTCGGCCTAATGATAGTTGAGGGAATATACACGGTATATGAATTAGGCCTGCAGTAGAGAAAAGGTGGTCCACTGCGTTATTAATGGGTCAATGGGAATGTTTAATTACTCACTTTGGGAGAGTAGCCTGCTGTTCGGCGGTAGGCTAATGTAGGCTTCAAGAGCACTTAGAATATGATGTAGTTAGCTTACCCGGACGATTTGACGTCGTGGAAGGATTGTTGAAAAGGAATACCGTGAGTGTCGTCGATCGTCCTCTGGAAACTGGTCGCTCGCGCGTTGGTCGGGTCGTGGATTAGGCCTTTTTGCGTTGGAGATGTAGGCCCGGTTGTGGTTGTCTCCTGGAAGTTCGTTCCGTAGGTCGAGGTATGATGGGCCTAATGGAGTCTCGTAGACGATCGTTCTTCGTAAAGCGGTAAAAGCTGACCAGATGTGGAGTGATTTGGGCTTGTAGCTTTCGCCGTCGAGTCACGCAATGTGTCCCTTGCGGATGCTTCTCGTAGTGTTGCAAACTTTGCCGGTGCTCTCGAAGATGCTTGATAACCGGTTTATGCGGTAATGAAGAGACCAAGGGGAATTCCTGATGCCATTGGGGTTTCCTGCGGCAGTATTGGTGGGTCACTTCCAATGATGCTTCGTTTCTTGAATGTGGTGTTGAAGTGAGCCTTGGTCTTGAGCCGGTTACAACTGATGAGGGATGACAACGTACAGAGTAGTCGAACGGAATGGAAGCGCCGGAGTGAGAGTGAGTGAGCGTGGGTGCTTTCTTTTATAAGATTCCTGTGACGTAGAACTTCATGCCAATTACTAAGACGCCTTGGTGAAGGAACAGACTTTCCATTGTTTGTTAGCCCACGTGTGTTCCAAACTGTTTTATGGTAGCGTGGAAAGAAAGTATGTCTGTCGATTTGTTGGTCTATTTCTTGTTGATCCACTACATATATATATAGTACTAGGCTAGTATAGGAACTACAAAGAATCTTGAGTCACAAATACTCACAATATAAAGGAAGTGTGACACTTGCACAATGCACAACCTGGCGTAATGCAGTTACTGGAGCTACTGAGTGTGGTGACAAATTAAGACAGCATCAGCGCAATTACGCAAGATATTACAGGTCCTGACAAGTAGTGACAATCTGTGACATGCCATAACAAGCTGAAATTAAAAAACAAAAAACTAAGCAAGCTTAAAACTAACAAATACAAACGTATTCTGACAAGTTATGGGTTAATTAAACTTACTATTAGCAAAATTTCCCAGTCTTAACACAAAATAAGCAAAATTAAATTTTTAAGAAAATATCCCGGGATTTCCCGGGAAATTTAAATTAGCTAAAAATCTACCGGGATCCCGGGATCCCGGTAAAGAAACCCTAATCTATACTGTCTTAAAGAATTTTTCAAATTGGCTATTTTTCAAATTTCTGGCAAAATCGCCATATGTATATGCATATATGTACTGTACTGTTAAATAATATATTTTGTGAACATAAATTAATTACTTATTTTATGCCTTTCTTACAGATAAACAAGATGGGTAGAAAAGTTTGTGCTGATCCTCTTAGAAAACATAAGAAAATCGAAAAAGCACTTGTGCCAGTCCGTAATACACTGCAAGGAATTCATGGATTAATATATGGAGATTACATATGTAAAAATTGTGTTAATGATATCAATAAAATCAAAGCTGAAGACAAAAAAGTCTCTGATATTGTCTCAGATTCGAACTCAGACACTGATGCCACTGCCACAGAAAAACGTTCCTCTGCCTATGGGTGTACTACTGAAATAATGTTTGAAGATTTCCAAGGAGATTTAGACACAATTCTTCCAATGCTGAATGTGACACCAGTGAAGACAAGTAAGTTTAAGTATTTTTAAAGTGTTAATTTATGTAGATATTATAGCAACAAAACATCAATATATATAACTACATGTATGAACATTACAACCTTTATATATTTGACAAATTCAGATGTATGCATATCAATTTATATAATGAAGATCAATACAGTTATGATTATATATACGGTATTTACCAAATTCATATGTAATGTACATGTACATGTACATCTATAGGCCTACAGTTGAATAAAAAAAGTTATAACAATTTATTTTATTTGTTTTTCAGAGGGTCTGTCACGAAAAGGGAGATCTTCAAAGGCTGAAACAAAATTTGAAATGGCATCAACATCCCTGAAGAGAAAGCTAGAAACTTCATATGACAAGTTTTACACAAGAAAGTGAAGAAAAGCAATCTAAAATGGATGACAATAATTTGTGAGTACTGTATATATATCTGTAGTACCTTCATTAAAGTATACTAAGCCTATATATAGATCATATGTTTGCATATAAATTTACTCAAACATGTATATCATTTTCGCAGGCATGCAGGAGTGATGCAAGCACTCAAGAATGCCTTCAGTGAGAAGACTGACTACAAGAGGAAGATTCAAATACTAACACTCTCACCATACACCATTCACAGAACAGCATCTTTCTTCAATGCATCTACAAGAATGGTTTCAACCAGCCGCAAAATAAAGAAAGAACATGGCATATTACCAGAAGTTCCACATATTAGCAAAGGTCGGGTTATAACAAAGAAAGAGAAGGAAGCAGTGTGCACTTTCTATGAATCAGATGAAATAAGCAGAATATATCCAGGCGAGAAGGATTGTCTATCAATTAGGAATCATGAAGGAGAGAAGCAACTACAGCAGAAACGATTGGTGCTTGGTAATTTACGTGAGATTTTCGCTGTTTTCAAGGCAAATGACACTAATCCAAAAATAGGTTCCTCATCATTTGCTGCATTGAGACCCAAGTGGTGTGTCTTGGCAGGAGCTGGAGGAACACACACTGTGTGTGTCTGTACCTACCACCAAAATCCCAAACTTCAGCTATCAGCTTTGGGGGAAAAACAACTATCATATAAAGACCTCATTCTCTATGCAGTTTGTGACAGTGAAAAGGAAGAGTGTATGCTACAAAAATGTGCATTGTGTCCAGGAGAAGAAGGTGTTATTGCATTCCTTGAAGGATTGAAATCTGTTCAGGATGCAGTGGCACCATAATTACATACAAGCAGTGGACTTCCACGGATCGGACAACCCTTATTAACATCGGTGAATCCCTTGAAAACTTCATTAAGTCTTTGGCAACTAGAATTTGTGCACTAACAAGACACACTTATGTGGCTGATGCACAAGCAAGTTTCCTAAAAAAACTGAAAGTTAATCTGATGGTCACTGAAGGTATTCTCCTAGGAGACTTCTCTGAAAACTACTCATTTATTGTACAAGATGCTGCACAAGGTTACCATTGGGAAAATAGTCAGGCAACAGTTCATCCATTTGTGTTCTACTATAAAGTAAATGAAAATGATGTTGAAATTAAAGTTAAAAGTTATTGTTTCATTTCTGATGACATGAAACATAGAACAAACCTTGTCTTTGCATTCTTAAAGCAACTGATCCCCATGATAAAAGAAGAGAGCTCAGGCCTGCAGAAGATTCATTACTTTACTGATGGTTGCGGAGGGCAGTATAAGAATAAATATAACTTCACCAATTTGTGTCACCACAAAGAGGACTTTGGACTGGATGCTGAATGGCACTTTTTTGCAACTTCACATGGCGTCGGAGGCACAGCAAAAAGAATGACGGCTTGTGCCAGTCTTCAATGTACATTTAAAGACCAAATTCTGACACTACTGACATGATGAAATTTCTGGATGAGAAAGATACCAGCACAAAATTTGTATTCTTATCGAAACAAAATGTCCAGCAGACAACTGAATTCCTGGAAAATAGATATAAAAATTCTGTAACCATCCCAGGTACTCGTAGATTTCATAGATTTGTGCCTATTAGTCATACCCAGTTGGAGGTTGGTGAGATTTCCTCAGGTCCTACAAAAATTATGACAGTTGTGCATCCATCGTTTAAAGATAATTTACATGAGCAAAAGCACATTTCAACTGAAGATATACAAGTTGGGGTATATGTAGCTTGTAACTATGATAAAATTTGGTTTGGATTAGTGGTTGAAGTATCAGAAGAATTTAGTGATTATAAGGTCAATTTTATGTCTCCACATGGAAGACGTTCTAAACATAGTTTCCCTTCTCATCCTAACTCATGTTGGATGTTATCATCTGATATTATCCAGACAATGACTGCTCCATCATTGACAGCAGGTTCAAGAATAATTCAGTATGCCTTTGATGATCATGAGATGCTAACAGCTGAGGGTAATCATGCAGACCTGTTTGCCACAGTTTCCTGTTCTTGAGTCGAAAGTGTACAGAGCTCTAGTTTAATATGTATCTATAGAATACAGGTCTACATAATATGATACTCCTTTTTTACTCCTATTTTATATGATACTCATATATATATATATATATATATATATATATATATATATGTTTGTATTAATGTATTATTAATAAAAGTAATTATAAAAAAAGTAAAATATTTCTAAGGGTGGAAAGGTGTGGTTGTAGGGGTGGAGGAGACCACAATAAAATAGAGATCTATATCATAGTTATACCTATGGTACCTAGCTTATATCTAAGTGATTTTGTATCACGTTTCTAATAATATTTATTTTTGCTTAAGTAGTTTAAATAATGAATATCTCTAGATTTTAACAGTACATATATGCATATACGGTACATATGGCAATTTTGCCAGAAATTTGAAAAATAGCCAATTTGAAAAATTCTTTAAGACAGTATAGTTGGTGAATAAGATACATTTTTATTGTTTATATTAAAAGTGCAATGATGGAACTTAATTTTGTGTAAAGAAATGTTTCCCCAAAATGTGTGAACTTCAAGGTCAAAAGGTCAATTCGTTCCTTGAAAAAGGGTGAACATTTTTATTTGTTCTCCTATTGCTGATTTCGTTGCGTTTTTGGATTCTACAGCTCATTCTGAGTCCAAAAACATATAGTTTCATATGGTTACAATAATTAGTGAATGTGTGAGGTGCATCCAAAGATGCCGACCTTGAGCTATTTTGACCTTAACCTTGATTTTTCTGACCTTCCTAACTCGTGAAGTAATGGTCGTAGAAAGCTGAAACTTTCACAGCTGGGTTTCTTGCACAAACTTACCTTATACACCAAAAATAAGCAAGATCTGAGATGGTCGTGTGTCAAAATGAAAATTTTTTGCTGTTGATTTTTTCCAACCCTAAGAGCGCGGAGAAACATTGAAGAAAATATGGCCTTCTTAATGGGGGTGTCATGTCCAGAGTAAAAGTGTACATAGGACAAATTGTTTGCTTTTTTCCAATAGATACTAAACTTAAAACCTGGGCTTTCCCCCATGTACACGCACATCCAAAAACAGGACTGAGTTGTCTTGTTCCACTTCTAAAGTAAACTTAATGGAGGGGACTTGATCATTTAACTGAAGCAGGAAGTCATCCAGGTCACGATTCATGGGCCAGATACACAAAATATCATCGACGTACAGCAACCATGGGATGCCAACCCCCAGGATTCTCGGAATGTAAGTAATTTCGAAAAACTCCATATAAATATTGGAGAGGAGGGGTGACAAGGGGTTGCCCATGGCCATCCCAAAAACCTGTTGATAATACTCGCTATTGAAAGTGAATTTACAGTCATTGATGCAAAGCTTAAGTTCCAAAATGATGTGTGCAGGTAGTGGCAGATCGTACTTATGTAATTCTCAGGAGAGAAAGTCAAGCATATCGTCAATCGGTACTTTTGTAAACAATGAACAAACGTCAAAACTGATCAATCTATCGCTGGTTTCAGTGCGTACATTATTCAATTTTTCAGTCGCAGGGGTAACTCATTAGTGTGGAGGGCACAAACCAACCAGATCAACTTACGGCAAAGCTTGACCTCTACCCAATGCATGGAACCACCCTCCCAGCCAGTGTTAACATTTGTAGAATCACCTCCAATGGCCTGCAGGCTTTTATCAATGCCCTTCTTCTTCATGAAATCTACAAGATTATCAGCAATAACTTCAGCAGGTTTTTTTCTCGTTGAGCCTTTCTCAGGAGTGAAGTGGTAGAGATATCTTCCACCTGGCTCACTGCACACAGAATAATGCTCTTCTTTGATGATGCTGGGGAACTAACGATCTGAATTGTCTGCTTTCAGCATAACTTTAGTTGTATCTTGACGGCCATCAAAGAAGATGCAGTCAATTTCACCCTTCTTACAAAGATCATCAAATTCCTGATCCAGGGATCTCAACTTTTTCTTGGGCCCTCTTGACTTTATTGTGATCAACTACAAGTCTCTTGTCTTCTTCAGTGATCAAGCCAGCATCCATAAAGGCAGCAGTGGTGATGGCAGCTGTGGCACGCAGGCCAACACCATATCTGATGCTATGCATAGCAACATTAGGTATTTCTAATGTGTTGTACTCTGGCTTTTTATTGGAAGTTGAAGACGTGCTTGGTATTTCTAATGTCACTTCATAACTTCCATCCTTTCCATCTTGAGCATCAGCTATTTGTTCTTCATTTTCATCATCAGAGAAAATTATTTCATTTGATGGCATTGAAACATCCTGCTTACTTGTCTGCTTATATTCAGCAAGCCTTCTTCTTTCATCTTCTTGCCACTTCTGCTTTTTGACTTGTCTGTTGTGCTCAGTTTGATCTGGCAAGCCAATCTGATGTGGTCCAATAGAACCAGACTTGTCTCTCTGACCTTTAATGAAAGCAAATTCCTTCACAGGGGATCTTCATCTCCCTAGGGCATGTACACTGTACAGTTAATGTGAGTTTCGTTTTTGCAACCAGCATCCGCAAGGCAGCCAAATTCAGAGCAGAGAACAATTTTACACTTGCAACTGAGGATGTCAAAAAGCTTGTCAAGTTTTGCAATGAAAGCCTCTTTGACATGTAGCTTTCCTCTCCCAAGAGATATGTTTTTGGCCTGCTCCCAGCTCTCTTGGATCTTGTTTAAGATTGTGACTCATGAATTTACAACGGGGGCTACAAAAGAAGTTTGCTTGTTCCCACTTTTCAAGCACTTTAGGGTAAATGTCCTTTGCAAGACTGGCTGCTGGGTAGTTTCTCACATCCTCACCACTTTGTTCTCTTAGCAGTAGCCCATATTTCAGAATGTCTCGCAGAGTTGGGAGTTCAGAGGGCAACAACTCTCTACCAGTTCCAATTAGGTTGCTCATATGTGTGAATGTCCCCAGTCTTGTCCTCCTTTTAGAAGCCATTGTAGGTCAATTCCCAGTGGTTAGGATGGTAGCACTGATGGACAAGTAATCTTCAGCACACTGATGAATATGTTTCAACCTGTGAAATAAGCAAAAACAGCAGTGCATTATATATACAGCATATATAATTATTAATATAATAATAATTATATAATTCCACAAAAAAGTAAAAAAAGTCACTATTTTTATGCAGCTTCTTACCAAGCAAAACTAAATTATATTAAATTAACAAAAATATCTTTAGAATTCCTAAGTCATGCTGCAACTTTTTAGCACCCCTCATATTTGGAATTCGAAAGTTGAAAAATTCGACACACCCTAGTATACCAGTGAGGGTTGTTTTGAGACCAGTAGCGGGTGTTCTCTCGATTTACCTCACCATTTCCATAAAAAACAGCCTCGTCACTGAACAGAATGGTGGATGGGAAATTGGCATCCCGAGCATAAGAAAAATATGAATTATGGTTTGTAGAAATAGAAAAATATGAATTTCTCCTATGATGCCAGACTTATGGGACACCCTGTATATAAAAATATACTGCACACACATGTATTATGTATATAAATATCCATAGGTATATACAGTGCCCGCGAAAAGTATCCGATCACTCAAGAAAATACAATATTTTCCCTTGATATTCAGAGACACGTAATTCACTTTCTATTTGTTCTAGCGACATCTGGTAACTTTGAGGTTGCTCGCTGATATGAGAGCTATCCAACGCATTCTCAAATTAGTGTTCTGGTAGCCTTCGTTGCGGGTGGCTGTGTCTCAAATTTGTCAGATTTCACTGTTTGTGTAAATTTCTTGATATTTTTTTTTTTTTTACAGAAAGTGGTGTAAATAAAATTTATATATAATGTGTGCTAAAAAACAACTTAAGAGTGATTGTCGAGGTGCTATTGTTGCTTTGCATGCATGTGGGAAATCACAGAGACAGATAGCTAAGGAATTAAACATATCCCAAAGTACCATTAATTTATGGGTTTCACAGGCTAAGAACAATGGTGGCCTAACCACGCCAGTCCCTAAAAAACGATCTGGCAGACCGAGAAAAACAAATTCGCGAACAGACAAACTTATGAAACGTTTAGTATTGAAAAACCCAACAATAACTGCGAAAGAAATAAAATTTAATATGAATAATTTGTTATCTGGTGTTTCTGAACGAACTATCCAGGAGCGGCTCCAAAAAGAACTCGGATTACCATCTCGCCATGCTGCTAAGAAACCGTTCATTAATGAAAAAATGCGTAAAAAACGTGTCGCATTTTGTAAAAAATACATTCATTGGACTGTTGATGACTGGAAGAAGGTTTTATTTAGCGATGAGTCGACATTTTTACATTCAGAAGTTGTCCAAAAAAGGTTCGCCGGCCTATTGGCTCAAATAGGATGGACCCTAAATACACCCTAAAGACAATGAAACACCCTCCAAGTGTGATGGTTTGGGGTTGTTTCGGTTACTATGGGCGTGGAAACTTATATTTTCTTCCGAAGAACACAACTATGAATGGTGCACGGTATTTAGCAATGCTACAGGATAAACTTCCAATGGCAATGGCAATCCAAAGGACAAAAACATACATGCATGATGGTGCACCATGTCACAGGGCCAAAATAGTGACAAAATGGATTACTGACAATAAATTTGATATTTTGGATTGGCCTGGTAATAGTCCAGATCTCAATCCGATAGAAAATCTGTGGCTAATAATAAAAAATAAGGTTGAATGCCACGACACTGGCTCAGTTGAAAAATTACAAGAGGCCATCAAAAAGGTATGGTGCAAGGAAATATCAGTGGAAGTTTGTCAAAACTTGATTAAATCCATGCCAAAACGTCTAGAACAAGTCATCCAAACCAAAGGACAGATGACAAAATACTAATATAAGGTTAGTATACATTTAAACATTGTTTTTTATGTAAAAAATACAAATTTCAAGGGTGATCGGATACTTTTCGCGGGCACTGTATATACCCTAAGACATAAACTTATAAACAATGTAAAACACTACAAAACAAAGAAATGTATATAATGTATATATCATAAAACGCACCTTTCGTTAGTACCTTGGGGGTTTTTGAACACCCCATCCACAGAAAAAACACTCGTTTCTCTCAAGCGAGCTAGCATTGAAACGGAGGCGCGATGCCGGTAAGTGTATCTGTGTAAAGATGCATTTGCGTTACTCACCTACCGGATACTCTGTTAGTGGGGTCACGGCAGCTGCAGCTGGTTGCGGAGATGGGAGATTTAGCTGCCAGTGAGAACCACCCAGAGGGCCTTAATAAAAATCCTTTGACTTCAGCACCACCTGCACTGCTAAGAATGAGAGAAATGAGGTGAGCAAGTTACCAATTTTAGTGTGGTTGAGATTATGTCAGATAGGCAGCTCCTACCAATCAGAAACTGGGTTCTCACCTTTAAGATCTCTGGGGCATAGCCAGTCTGCCTCTTTTAACGACTTACTCTTCGGCTTATGGGGGGAGGATTTAAGAAAAGTAAAATGTCCTTTGCTTAATTTAATCAACAAAACAACAATAACACTTACAAGGTTAACTGCATTAGCAGGCAAGTTTTTTCAGGTAACTAAAGAAAATCTGAACAATTTTATTGATCATACACCAATGTGTATTCAGGACCAACTAAGCACTTGGAAAAAAAAATTATTACTACAAAACAAAAGAAACAAACATCATTAGTCCCATACCACACACAAAAATGTCAACATAAAATAAAACAATTAAATTATTGGCCATCACCAGCCCATTACCACACAAAGGAGACAAGACTTACAGAAAAAAAAAGGAACTTACATAACTAATGCAAAAAAAAAACAAAGAATATTAGTCACTTGGGCAAGGTCAATGAGTGTTACCCAAACTGTATAAACCTGATAAGTCCCAGATGTGTCATTTTAAACTCCACTTCATCTCACAATCATTAAAGGTATTCTTGGCTCAATCAGTACAAACAAAAGCAATGTTTATAACAAAAAAAATATGTGAACACTGGCTTCAGCATTTGTGCAGGCAGTGGGGAAGAAAAAGCTTTGTCCAAATTCACTTCAATAAGCAAATGTCCCAGCCAAAAACAAATCCCTGATAAAGAAAAAAACCAACAACATTTAGAGATTATCCCCCTAGCACTGTCATCAGTGGACTCACAGGAATCCATGAGTGCAATGATGCCAGAAAAGGGAGCAAAACTGACAATGATAATTAATGGTCTAAAATTTTGGGATATGTATTTGCATTAATATGTTGCTCATAAGGCAGTTAAAGGTACAATTTAGTTCACAGCCTGAGAAAGCTCAAAATCCATTGTGATGTCTTTATAAAGGAAATCAGGCATTCAGAAATGATTATGATATTTACATGATAATTTTAAGTGATCCAAATATGTGAGACATGGTTCTTATAGCTAATGGTTAAGCAATACAAAACACCAATGGTAAAAACAAGCCTATAGGATCACCTACCACAGCGTATAGACTTAGTAAGCGCAATGGAGAGGTAGCTAACTTTAATAGATATATCGAGCTTAGACGTCAGGTTAAAAGATCAGTTAGGAATGCCAAGCGTAATTTAGAGATACTTATAGCTGCGGATAGTAAACATAATCCAAAAAAGTTTTTTGAATACGTTAATAATCGTAAGCTGGTAAAAAATAACATAGGCCCTCTAGTGGATGTTAATGGCGCTTTGGCTTCTGACGCTCAGGCGATGGCGGGTATTTTCAATAACTTTTTTGCGACAGTTTTTACCGTAGAAGACGTAAATAATGTCCCCGACGTGGATGATATCGTTCCATTTAGTTGCGAGACTATTTTAGATGAAATAACTGTTTACGAGGCTGAGATTGCGCATTATATCGATAGGCTAAAAGTTAGCAAGGCTCCAGGCCCTGACGCTTTTTATCCCAGACATTTGAAAGATTTGAAAGAAGTTATCGTAGGCCCCTTAACGAAGATCTTTAATCAGTCACTCGAAACGGGGATTATTCCTGAAGACTTTAAATTAGCTAACGTCACGCCTATTTTTAAAAAAGGCGACCGCGCGGTAGCTAGCAATTATAGGCCCATTAGCTTAATGTCAATTGTCGGTAAACTTTTGGAATCCATAGTTAGGGATCGTATTATCGATCACTTAGAAAGTAGAGATTTGATTAATAGTAGTCAGCACGGGTTTCGACGCCATAGGTCTTGTTTAACTAATTTGTTAGAATTTTATAACGAAGTAGTGCGCGAATACGATAGGCATAGGGCAGCTGACGTTATTTATTTAGATTTTAAAAAGGCGTTCGATACAGTTCTGCATAGGAGACTAATTGCGAAGGTTAAAGCGCACGGTATACGCAGTCAGGTAGCTAACTGGTTAGAAGAATGGCTTCGTGCTAGGAGACAGAGGGTCTTAGTTAATGGTAGTGAATCGGGGTGGTTAGATGTAGGTAGCGGTGTCCCACAGGGTTCAGTGTTAGGCCCATTGTTATTCGTAATTTACATTAACGACATAGATGTAGGATTGACTAATAACGTTTCAAAATTCGCGGACGATACTAAAATAGGTGGTAAGGTTGTTAACGAGGACGATAGAAATAGGATCCAAGATGATGTAAATAGGATTATGGAGTGGACGGATAAGTGGCAGATGCAATTTAACGTAGATAAATGTAAAGTTTTGCATATAGGTTCTCGCAACAATAATTACGCGTACACGATGGATGATAGGGAGTTAGCGAGCGTTGACGAGGAAGTAGATTTAGGCGTACGCGTAACTAAAGATTTAAAGGTTAGGAACCAGTGCCTGGAGTCTTGCGCAAAAGCGAATAGGATGTTAGGCTTCATCGCACGTAATTTCGAATTTAAGTCGAAGGATATCATATTGCCCCTTTACAAGTCCCTAGTCAGGCCTCATTTAGAATATGCAGTTCAGTTTTGGTGCCCGTACTTGCGTGAGGATATTGATAGGTTAGAAAGGGTTCAGCGTCGTGCCATGAAACTTATTCCGTCATTGCGCAACAAGCCTTATGAAGATAGGATTAAAGTGTTAGACTTGTATTCACTCGAAACTAGGAGATTAAGGGGGGAGCTTATTGAAGTTTTTAAAATCGTTAATAACATCGATAACGTGAATTTTGACAAATTGTTCACTTTCGATAATACAGTGCCCGCGAAAAGTATCCGATCACTCAAGAAAATACAATATTTTCCCTTAATATTCAGAGACACGTAATTCACTTTCTATTTGTTCTAGCGACATCTGGTAACTTTGAGGTTGCTCGCTGATATGAGAGCTATCCAACGCATTCTCAAATTAGTGTTCTGGTAGCCTTCGTTGCGGGTGGCTGTGTCTCAAATTTGTCAGATTTCACTGTTTGTGTAAATTTCTTGATATTTTTTTTTTTTTACAGAAAGTGGTGTAAATAAAATTTATATATAATGTGTGCTAAAAAACAACTTAAGAGTGATTGTCGAGGTGCTATTGTTGCTTTGCATGCATGTGGGAAATCACAGAGACAGATAGCTAAGGAATTAAACATCCCAAAGTACCGTTAATTTATGGGTTTCACGGGCTAAGAACAATGGTGGCCTAACCACGCCAGTCCCTAAAAAACGATCTGGCAGACCGAGAAAAACAAATTCGCGAAACAGACAAACTTATGAACGTTTAGTATTGAAAAACCCAACAATAACTGCGAAAGAAATAAAATTTAATATGAATAATTTGTTATCTGGTGTTTCTGAACGAACTATCCAGGAGCGGCTCCAAAAAGAACTCGGATTACCATCTCGCCATGCTGCTAAGAAACCGTTCATTAATGAAAAAATGCGTAAAAAACGTGTCGCATTTTGTAAAAAATACATTCATTGGACTGTTGATGACTGGAAGAAGGTTTTATTTAGCGATGAGTCGACATTTTTGACATTCAGAAGTTGTCCAAAAAAGGTTCGCCGGCCTATTGGCTCAAATAGGATGGACCCTAAAGACAATGAAACACCCTCCAAGTGTGATGGTTTGGGGTTGTTTCGGTTACTATGGGCGTGGAAACTTATATTTTCTTCCGAAGAACACAACTATGAATGGTGCACGGTATTTAGCAATGCTACAGGATAAACTTCTAATGGCAATGGCAATCCAAAGGACAAAAACATACATGCATGATGGTGCACCATGTCACAGGGCCAAAATAGTGACAAAATGGATTACTGACAATAAATTTGATATTTTGGATTGGCCTGGTAATAGTCCAGATCTCAATCCGATAGAAAATCTGTGGCTAATAATAAAAAATAAGGTTGAATGCCACGACACTGGCTCAGTCGAAAAATTACAAGAGGCCATCAAAAAGGTATGGTGCAAGGAAATATCAGTGGAAGTTTGTCAAAACTTGATTAAATCCATGCCAAAACGTCTAGAACAAGTCATCCAAACCAAAGGACAGATGACAAAATACTAATATAAGGTTAGTATACATTTAAACATTGTTTTTTATGTAAAAAATACAAATTTCAAGGGTGATCGGATACTTTTCGCGGGCACTGTAGTAATACTCGCAATAACGGATTCAAGTTGCGTGGCAGACGTTTCATTACTAATATCGCTAAAAACTTCTTTACGTTTAAAGTAATTGATAAATAGAATAATCTTCCCATGTCAGTCGTTCATTCTACCAGCGTTAATATGTTTAAGAACCGTCTTGACAGACATTTTAAAGGTATTGACATTGTTTAATTTAAATAACAACAAAGTTAGTAACAGAAGCTCTGGTGGTGGTGCTCGGGGATGAGTCTGTTGACGATGAATGCCAGCTTGTGAGATGCCAGCGTGTGATGCCAGCAATAAAATTATTAAAAAAAAAAAAAAAAAAAAAAAATTAGACTAACACGAATGTAGATGTAGCTCATAGCGTAAACTAACCCACTTTTTGTTTAACTTTACCTACTTTTTTTTTTTTTTCTTATCCTCCTTACTTTGCATGTCTCTAACTCTTTTCTTGCATGTTTGTAGTTTGCATGGTATGACAGTGAGTTAAGACTGTGTTTGCATGGTTTGTAAGCGTTCTTATTTTACTTCTTTTCATCTTTCACCCCTCTCCTATTCTCTCCGACTATTTTTCTGACTTGTCGGCAGTGGCCGGCGGATGATGATGGTGAGACACTTTTCCTCTTTTTCTGAATGAATGTTAACCCACGAGTGATAGGTGTTGCTCCTTACTTAACCCCTTATTCTCTTCTCTTCTCTTAACCCCCTACTCTTTCCTTTCTCTCGGGCTAGCCTTAGAGTGGATCTTAGGGTCTTTGTTAGCCTTAGCTTCTGTAGATCTGTAGATCAAGGAGAAGTGAGATGCTTTCCCGTCTCTTGAAATGGGCATATGATTGCCTCAAGCTTCTTGTTCTCTATACTGAGAGAATTTCAAAGCTGATATACTCAGGCATATGATTGCCTCAATGTTTTTTAACATTCTCTATATTGAGAGAATTTCAAATCTTATAATCAATTAAAAAGAGAAGAAAAACATTTTTAGTAACTCTGAAGGCTTGGCTTTCTAAGAAAGCTCTGGCCCAATGGGGATTACTGAAACCTCTCAGGCCCTACTGAGGGGTTTGGGAGCTCTCAGGAATCCTTTCCAATAGTGGAGTTCCCACCAACTTGGGGTGTTAACTAGTGATGTAGGTCACATCCGCATCCGCATAACATCCGCACAGTTTCTCGCATCCGCATCTGCACTTTGGACTGCGGATGTCGTGCGGATGTGGACCGTTGAGATAAAACGTCATTAATAAGCGGAAATTATCAAATTCTACTATATTAATAGAACTAGTTCATTGTGCGCAAAAGTGATGCAAGCGAACAAGACGAGAGGCTGTTCTTGTATGAAGTTACTCTCTTGCAACCTACTTAGATCCACGTTACAAAGCTAAGTTATTTTCACCTAGTACATTAGAACGAGTTAAATCATCACTTGGCAAAGCAGTTGAAGAGCTTCAATCTCTTTAATCTGTCGCTTCGCCACCCACCAAAAGAATAAAAGTTTCAGTGACAGAACCAACACCTTCAACAAGCAAATCTATCACAGAATCTGTCTCTCAGTTTCTTGAGTCAAGCAGCAATGACGAGACCTACGCGATGTCAAAAGATGTAGTAAAAATGATCGAGAGCTATCACCAAGAAAAACGCCTGGCTGCATGTGACAATCCTATTAGTTGGTGGAAAAATACGCAGAATATCTATCCATACTTGAGTAAACTTGCAAGGAAACATTTAGCCTGTCCTCCAACAAACGTACCAAGCGAGAGATTATTTAGCAGTGCTGGATTAATATATGATGAAAAGAGAAACAGACTGGCAGCAGAAAAGGCAGAAAAATTAATGTTCCTTAAGCATAACCTTCCTATAATTAAGTTTGAACATTAAACGATGAACATCTTAGTTTACTTTATTTTAATTACTCATTTATAAATATGCCTAATAAAACTTTAAACTTAATATAAATAGTTATCAAGCTAATTAAAGATCTCTTTCTATAAGGGTGGAGGTTGGGGAAAGGTCGGTGGGGTGCATTTGAGTTGGGTTCACGTCCCACATCCTGGTAACACAATTATGGTTTCTAATTGTGGCTGAAACTCAACAAAATATAACGAATTTATTTGCAGACAAATTCACTAATTGATTTCTATATTAGTTAGATGCTTGATATTATTTTATATGTTCAGAGAAAAGTACAGCAATTATTGTACAATTAATCAATTATATTACATTATAGCTACAGCTCTCTCTATATAATAACTTATTATATACGTTAAACACAACAAATCTCGAATATATCCTAAAAAATAATGAAAATGTAGACATCCGCATCCGCAGATGTTGAAATCAAACATCCTCATCCGCATCCGCATCCGTGGATGTGAAAAAAATGACATCCGCTACATCACTAGTGTTAACCATACCATCTCACTCCTCCCCACTTGTTGTGGGGTACACAACACAGGTATTTTTATCTCTAAGTACATAAGTAGTGATGAGTGATAGTACATGGGACTTTAATACACTTTACAAATTATATCTTACCTTAACCTAATCAGTAACCTTACTTTTAGTTTTCCTCTCAAGTGGGGAACTTTGTACCCTAGGCAATTCCTGAGATCTGCCCTGTGACCTTGTGAATGGTCGGTTCCCCATCTTCTTGAGGGTACCTACTTGTGTAACAACTGGTAAAGGCAGGTTTTGAGATTCAGGTGAGAACCCTCTAAAATCAATTTTTGAAGGTGTCAATGATGTTTTCTTTACCCACTTTAATACACCAGAGAATGGTTCCAGAGTGAGGGACCCTTGTCGCCTTGTGTGAGTTGGCTGATCAGTTGGACTCAGTCCTCCTCCTATGTCACTAAGTTCGAACTCACTTGTCATTTCTGAAGATTCTGGAGATTGTGTCGCTGCAAAGTCTGTTTCAGGTTCCACAGCCACTAAATATGATTGATTAATTATTGGTAGCAATAAATCAAAAAGACGTTAGGGGACTTTGTTTCACTGGCTCCAATTCCGAGGAAGGTAGTTCCTGCCCTGAATCGAAGGATGAGATTGCTACTGGGCATCCATTCTCTGTGTCCCCATTAACTTTATCCTCCCCACTTGTCTTATCTAGTCTCGAAGAATTTCTGCTGGGTGGCGGCTGTTCATGAAATCTCTCCCCCAACTGATACAGGTTGTGGAGAGTCTGATCCAGAGTCTGCTGAATTTTTTTCAGATGCCCCACAGGTAATGGGTTGAAGCGAAAACCCTTAAAGAATGGCTCATCATGGCTTGGTTCTTCAATTAGAGATGGACCTTTACTCATCTCTACAGGTGTAGGTTGTGGTAGGAATTCAACCTCATAATGGGCATCTCCCAAAAGCCTTTGGTAGTAGCGGTTCTGTTGAAGATATGGTGGAGCCACATTCCACTTTTTCAGATGTTTGTGGTGAACTTTATAAATAGTGGGTTCCTGAGGGTTCATTGACTGAACTTGATAAGTAATTTCATTTGGGTTCACTTTAATTATACAATATGGTCCAGCATACCGAGGTTTGAATTTATTGATGCTCAGGTTGCCAGGATAGTGTATTTTCAGCCCCACCAGCTGGTTTAAGTGATAGGGTTCGAACCATGGGTGGCCCTCATCCCGATATTGAAGCTGATGGTGGTCTATCCTAGGGCCCTGAGGGAAGATGTGAGCCTGGGATAAGAGACAGGCTGCTGGGGAAATACCAGTCTCCTGATGCTTGGTATTGTTGTAAATGGATACCACCCTGGGCAGATGGTCATCCCAGGTCTCAACCTGGTTCAAACTCATCCGCAAATATTGGGTTAGTGTCCTGTTTACTCGCTCAACAGCCCCATTGGATGTGGGGCAATAGGGAGAAGTCCTTACATGGAGTATATCCAGTTCAAGCAAGGTATCTTCAAATTCCTGGGCTGTGAACTCAGGCCCATTATCACTGAGTAGCTTTTCAGGCAGCCTGGGCAGAAATGGATATACTCGAGTTTTGAATGCTTGTGCTACAGTAGAGGCCCGTTTATTGGGCAGTGGGACTATGGACAACCACTTAGAGAAATGGTCAACCACCACCAATGCACAAACATTCCCCTTTTGAGAGATAGGGTAGGAGATAAGATCTGCTGCAATCAACTCAAAAGGATGTTGGGTTACAATCTTAAACACAGGTGGTGTGTGGAGAATATTGGTAATCTTTGCTCTCTGACACTCCACACAAGAGGTGACTATCTCAGTCACTATGCGATGCAGCTGCGGGTACCAAAAATGTTCCAATAATAGGGCAAGCAATTTATTTTGCCCTAAGTGAGCAAACTCCTTGTGAAAAATGACAGCCCAATCTATAGCAACACCTTTGGCAACAACACAACGCAAGTGGTGGTCTCTTCCCCTATGGTAAATGATGTCATCAATAACTACCAATTGCTGATGATCTCGTTTATATGGTTGTAGGTTTCCAGTATATCGTTTTGCTGTCCATTGTTGCTTAATCCCCTTTTTAAGGCGACATAGGTGAGAGTCAAGTTTTTGTAAGGTTATGACATCTTCCAGTGACAATGCCCCTCCTTCTTTTGGGAGTTGTTCTCCTTCTCTCAAAGGAATCACTGGACAGATGTCCACCACAACTGATGTCAGTTCCAATTGTGGTGTAAGGTTATCCGATGATAGATTCCCCTCCCCACTAGCCTCTGTGTCAGGTGCAAGGTCCTCCTCCATGCTATCATCAAGCAGTGTAAATTCTTCAAAGGGGCTATCAGTTTCCCTATTCACATTTAGAATTTCAGGGGAAGGCTTATCATTTGATTGACCAGGTAGGTGTATAGGGTTTAACCAATTGTAATGGATCCCAGCGAGGCACTGCAGATAACACCGATCATGGTAGTTGTCAGAACCATACTTTAAGGGAGCTCGATCTCCATGATATACCCAAATCTCTACCTTATTCATATCACTATAAACTTGGATCAACCGTGGGGTTGGGATCTGACCAACATGTTTCATCAGATTCAGCTGACAGGTGATAGCTTTATCAGAAGAGATCCCATACTTATTTCGCCTGTTAATTAGTTCTGCCACTGTTGCTTCTCTGATTTCCCTATGATGATCCATTGTGCCACTACTCCACAAGGATAGACAATAAAAGAGGGAATCTCCTCCCCCTGGGACTTCAGTCTTTATGAATCCTTTTGGAGTGGCATTTGATCGGTTGTCATATTGATCCAATGATTCTTGACAATTGTCAATTGGAGACCTGGATAGTGCATCTGCGATACAATACTGTTTCCCAGGTATGCACACTAGCTCATATTCAATGCTACTCAGCTCTTCCAGTGTGCGAGCAACTCGGTTATTTACTAATGGCATATTGTAAAGGAAGGTTAAAGGTTGATGATCAGTAAAAATTTTAACTTTAATTCCATAAAGGAAGGGTTTTAGGGTCCTCACAGCCCATCGAATAGCAGCTAATTCTCGTTCAGTGATTGAGTACTTTTGTTCAGCCCTATTGAATGTGGTTGAAACAAAGGCTATGGGCCTATTCTTTCCTTCCTGCTCTTGGGACAAGCAAGCCCCAGCTCCAATGTTAGAAGCATCTACATGGAGCTGTAGGGGTTTAGCTTCCTTTGACCTATCAGGGTATGTCAACAAGATCAGACTAACTAAGGCCTCCTTTAGTTTATCAAACGCAGTCTGGCAACTCGCTGTCCAAGTCAGCGTCTTGCGGCTTGTAAGTTCACTAAGAGGCTTTGCTATCTCTGAGCAGTTTTGGATGTGTCGGCGATAGAAATTAACCATCCCTAAGAATTGGCAGTCTTCTGATGGTGTTTGGGATTGGAAACTTGGCAATACCTTCTAGGTTCTTTACCAGTGGGACCATCCCCTTGGATGACACCTGATGTCCCAGGAATGTCACTTCCTCTCGGCAAAGCTCAGTCTTTGAGGGTTTGATCTTAAAACCATTAGATTCCAAGGCATGCAAGACCTTTCCCAGAATTTCAAGATGTTCGGGGAAGGTGCGGCTTACTACCATTATATCATCAAGGTAGACCATGCATTTAGTCCATGGGATCCCAGATAATGCCATCATCATGGCTCGTTGAAAGGTAGCTGGACCATTTTTCACCCCAAACGGCATTCTGAGAAATTCCCAATGGGAAAGAGGGGTGGAGAATGCAGTTTTCTCAACACTGGATTCCTCCATCTCAACCTGATAATACCCTTTGACTAAATCAATGGTAGAAAAGTATTGCATTCCATGCAAACTGAAGAGAGTGTCAATCAAATTAGGTAATGGAAAGCAATCTCATTTTGTTATTTTGTTGAGCTCTCGATAATCAATGCATAACCGTATTGACCCATCGCTTTTCTTAATTGGCACGACAGGTGCAGAGTATGGGGAGAAACTTCGTCTGATGATACCATCTTCCTCCAGCTGTTTGCAGTGCTCTTCAATGTCCTGCAGTACAGGTCCTTGGACTCGCCTTACTGGGATATGGACCGGAAGCCTGTGTTCTGTTTCAATCTGATGCTTGATAATGGTTGTGTGGCCAACATCCCCATCACCAATAGCTCCTTGGTGGCACAGCAACAACTGGACTAACTGGTCCTTTCGTTCTGCTGAGAGAGATGTATTTGTCAACTCAAAAGCATCAACCATCATTTGTGAAGTCCAGTCCTCCTGATTTTTAGAAGTTTTTGAACTGTCAGTGAAGTCCACCAGATGTACCAGTGAGTCCTTACCCTGCAATTTCATAGCCTTCCCAATTAAGTTTTCTCTGGAGATCTTCTGTGAGAAGTCTCCAAGGTTGAATACCGCAACCAAAAAGTTGTCTTCTGTGACATTCATTAATCCAGGTTGTATAATCAAATCTTTTACAGAGGAGTTACTTTCCAAATAAGTTAACTCATGATCAGGGTTGTATCCTTGGAGGCGGAAACATGCCTCTATCATTTGACAGGTGCGGGGTGCAACTTCAACATCTTCCACACTTTCACATTCAAGGCTGGTTGGAAGTGGCTGTTGAGCATCTTGGGCAACTGTGATAAGTTGGTTCCCTTCCGAGTGAGGAGTTCTCGTTTAGCCAAGTCAGGAAGCAAACTATCAGTCTGTAACATGTTTACCCCACAGATCAGATCAAAGTCTGAGACATGGTCTCTCACAACCACAAACTCAATTGGTTGTGTTTCAAAATTGGGAAACATGAGTGTGACTGTACAACCACCCAGAACTGGTACAATGTGTTTACCTATACCCCTAATCCCCTTGAGAGGTACTTCCTTTAGTGGGAATTTATCAGAGGGAAGTTGATGGTAACATGAAGCTGACATCAAACTGACTGCAGCACCTGTATCCACAAGAGCTGACAATGGGCCTGTGTGGGGAGAGCTTTTTATTCTTGGCCGGATGACTAAGGCATTGCTTGATTGCTGCTCTTGTCTCAGGTCCAGAACTTCAGCCAATTCATCTTCAGTGTTCACTGGCTGCTCTTCATCCCTCTCTAGGGTTCCAACTTGTTCAACATCTTCCACTGTCTCATCTTCCGTCTCACTCTGGGGGGCCTCAAGGTAGTTGTGTGCAATCTGACTTGCTAATGGATATGCCCTGATGGTGTTGCTTCCTGGGAAGCAATGATGCCTCCAAAAGACCGTTCATTGCTAGCATGCTGGGGTAGCTCTGGCATGCGGCCTTCCATGACAGAGCTATCTAGTTTCCCAATTCTGGTGCTAGTTCTTGTGGTGGTGGGACCAACCCTTGGTCACTCATGCAATCTTGACCCAAATGTGGTCCTCCACAACTTGGGCATTGTGGCCTCTCCATTAAATAGTTCTTCTGAGTAGGACACTGTGCAGGGCTATGTCCATGTTGCTTACAACGTATGCAAATGTTCCTGGCAGTATAGCAATCTTGATGGAGATGACCCCGCTTTCCACACCAATGACATAAAGGACGCGAGGGACATTGACCCTTTGTATGCCCTGACTGCTGACAATGGGTACATGTCCTGTGGCCTCTTGGTGCTGCTGCAACTTGCTGAAAGTTATTGGCTGGTGGGTGAGACTGACCCCTAGGGAAGTTTGCTGCAGTTCTCACTTTTCTTCCATTGGGCCCCCTTAGCCTTCCTTGACTGTTTGTTGCAGTAGACTGAGGGGCAATGGCAACCATGGGTAGTTCTTGCTTTAATACAACTGGTGGTGAACTCAGATATGTGGGTGTGTTGACTGGTGTGGGATTTGTTCAATATAGTTAGGTGGCCAATTCCATGAAGAAGGTGGATAAGCACACTGATTCAATGGGGGTGCTGCTTGAGCTGTAGGAAGGGCTGGTGCTAGATGTGCCACATTGGCCATTTCAGATTGGGCTTCACAGAGGATTGGGATGTCTGCCACTGACCCACTGGTGGGGATGTTTCTTGGGTGCCTCTAGTGGTGGTTCCAGCTTGACCTGCCAAGGGGGACTCTGTGGAATTTAAGTCTGCTAGTGCCACAAGCTTCTCCCACGAGATCTTCATTCCTAGTAAGGTCCTTTGAGTATGGATGATCCTGGTCAGCTCCTGCCTCAACTCTAAGGGCAACCCAGATATAAACCTATCTTTAACTATACGGAGTTGAGTGACATCCATACCAGGGAAGCACTGACAGGCTAGGGTTATTACTCTAAGGGCATAAGCAGAGACAGTCTCATGTGAGTGCTTGGTAGCCTCCATAAAGTCCTGACTCTGACTTTCTTCTTTCTTTCTTTGCTCTTTCTCATACCAGGATATTAAATGAGCCTTCAGTGTCCCATAATCACTAGTAGACTTCCGCATTACTCGATAAATTTCTAAGGCAGAGCCATCGAGGTAATTAGCTAAAAGGGATCCCATCCTTTCAAGGGAACCTGGATATTCTTGCTCAAAATATTTCTCAAAGGTTCTCACAAACTCATGAAAATCATGTCCTTCACTCAGGCAGTATTTTTCCGGTGGAAGAACCTTAGGTGTATGGCTATTAGCCAGTATTTGAGACATCATGGCCATGGTCTGAGCATTCTGCATAACCATTTGCTGAAGAATTGCCAATGATGGTTGGTCAATGCCCCCATCCTTAGGAGTTCCTGCCATAGGTGGTGACGGACATGCTGGTCTCTCAGGGGTTGTTCCTATTGGCTGTAAAGTAGCAGCTATTTCCCTACTGCCACCCCTGTCATGGTTATATGGGAAATTAGTGCCAGAAGTCAAGATGGGACTAGCTATTGTGCTTACAGTGACTGTTGATGAAGCCACAGCAGTGGTGATAGTGGTGGTAAATTGACTGGCAAGACCTGTTGTGTCACCCATTCTCTATTGTTTCTCTTCTGTGAATAATTCTGTTTCTCAACTGTTCTTGTGCAGTGTGGTGAGTGCTGGGAATACCGGCAAGAGAATAGGGGCTTCTAGTCAATGCTAATGCTCTCTATTGATGTTTCCCTTCAATCTTCCCGGGTCTGGGCACCAGTGAAACGGGGGCGCGATGCCGGTAAGTGTATCTGTGTAAAGATGCGTTTGCGTTACTCACCTACCGGATACTCTGTTAGTGGGGTCACGGCAGCTGCGGCTGGTTGCGGAGATGGGAGATTTAGCTGCCAGTGAGAACCACCCAGAGGGCCTTAATAAAAATCCTTTGACTTCAGCACCACCTGCACTGCTAAGAATGAGAGAAATGAGGTGAGCAAGTTACCAATTTTAGTGTGGTTGAGATTATGTCAGATAGGCAGCTCCTACCAATCTGAAACTGGGTTCTCACCTTTAAGATCTCTGGGCATAGCCAGTCTGCCTCTTTTAACGACTTACTCTTCGGCTTATGGTGGGAGGATTTAAGAAAAGTAAAATGTCCTTTGCTTAATTTAATCAACGAAACAACAATAACACTTACAAGGTTAACTGCATCAGCAGGCAAGTTTTTACAGGTAACTAAAGAAATCTGAACAATTTTATTGATCATACACCAATGTGTTTCAGAACCAACTAAGCACTTGAAAAAAATTATTACTACAAAACAAAAGAAACAAACATCATTAGTCCCATACCACACACAAAAATGTCAACATAAAATAAAACCATTAAATTATTGGCCATCACCAGCCCATTACCACACAAAGGAGACAAGACTTACAGAAAAAAAAACTTACATAACTAATGCAAAAAAAACAAAGAATATTAGTTACTAGGGTAAGGTCAATGAGTGTTACCCAAATTGTATAAACCTGATAAGTCCCAGATGTGTCATTTTAAACTCCACTTCATCTCACAATCATTAAAGTATTCTTGGCTCAATCAGTACAACAAAAGCAATGTTTATAACAAAAAAATATGTGAACACTGGCTTCAGCATTTGTGCAGGCATTGGGGAAGAAAAAGCTTTGTCCAAATTCACTTCAATAAGCAAATGTCCCAGCCAAAAACAAATCCCTGATAAAGAAAAAAAACCAACAACATTTAGAGATTATCCCCCTAGCACTGTCATCAGTGGACTCACAGGAATCCATGAGTGCAATGATGCCAGAAAAGGGAGCAAAACTGACAATGATAATTAATGGTCTAAAATTTTGGGATATGTATTTGCATTAATATGTTGCTCATAAGGCAGTTAAAGGTACAATTTAGTTCACAGCCTGAGAAAGCTCAAAATCCATTGTGATGCATATTGATAACTGAAGTTAGGTTTTTCAACACGGTCTTTATAAAGGAAATCAGGCATTCAGAAATGATTATGATATTTACATGATAATTTTAAGTGATCCAAATATGTGAGACATGGTTCTTATAGCTAATGGTTAAGCAATACAAAACACCAATGGTAAAAACAAGACTGGATCACCTACCACACCATCAAGGAGAAGTGAGATGCTTTCCCATCTCTTGAAATGGGCATATGATTGCCTCAAGCTTCTTGTTCTCTATACTGAGAGAATTTCAAATCTGTTATAATCAATTAAAAAGAGAAGAAAAACATTTTTAGTAACTCTGAAGGCTTGGCTTTCTAAGAAAGCTCTGGCCCAATGGGGATTACTGAAACCTCCCAGGCCATACTGAGGGGTTTGGGAGCTCTCAGGAATCCTTTCCAATAGTGGAGTTCCCACCAACTTGGGGTGTTAACCATACCATCTCAGCGTAGAACTAAGAAATTCCAGGGGATGACTCACTGAGAATAATTAGAAAGCTGCCAGAAGTACCATGTCAGTCAGTGTTGCCAACTGTAATTAACAAGAATTTTGTATTTTTTACATGCGAAAAAGGAGGTGTTCTGCTTGTTGCAGAAAATTTTTGATTTATTTTCTGAAATCAGCAAGGTTGATTGTACGAAACCTGAAATGTGCCTCCAGATCGCTCATGATGCTACACGCTAATAAACAGCTATTAACGAAGTTAAAGGAACGGAGACCTAACCTTAAAATATCTATCACAGGTATAATTCCCAGGATACATGAGAATAATAAGTGGTACTCACAAGCACTATATATAAATAGTAGGCTTAAGATACTATGTCAGAGCATGGAAATTACATACTGGTATATTGAACTGTGGAATAAATTTTACAAAAAAAAAAGAGAGTTCTATAACAGAGATGGAATTCACCTTAATGGTAAAGGGACTGATTTACTATCAAAGATTGTATCATATAATTGACTAAAAACCAAAGGAATAGGCCAAATTAGTACAAATACCAATACTCTTGATAATAATAAACTAATAAAAAATATAATTAAAACTCAAAAGAAAAAGATCAACAAAGAAAGTAGAGAGATGCAAATAATATATCATCACAGAACAAGAACCAGACTAAATTACAAGCAAAATATTCCAAGGGTTCTGTGTCATTTTTCTATGTAAATGCAAGAAGTATCTGAGATAAAATAAATGAATTCAAGGCATACATAGGTATTGAAAATCCTGATGTTATGATTGTCACTGAAACTTGGACAAAATTCAGTATGATACCAAATAGTCTATTTAGTGAAAGAGATAATACATTACTTATGAAATTGATGGCTATGAACTTTTTTATTATGAACATAAATATTCAGAGGGTGGTGGAGTATTTATTTATGCCAAGACAAATCTGAATCCAGTTGAAGTTACCTCCATTAAAGAGGAAATAGTTGAATCTGTATGAATAGATATTGGGCATAAAAATGCCAGGAAAATCAGGATAGAGGGTATCTATAGACCACCTGAGGGATGTTCAGTTGGAGGAATCCCCAAAAGTAGAGAAGAAAATAAGTATGTAGAAAATAAACTTATTGATGAAATAAATAAAGCAATGACAAGCAATATTATTATTGTTGGAGATTTCAATTATAGGCATATAGACTGGGAAATATTACAAACACCAGAAAGTAATGAGAGATTCTTAGACTGTATAATTGAGAACGGTTTAACCCAGTTAGTAAAGGAGCCAACCAGGGCTGATGCCATTCTAGATTTAATTCTAACAAATAATCCAAATACCTTCCAGGATATCTCAGTTTCAGAAACGCTAGGTTCAGGTGATCATTGTATCCTTTGGTTTAATATTGTTTGTAATTCAAGACCTAGTGAAAATAAAGTAGAAGTTCCAGATTTTAAAAGAGGAAATATAAATGGACTAGTAAATGATCTGTGTCTAATAAATTGGACAGATATTCTACAGCCTGAACAGACAGTAACTAGTATGTAGGAAAAATTTAAAAGTATAATAATGAACATACAACGGAAGCATATCCCACAGTGTAAAATCAGAACTGGAAAAAATAAACGACCTTGGAGAAACTGCAATGTAAAAAGAGCAAATCAGAGAAAAAACAAACAAAAGCATTTCATAAATTCAAAAGAACTAAAAATGGCACAGACTCTGAAATATATAAAAGTAAAAGAAGCATTTGCAAGAAAGCAATCAGAGATAGCAAACGAGACCTGGAAAAAAGCCTAGCCAAGAATTCAAAAAACAATCCTAAGAAGTTTTTCAGTCACTTCAATTTGAAAAGTAGAGTGAAAAAGAAAATTGGCCCCCTCCATATAGATGATAATCTTGAAATAACTGAAGAACTAAACAAATACTTCTCATCAGTATTCACAAATGAAAATTTAAATAATATTCCTGATCTTATACTACCAGGACAAGACAGAGAAATAAATGAATTAAGGGTAACAAAACTAGATATCCTAAAAGCAATATATAAATTAAAAATGGAAAAATCTCCAGGGCCAGATGAAATGCATCCAATAGTCATAAAAGCTGCCAAAAAGAATATAGCACAGGCACTAGAAATTATTCTTAATAAATCACTGATATGTACTGAAATTCCAGAGGATTCGAAGAAAGCAAATGTGGCTCCAATCTTTAAAAAAGGAAATAGAAACTTGACAAAATCTAGACCCATCAGCCTCACCTCCATTATTTGCAAATTACTCGAAAGTATCATTAGAGGTAAAGTTACTGAGTTCCTTGAAGAGTGCAACCTTATAAATGATAGCCAGTATGGCTTTCAAAATGGAAGGTCCTGTCTAACCAACTTCATTGAATTTTATGATGGAGTCCTCTTGCATTTGGACAATAAAGAGCCAGTAGATATAATGTACTTAGATTTTGCAAAGGCATTTGATACTGTTCCTCATGCAAGATTGTTGGTAAAAGTTAGAGCTCATGGTATAAGAGGTCATATAGCTGATTGGATAGAAGAATGGCTGAGAAACAGAAAACAGAGTTCATCTAAATGGGAATAAGTCTACTTGGAGACCCGTATTGAGCGAAGTCCCACAGGGGTCTGTGCTGGGACCTCTGCTTTTTGTTGTCTATATAAATATATAAATGATCTAGAGAAGGGCCTATCATGTAAAACCTCAAAATTTGCTGATCATACAAAATTAGGCCATAATGTTAAGTCAGTAGCAGGAGCAATGACAATACAAAAAGAATTAGATTAACAGCCTGGGCAGATAAGTGGAAGATGAAATTTAATGTTGATAAGTGCAAGGTTATGCATATTGGGCCAAAAAATCCAAAATTTGAATAAAATATGAATGGAATTTTGATTAAAAATGATGATAAAGAGAAAAACTTAGGCATCACTGTGACTAATGAACTTAAACCCTCAAATCACTGTATGGTAATCAGAAATAAAGCAAATGCTAGACTCAATCTCATGCACACACACATTGAATACAAATCACCAAATATTATAAAGCAACTATACATTTCATATGTGAGACCCCTCCTCGAATACTGTATTCAATTTAATAGTCCCTATTTAATACAAGATATTGAAAAACTGGAAAAAGTACAGAAATGAGCAACAAGAATGATCTCCTCTCTAAAGCGGCCCACACACGTTCAATATTATTGACTCAATATATGATATTGACAATATTATTGATCGTGTATGGGTGATATTGAAGGTTTGCGCAATATATTGAAGAAATCAAAATTGGTCTGATTTTTATTGACAGGTTGTCAATAATATTGAATGGTCTGTGGCAGCCGCAATTATATTGCGCAATATTTCGTCAGTTTGTGTCGGGAGGTTAATCTGTAAACATGTTGGCATCCACAAAAAAGGAGGAGGACAGGAGGTTCATCTTGGAATGTATACATCTATATCGTGAACTTCCAGCACTGTGGTAAATAAAAAGATGATTACAGTGATAGAAATAAGAAGAATGGTTCTTATGACATACTACTTCATAAATATCAAGAGAAATACCCTGAAGCCACCAAAGATGATATGAAGAAGAAATTTAATTCATTGCGTACAAACTTCAGGAAAGAACTGAAGAAAGTGTGATTCCAAGAAATCTGGCTCTGGTTTAGTAGTAGTTTATGAGCCTAACCTTTGGTATTTTGATGAAATGCTCTTCCTCCAAGATCGAGAAACACCTGCAACTTCTAGGAATACCATAGACAGCTTCGTAGATGAAGGAAGTGATAACAGTTCACCATCTATGAGTACTGTACTTTATTTGCTGCTTATTTCATACACAGACATCATATGTTTTATATATATTACAACAGCTGTTCTGTAGGCTATAGAAAGGATATAATAGGCTAGCAAGGGCATAATAGGCTAGTAAGTGTATATTGATGACTGTGTATACCCCAAAAATACCCATGCTAGCCTATTACACCCTTTCTATATCCTACATTTTTAACAGTATACAGGCTTGTATAGCATTACATTTCTATATTTAACACTTTTTCACGTTGCCACGGAATTGCTCCCTTGTTGCAAAAGTAATCACGGTAGTTGTCCCTGATTGCTTTAGCTCTATTCGTTGTATTCCTGTTGCAAGATGTTTGCAAATTTAGCAATCTCACCTGTGATATTCGCCATGACCCTTCGTTAATTTCACCTGTCTCATGATTTTCCCAGTCTACAGTTCCGTGAGTGATATAGAAACCTGACTTAGTTACTTTCAAAAAGTTGTGCAAATAGCAACAAGCTAACACAACAATCTGAACCTTTTCTGGAGACAATAATATTTGCCTTTGAAACACACCAAATCGAGCTGTAACAATGCCAAATACATTTTCAACAACACAGTGTGCACGACTTAATCTGTAATTGAAAATTCGGTCCTGCATATCTAAACTGCTTACTGTTTGGCTGTATGGTTTCAAAAAGTTTTCATTCATTGCAAAAGCATCGTCTCCTATGAATACAAAGGGAAGGTTTCTTTCACTGCCTTTTGGTTTCCTAGGTACAGGAATTCTGAGAGATTTATTCTCAAACATTTCCCTAAACTTTGTGCCTGATCACTCCCCCGTCTGACACACAACCATTAATTCCAACATCTACCATTAAAAACTCATAATTAGCATTCACTCGAGCCATCAATACAATACTGAAAGTTTTTTTATAGTTGTAGTAAAGTGATTCTGAGCCTGGTGGTTTTCTAATATTGACATGTTTATCGTCAATAGCTCCTATGCATTGAGGGAAATTCCAGTGTTCTTCGAATCCCTGAGCAATCTTATTCCATTCTGCTGCTGTTCTCGGTAGCTGAAACAAACACAAAGCCGGAATACTCATAATATTCATGATGATAATAATGATAATGATAATAACGATAATATTGATAATGAAAAAGGTAATGATTATAATGATAATTGTATGAGTAATTATAATAATATCCTCATTATTAATGAGAGTTCAGTATCCTGAATATTATACAGGAACGTATAAACAATATATATATATATATATTATATATATATTTAGGGTGGTCCACTCTTATAGGGGTGGAATTTTTTTTTGTGATTTGTTTTTATTGCTGGTTTGTAACTTATGAGGATGGATGAGAAAACACCTCTGGGAAAGTTTTATTTGAATCAGTTAATTTGTAGGGGTAGCACATGACACTTGAAGTTTTGGTATAATCTGAAAATCACAGCAAAAGTTAATCTTGGTGACAGTACATGACTATTAGGGTAACTAACAATTCCGAAATGAATTGACTAACAATTCCCTCTGCACCTCATTTGATCTTTGTTTCTCGCCCAGTTGCCAGGCTGACTTCAGTGGTTGAGGAAACTGCTTCCTGTAGTTAGCAACAACTTGCAGGAGATACTGCAGTTGTTCCTCATTCCTGGTGTGGCAGCCGTTGTATTCATTAATGAGAGCAACCCCCCTCTCTGCATGATCGTTCACAACAGAGAGGTTTGCCACTGATTTCTTCGCTATTTGGTAATCAGGATCACTGTCCCAATCCCGCACCTCCTTCCTCAGGTATCCCACCTGACCCCAGAGACAACAGCAGTCTTTTTGAGTTTGCTGTTGCTAGTGACTCGATTGAAGCCCCCTCAGCAACACCTTTCTTCTCTTCTGGCAATCAGGCTTTCCTTCAACTTCCTCCATCACCTTCACCATTGCTGTTTTAGTCTCTTCAGACACCTCAGGATCGAAAATCGCGAGGCCCACCATCTCCTCCGAAAGATACCAAAGATGACTGCTGAGTTTTTTTAATGCCACTTCCGAAATTTTGGGGTCATGGTATTCCCGAAGACTCTGCAGAAGACTGAGGTCACTGCGAGGCGCAGCAGCAGCTATTGGCGCTGTCATCCATGCCTGCAGGTAGATGGAAACAGTGAAGACACTGACATCCTTAAGACACTTTTATATGATTATGTTTTTGATGCATATGGCATTAGTTTTAAAACATGATATTACAAGAACTAATATTGCCCATTGTTTTGCCAATTTCCAGGATATATACAGGGTGTCCCATAAGTCCAGCATCATAGGAAAAATAATAAAAAAAGGCAAAACAAAAGCTTTTATTTACAGAACGTACTCAATATGTCCACCATTGTTTTCAATACACAAATTCAGATGTGATACCCAGTCAGCAAGCACACGGTGAATGATGTTAGGAGTAATGGTGTTACATGCCCCAATAATGCGCTGCCGCAAATGTTCAACACTCCTAATTTTCTCTGCGTATACCAGTGCTTTCAAGTGGCCCCAGATATAAAAATCTAGTGGCCCTCGATGTCCTATCCAATGACCAGGGAATTGTTGGTACAGGTATTCCCTTACTTGGGTGCTGTAATGTGCAGGAGCACCGTCTTGCTGGAACCATGTTGGGAAATTTCCTTCTTCATTCAAGACACTGGGAAATGTTTCTTCCTTGAGCATACGTAGATAAGTGCCTCCAGTGACATGTTCATCGAAAGAGAGGGGACCTATGATGCGATCCTTCCAAATGCCACACCATACCATCACCCGAGATGCACCTTGTTCCTTTGAAGAGGTATACCAGTGAGGGTTGTTTTGAGACCAGTAGTGGGTGTTCTGTCAATTTACCTCACCATTTTCATAAAAAACAGCCTCGTCACTGAACAGAATGGTGGATGGGAAATTGGCATCCCAAGCATAGACATTATGGCCTGCAGAAAGAGAAAAATATGAATTATGGTTTGTAGAAATAGAAAAATATGAATTTCTCCTATGATGCCAGACTTATGGGTAGTGATGTTAAAAAACAGGGGTTTTTTTATGTCCATGTTGTTGTTTTTGTTGTTTTATTTGTTTTTTATTGTTTTTTTTTTGTTTTTTTTAATAATTAATATAGATATTGCCAATTTAATTATAAGGTATACTTTTGCAATGATATATATTATAAAAATAAATAAATAAATAATAAAATAGGCTATATGGTACCAGTATAGAATGTCCTTTTCAGCCTATTTACAGAAAAAAACTGGCCTCTTTCTTGCACTGAAAGTCTTGTATCTTAGATCCATTAAACTTGCGAGAACACTGGCTGGGAGCTGACTGCCCATTGTCCAACCTTTCCAGGACTCTCCCATCCATGCCTCAGATTTTGAATCTCCCACTTAACTATCCTTTAGACCCGCGATGACATATTTTCGCCCCCGAGACCATCCATATATATACATACACATACACCCATATACATATATACCAATATATACATAAATACTTATATACATATTTATATCTATTATATACCCCATACACACGCATACATCCAGAATTCCAGATACATACGCAGCATACTCACATATATACCTACACAAACTCATACACCTCTATTTCGCCCTTTCATTACCTCCGAAATCATTTAGCACATACAGTAATATCCATACAGCCAAAAGAAACCGATTAAGCACAGACAGAGCAGCAAAGCTAGTATTTATATCCCAAAATGCAAAATTCCAAGAAAGTGAAGTAAAACATGGTGCTACATTGGCTTCGTCAACACCCAAATCTGCAATAAGTACCAGTACCTGTGATATTGAAACTATATGCTCTAATCAATCTAGTGATAATGATTCTTCAATGGAAATAGAATCAGATAATGAAAGTTAAACAGCATTAGGTTAACACAAAGGTTAAAGAAAGAGATGAATATTTTTATTTTTTTTATTTTTCTATTTGGAATATATATATATATATATATGAAAAATTATTTCACGAAAGTGACACGTGAAAAGTATTTATGATGAATAAAACCACGAAGGAAAAAGAAACACAAAGGGGTGCTCAAGCGCTTTCGTCTAATGACATCCTGAGGATGTCATTAGACAAAAGCGCTTGAGCACCCCTTTGTGTTTCTTTTTTTCCTTCGTGGTTTTATTCATCATATATATATTATATATATATAATATATATATATATATATACACATACATACACACCACACATATATATATATATATACACTGGTATTCTTGCCAATCACAATTATATCTATTGTTTTATACCAGTATTATGTATTTTTTATTATGTATATTATACCAGTACCTGTGATATTGAAACTAGCATATATGCTCTACCCAATCTAGTGATGATTCTTCCATGGAAATGAAGGTTAAACAACATTAGGTTAACAAAAAGGTTCAAAAAAGGTGAATATTTTTTTTTCTATCTGGAATATATATACTGGTACTCTTGCCAATCACAATTATGTATATTGTTTGAAACAAGGAAGAATGTTTTATGTTCTAGTTAAAAAATATATACCTATACATATAAAAAATGAGGGTTTGTTTTTCCTTTCTATTATATACTTTTTGCATGATTCAGTTTTTCTAAAAGATGACTATATATACTAGGTATAACTGTATAAGCATGGTAGTGTAGTAAATTATAGGTAATACTAATATACTTATTAGATTAAAGGAAGAAAAATATGGAATAAGTTTAAAACAATAAAAAACAAAAAAAACAGACTATCTTCATTTTAAACAAAAAAAATGACAAAAAAAAATGACTCACATCACTACTTATGGGACACCCTGTATAATGTTACCAAATAGTTTATGTGACTGTTTGCAGTACTCATGTTATTAAGATTAAAAAATGACATGACAACAAATCATATTGCCCATTATTTTACTAATACAGTCAACCCTCAACTTACGTCATCACCATCTTACGTAATTTTGAGTTACGAGAAGCCCCCCATTGACTGTAATTGATCCGTCTTACATAATTATTTCGTGTTGGGTAATAGCTACGTAATCGCAAACGCAGTGCGTGACCACTCACTGGCAGGATGCCGGGTATTTCACGTTATTTCATTGTTATTTTTACTGTGCATTATATAACTCTCTCTCTAATATGTCTAAATTAATTTTTTATTATTAATTTTTAATATGTATTTTCTTTTACAGATGGTGTTTCTTAATAATAACTATTAATTACAATTATAATTCTGTTTATATATACTGTTTTTATCAAAAAATTTAATTATTTTATTATTTTCAATACTTTTTTGGGGTATGGGATAATGTTTGCAGTGCTATTGAATTTTTATATTGTATGCAAACTCAGAAACAGAAGATTTGTTTCAAGCAAAGTTTTTATCCTTACCCTTATATAATTGCTGAGGCACTTTATTATAGCTTCACAGGTTTCTATTACGATATGGCCTATCAGTTGAGGCGATATAGCACTGATGAACTTCAGGTTCTCATACGTGTTCCCTGTGGCCAAGTATCGTAATGTATTTGATAGCCACTGACATGCTGAAACAGCTTCTTGCATCACAGTATTTCTTTTCTCAATGAGTAGGGTAACCATCTTCAGTAAGTCGTCGAAACATTCTCCATCCATTCTCAGAAAATTCTTGTAATTGTCTGGCTCAGTTAAGCGCAATTACGACAGGAGATTCTCATGTGTGTAGTGATGTTGCTTCTTCAGCCAGTTCTTCATCCAGCATTTCCTTTTGTGCCTTGTTTTCTTTCTCTTGCCAAGAGAAATTGCCAGAGCAAGAGCTAAGCAGGCGTCACTGTCAATATCCATGGTAAGTGAACCAGACCTTCACAGGCTGACGACAAGAGCACAACTGAACATTGCACAATATTATTGAGTCATCTGTGGTTGGCAGATTTTGGCAAAATATTGCTGTCAATATATTGAGTCAATATTAATGAACGTGTGTGGGCCACTTAAGACAATTGACATATAAGGAAAGACTGGCATATCTAAACATGTTCTCATTAAAAAGGAGGAGGTTAAGGGGCGATATGATAGAGATGTATAAAATGATAAAAGGATTGGATAAGATAGATTTTGAGTCTCTTTTCATTAAAGATCACAATAACCAGACTAGAGGTCATAGTATGAAATTATTTAAGCCAAGATGTAGAACAAATTTAAGAAAACAGTTTTACAAACAGAGTAATTAAGTTTTGGAACAGTCTGACAGAAGAAGTGGTGACTTCAGATACACTTGATTCTTTCAAAAGAAGGTTGGATAGTTTGATGTCTGCAAGGTACATCTGGTGATAGTGTTTAAGCCCATTTTTATTGCATGAATGGTACTAGTTTATTTCATATACATTATGTGCATTTAGGTGATAGATCCCACAGCTCAACACAAGTGTTGTGGGATATAGGGAGGCAGCATCTTGGGTTAGGGGATACTCTCTGTCCTTACACACCCCATTTAAAGAGATTCCTCTGCCGAGCGGTGCTCCCCATAGTACTGTAAAGTATTGAAAAACTCATGATCTTCACTTGCCCCACAAACACCTTTAAATGGGAGACCCAAAATGGGTACAGTCTAGTGTGGACCAAAAAAATGAAGGTTTAAAAATCTTTGTTCCACATGAGTAATGTTATTCCTTTTGCTTACCTTAATCAAATTACAAAATTTGAAACCTCTATGTCAAGTTTTAGGGGTCCCGAGAAAATTGCACTTTTCCTTTTAATGCTGAAAAAATTAGTTTTCCCATTTTCATAAGTTTCTCTGCTTTATTTTTTGTTTGGAAATTCTTTACGATTCTTGAAACTGTTTTGAGCAGGTATTGTTTGTCCTCTTCTTTAGTTGTCACTGCTTGATTAAATTTTTTCAATCAATGCAACACCCCGCTCAGCTGTGTCATTTGTCACTCTAAGGGCACGAACTCTAGCACAGCCTCTTGGTACTCAGGATCTATCCCCATGTTGATGCAGAATTTTCAGTGAAGAGAGAATTGAGATGTAGAGCATCAAAAAGAGATTTAGTCCTTGAAGTAACAAAATCAGAAATCCTTTTTTCTTTAAAAGAAGCTAGGGTTACCTTTGCTTCTAAACGTTTCAGTCCCTTATTTCTTGGAGGCATTTTGATATTATTTCGCATTTGCTCCTTTTCTTCAAGGGATATGCTTTTGTCAAAGAAGCTTAATCCAACAAGTGTTTCTGAGAGGTACCACAGATGTCGTTTAATGGCATTTTGGGCTTGCTTGATAACACTTGATATCAAAGAATTTTCCTCCATTATTGCAAGATCTTGCAAAAATTTAAGATCAACATTTGGGGCTTCCTCTGGTTGAGAAGCTTTTGCCCAAGATTTTGCGTATACCAATGCAACAAATAAACAAATTTCTGTTATTGCATCAAGTTCTTTTTTAGTCATCTTAAATTGATTTTGGAGAAGAAAAAGCTTAAATGCATAAATTCCTTTTGCCATCCATCTTGCATGATGGTACACTCCAGGTCTCTTCAAGGGAGTATTAGAAATGCTTTCTTCTCCAAAAAACAAGAGAACAAGTTGAAAAAATTCTTTATAATCATCTCTTGGCTGTTTAGAGTTGAGTGCCTCCTTCATGATTAAGACTGTTTGATTTTTTAAATCTTGAACTCTTTCAATTATTCTGCAGCTTTGGGAATCAACAACAGTTGTGATTTGAGAATGATCCATAAAATCCCATTGAGTTTTGAATCTTTTGAAGATTGGAATATCAGGTTCAGAGGAATGGCCCATAGAAGTCTGGAAGACTTGAGATAGGACAATCTCATAAATATGGTGTCTGCAGGCTAAATATAAAAGCTCTTTTCCAAGTTCTTGTTCAATTTTAGCGCAAGCTCCAGCATGGATTCCGGTATTGGATGCTGTTGTGTCAAATGACAGCCCAATAATTCTCTGGGTCATATCATGTTCTTGCAGGAGAGAAATGCAAACACGAGCCATCTCCGTACCCATGCCAGCAGTGACTTTAGGAATTCCCAGCACTGTCTCTACGCATTGTGGGAATCCTGGCTTTCTCCCAGTAGGTCATCACTTCATCTAAGCAAAGATTAATGGATCTTCTTCGTCCCAATTTTTCCTCTTTTTGATGGAAGAAATATTTTTGCAAAACTTGCAGTTTTGTAGGTAAGCGGCAACAAAGTATATCTTTATATAAATGGCCAATGAGCCAAACTTTAGTTTTAGAACGAGTAGCCATTTTTAGTTTAAAAAATTAAATTTCTGAAATAGTAAAATAAACCAGTTAAATTAGGAGATAAAAAGGATAACTAAAAGGTTCAAGCCAATTAGGCAAAGCCTTTAATTTAGAGTTGACCAATTAAGGATAATATATTTTATCCAAAATTTTTGTTTTCCTTATTAATAATTTTCTCTGAAATAATGATCTAAGATTGTTTTTGTACTCTATTAACACCAAAAATTTCTTAAATAAGAAGAAATTTTTTCATAAGTTGCAACTCAAGAGTTGAGTTGATCATTGATGTTCTAAGCGCGCCTATTCATTGGAAAATTTTTATGTCATTAAATCTCGGGACCCCTAAATATTCTCATATTTGACCAAAATTTTGCTGACATGTCTATCTGGTCCAAAGGAACAAGGGCATTAATGTGGAACAAGGATTTCTTCAACTTTATAATTTACCCCCCATTTTGGTCCACACTAGACTACACACACATTTCTACATTACTGTACAGTCTTTATAGCCACACCTACACTTTTCCTCCTAAGTATATATATTGTAATGTATATGGTTATAAATTGTGACTTGGTCCACAATTGATATGGACCGTGACTTATTTTTGGTTGGCAAGGTACTGGCATTGATGGGTACAGTAATGAAATTGACTGGATTCTTTGGATCTGATATATTTGCATGTCAGTTATAAATAGATATAGAGTATAACATATTTGTGGATAGTAGCCTATTATGACTTTGATCCTCTGGATCCAGAGATTCTATCTTTAGTTTTAAATTGACAATTAATTAGTTTTGTAAAAATTGGGGTAAATTTATAGTATTACACCCATCTCCCTTTGGAGGTGAAATTTATGTTTTTCCTATGGTTTTTGATGTGTTTTGAACGAATCTGACCTTCAAAACCGTCGGAAATGACTCGTTTTTTAAATAACCCCCCTCCCCCCCAGCTGGCAATATGGGGGAAATCACAGAAAACGAGTAATTTCTGACAGTTTTGAAGGTCAGATTTGTTCAAAACATCAAAAACCATAGGAAAAACAAATTTCACCTAACCTATCCTAACAACCCAATGTAACCTAAAAGAAAAACAGGAATTACCATACCTTTAAAATCTGAGACAGAATAATCACAGTACCGTCTTTTCTTTGTTTTAAGCACAACGTAACTTTTTCTACAAATGCCACAGTTTCTGGTCTTGACGATATGTACACTCCGTTTTACAATGTGGACACTTCACTACTGTCGGTAGAACACCGTGAGCACGCAAACTCAACTTTTTTCTAAATTTTCATAGAAAGCAACAATACAGCGGTAATAATCAAACAAGCAAGTGTCACACGAAGCCATTCTGGTAGCAAAGTAATTCAAATTAAAAATGGATGGAGTGCAGTGATTGGTAATGGTCAGCCGCGCATGCATACCAAACGAACGTATGAACACACTAGATACACACCAGAAAAATTTTATATAAAAAAACTAAGCATTTGCGATGGAAACGCTATAGAAGAAAAGTGTCTTAGAATTAAAAAAGCTACTTAATGAACATATAATAATTGTTGGACGTTAGACGGGTGTAATACTATAATAATACCAAAATTGGTTGTTACCAATGTACAGGCAGTTTTTATATAGTGGAGCCACCTCAATAGGCCGAAGTGGCCCCTAGTGTGCCCACTATAAGAATTTCTGGTAATTATTCGTTTTTTGACCCAGTCTCTTTTTATAATGAGAGCAAACTTTTCTGGTCAATTTTGAGGTGCTCTGCACGAATCTGCCATCCATTTCCTGTGCAAATGCGTAGTTTTCGAGATATCGTCATCTTGAAAACTACGCATTTGCATAGGAAACGGATGGCAGTTTCGTACAAAACACCTCAAAATTAACCAGAAACGTTTGCACTCATCATTTTCGTTTAAACTAACGAATTTAAATGAAAATATCATGACTTAACCTAACCAATCATCTAGGACATACAGTTGACCTAACCGGTGTCACGTACTGAACTATCAGCAAAACATTAGGACCGATCAATTTGTGATGCGTGATCTTTACGGGGGCAGAGCCCCCATACCCCCCGAGACAAATTATACAAATGATAATGTATTAACCAGGGCTGTGGAGCTGGAGCTGGAGCCAGAGCTGGAGCTTGAAGCAATTTTGGTGAGTGGAGCTGGAGTTGGAGCTGGAGCCAGTTATTTTTGGGAAGCTGGAGCTGGAGCTGATAAAAAATGTGTCAGCTCTGGCTCCAGCCCAATACAAAGAGTTCATATTTAGATACAAACTTTTTTATACTATTTTTTTTTATTTTGAATGATTTCTAATTGGACTTAATTTTTTTTAGAAAATGTGTTAATTTTTAGAAACTTAAACTAGTAAGCTTAATTTTTAAAAATTGAAAATATTAAGTTTCATCCTTTTTTTGAGCCCTTTCATAATGACAACTAGATCTCAAAGTCAAACAAAGTCCGCATTATTTGAATACTTCACAGTTTCTACAGATGGAAAATATTTCATTTGTCACTGTAAGAAAGAAAATAATGATGAACAATTATGTGAAACTAAAATTAGTTCTTGTACAAGCTATGATACAAAAGTACCAACCCAGACTGGCAAGACATCAAATTTAGAGACATCTACAACGATTTCATCCAAAAATTTTAGAAATTGTTAATAAGAAAGACAGTGAAGCAAGTCAAGCATCCACCTCAACTAAAAGTAAAATTTGTCCTGGGGAACAATTGCAAATGTCACCATTAACAAGTTTATTTCCTAGTAATAAAGTTACTGTAAATATGACCTCAGATAAATTCAAGAAGTACATCATAGAAATGGTGGTAAAAAATAGTATACCTTTATCTTTTTTCTCAACACCAGCTTTTTTAGGTCTTAATGGAGAAATGGCCAATAAACTCCAAGTTTCTTTGGATAGAAATAGCATTAGAAAGATTGTGATTGAAGATGCCACACACAAAAAGGAGGAACTTCAAAGAACTCTTAAGGAGCGCTTTGTGTTCCTCAAAATGGATGGATGCACTCACCATAGAGTTAATTATTTTGCCATTAATGTGAGATATATAGATGACAACAATAAAAAGGTGACTCAGACACTGGCAGTAAGGAATACACATGCATATCACACCAGTGAATATCTTTCTAAGTTAGTTGAAACTGTCTTACAAGATTTTAAAATAAAAAAAGAACAAGTTCTATGTATTGTCACTGACAATGCTTCGAATATGCTAAGCACTATTGAAAAACTAAATAGAGGGACAGTTACTAAGGAAATAATGGAAAATGAAGATGACATATCTGAAATTGATTCTGCAAATGAAATGATAGTGACAGAACAAGATGAACTTCTAGATGATATTGCTGAAGAAGCCACTATGCTATCTCATATTCAACACATGCGCTGTGTTGTGCATACATTGCAGTTAGCGATAAGGGATGGATTAAAAGAATGACATGTAGCAGCTATGATCAGCAAGTTCAGACAGGTAGCCACTGCAGCCAGAACACCAAAAATAGACTCCATTGTGAAGAAACATTCAGGTATGGGAGCTATTTTAGATCAAGATACTCGGTGGGGCAGCACCTATTTGATGATTAAGCATTTGCTTGATCTGAAACCACATCTTGAAGACCTGGCAAATCAAAATGTCTCATTAACTGAAAATGAATGGATGCAATTGACCCAATTAGAAGTTCTGCTTCGTTACCCTTTTGCTGTCACTAAAAAGTTTCAAACAGAAGAATTAACTTCTGGTGAATTCTTGTTCGCATGGAAAGAATTAATATTTCATCTCAATCAAACAGGAGGACTACTTGCTGAGGGAATTGTTTCTTCGATGAAGAAGAGAGAGGTATTACTATTAGAAAATGCAATTGTATTAGCTACTGTTTACATAGACCCAATGAACAGAGTTCTATTAAATGAAGATCAAAAAGCTAAAGGAAAAGAGGCCCTCTATGACAGTGCATTGCGCATGGAAAAGCTGGTATCTGAAAAACCAGACACCCAGAATGAAGAAGATAGCAGCATTACCAACCAATCATCCTCTTCAAATGATGAGGAAGATTTCACAAAATATTTGGACAGAATAGATAGATCAAATGCAAAACGTCTCAAAGTAGAATTAAAGAATCCTCCACAGGGGTCATTCTCTGTCAGATCAACCAAAAAAAATTGAAATTAACACCCTCATCTCTCATATTTTGCTGAAATTTGGTTTATAGGGAGTTTGTGAGCCCTGAATCCATTCCTGAAATTATAAGGTCAATCCGACCAACGGTTCAAGAGATATGACCTCGGGCAATTTGAGGTCACTCGCGAGGTTACTAACATTTGGCGAGCCATAACTTGGGTAATAATTGTCATAATTATATAAAAGTATATATATTTAGAATCAGAAAACGACAAGGAATCCAAATATGCAAGTTTTAGAACTCTAGGTTGAAAAATAAAAAAGTTACACTGTAACCAAAATTTGAGGTCACGATTTGACCTCTGGGGTATCAAATGAGAATTTTTTTTTAAATGTAAAAAATGAAGGCATAGGCATTGGCTATTAGAATCAGCAAAAAAAAGTTTGTTTATGTTAGTATTTTTCATGTAACTAACATATAAGTGAACACCATATTCATAAGTTGTGCGTCAATTCTACCTATTTTTTCACACTTAAGCTCATAATTTGACCTATAGAAATTAAAATTACATTTTTTATAGATATAAAAAACAAAGTCAGAGTTCTTGACTAATAGAAACAATCATAAAAAGTTTGTTTATGTTGGTACTTTTCATGTAACTAACTTATAAGTGAACACCATATTTATAAATTGCTTGTCATTTCAAGGAATTTTTATATCTTAGCTATCAATTTGACCTCAAGCTCCAAGAATTTAATAAAAATTGTATTTCACTGCTAATCTACACTGGCAATAATAGTTATAATAGTGAAAGGGGAAGACTAAGCTCACATGTAGCCTAAACAAACCTGTTGAAACATGTTGCTACTTGTCTAAGTGCAGAATCAACACAGATAGTTGCAAAATTCCTTGTCTACAGGTTAGTACAGTTCCAGCCAGCACTGTGGGTGGCTGGTGGGTATGGTGTTTTAATGAGCCTCAGAGACTATCAAGGCCTAAAATATTAAGTGTGTATAGCTATATATTTTCTAAAAAATATATATTACCTAATTGTAAATCCTATATCTTTACAGATCAAAATACAATGGTTCGGCACTTGAAATACTGCCAGGACCCTATTCAAAAACACAAGAAACGCATAACAATCAATCTTAGAAAAGTGACTGATGTACTTGTTGAAAAATGTGCTGGAAGAGTGAAAAAAGACTCATTGTTGTGTGTGAACTGCTGGACACTGATAATGAAAAACCCCACTATACTTAGTACCACTGAAAACAACGAGTCTGAGCAGGATTCAAATGAATCATCTACTATCAGTCTGGCTTGAGTAACATCTCTTCAATTCAAGATCTGGACAATGACAGTGATTGCTTGATAAAGGAAAATCCTTCAACTTCAGTTGAACCAGTTCTAGCATTTCTGGACCAAACACCAGTTAAAAAAAGTAAGTAATAAATTAATATAATAACTTATACTTTACTACAAGGTCTGTTTGATCTACTATATAGCCAATTATATAGCATTTAAGGTACTATAATTAATATTTAATTACTAATATTCAGGTGTGTGAAACCTTTTTTTCTGTTCTTTTCAGAAGGGCTGTCATTAAGCCAGAAAAAGCGCAAGGCTCGTGGTAAGCTATCATCTGCTCAGAAACACCTGAAGGAGAGGCTAGAACTCAGTTATGGTGTTCAAATTACCGAGGAGGTAAGTGATACTTCAAAACCTGAAACTAAATCTGAAAAACATCTAGACAAATTAATGAATGAATTGAAACAGTCATTCCTGGAGAGCAAATGTCACCATCACAAACTACAAATATTGACACTCTCACCATACACAATTGAAAAAACAGCTAGTTTCTTTCAAACTACAACATACATGGTGAAAAGAAGCCGTTCACTTAAATCAGAACATGGAATCCTTCCGAAGATTCCACTAATGAGCAAAGGAAAAGTGATATCTGAAGAACACAAAGATATAGTTAGAAGATTCTATGAGTCAGAAGAGGTTAGTCGTATGTGTCCTGGCCAAAAGGATTGCGTGAAAGTTATCAGTGCTGAAGGTGCAATGAAGGTGCAAAAACGATTGGTCCTCGGGAATTTAAGAGAGATGTTTGAACTATATAAAAATGATGAAAAGAATCCCAAAATAGGATTTTCCACATTTGCAAAATTACGGCCATCATATTGTGTGCTTGCCGGTAGTGGTGGGACTCATTCTGTCTGTGTCTGCACATACCATCAAAATCCAAAATTGCAGCTGGCTGCATTGGGAGAAAGAGGTCTTTCATACAAGGATCTTATGGATTACAGTGTCTGCAGTACAGAAAGAGAGACTTGCATGATGCAACTTTGCAATGATTGCCCAAGAGAAGAGGGTGTCCTGGATTTTCTTGAGTTACTTGACAGTGTGAAATCAGCTCCAAATGAAATATCTTACAAGCAATGGGTGACTGTTGACCGTTGTACAATGGTTGATAAGGTGGAGCCACTTCATGAATACTTATCATCCCTAAGCATGAAAATATCCCGCATGGTTCGTCATCACTTTGTTGCTCAGCAACAATCACAGTACTTCAAGCAGTTGAAAGAAACACTACCACCTCAGAGCGAGGTAGTTATAGTAGGTGATTTCTCTGAGAATTATTCTTTCATTGTCCAGGATGCTGCCCAAGGGTTTCACTGGGACAATTCACAGTGTACAGTTCACCCTTTTGTCATCTATTATAGATCATCTGCAGACCAGGAACTTAGCCATTTTAGTGTCTGTTTCTTATCTGCATCACTAAAACACAACACTATAATGGTTTACTCATTCATATTGAAGCTTATGACATATGTTAAATTCAGATGCCCACAATTGAAGAAGGTGCACTATTTCTCAGATGGATGTGCTGGCCAATATAAGAACAGATACAACTTCACAAATCTCTGTTACCATGAAGAGGATTTTGGTCTGTCTTGTGAATGGCACTTCTTTGCTACATCCCATGGCAAAAATGCATGTGATGGGATTGGAGGAACAGTGAAAAGAGCTACTGCTCGTGCCAGTTTGCAGAGAACTACAGAGAGGCAAATTCTTACACCAGAACACATGTTTCAGTTTTGTGAAGAAAACTTGAGCAAGAAGATAAATTTTTTCTTTGTAACTACAGCTGATTTGAAAGATGCAGAAGAACGGTTGGAACATCGATTCAAGGATAGTAGGGCTATTCCTGGAACTCAGAAATATCATAGATTTGTTCCCCTAAACAAGGAAGAACTGATGGTGTATCCCATTTCAAGTGGCATTGGAGAAAAGAAAAGAATAAGGAAAAGTCATTTTACTAATGAACCTGCAATGCTTGGTAACCTAAAATGTGTCAAACCAGGAGAGTATGTTGGCTGCATTTATGACATGCAAGTTTGGTATGGAATTGTGGAGGAATATTGTGAAGAGTTTGATGATTTCACTGTGAACTTTCTACATCCCTCTGGGTCATCAGGATCAAGTGCATATTATTATCCATCAAACAAGGATTCATGTGCAGTGCCAGGACATCATATATTAACTGTAATGAGTTGTCCTACCCTAAGAGGAGGCAGCAGAATTCAATACATTTTTCCACAAAAAGAAATTGATGAGAGCATCGAGCATGCAAAAATTGTATTAGGCTAGCACATGAATCCTCTAAGTAGGTCTTCCCCTTTCACTATTATAACTATTATTGCCAGTGTAGATTAGCAGTGAAATACAATTTTACATTTTTTGCCTTTGTTTTTATATCTATAAAAAAATGTAATTTTAATTTCTATAGGTCAAATTATGAGCTTAAGTGTGAAAAAATAGGTAGAATTGACGCACAACTTATGAATATGGTGTTCACTTATATGTTAGTTACATGAAAAATACTAACATAAACAAACTTTTTTTTGCTGATTCTAATAGCCAATGCCTATGCCTTCATTTTTTACATTTAAAAAAAAAATTCTCATTTGATACCCCAGAGGTCAAATCGTGACCTCAAATTTTGGTTACAGTGTAACTTTTTTATTTTTCAACCTAGAGTTCTAAAACTTGCATATTTGGATTCCTTGTCGTTTTCTGATTCTAAATATATATACTTTTATATAATTGTGACCATTATTACCCAAGTTATGGGTCGCCAAATGTTAGTGACCTCGCAAGTGACCTCAAATTTCCCGAGGTCATATCTCTTGAACCGTTGGTCGGATTGACCTTATAATTTCAGAAATGGATTCAGGGCCCACAAACTCCCTATAAACCAAATTTCAGCAAAATCTGAGAGATGAGGGTGTTAGGCACTGGTTGATCTGACAGAGAATGACCCACAGATGAAAATAACCAAATTCAAGCAAGAATTCTATGCTGAATTAAAGGAAGTAGAAAAATACAACCGCTCCTCTAAACTGACAGTTGATGATGTCATACCCTTATATCCAAAGATTATAAGGAATGTAGCTAGTATTGTATCAGCTCTACCACCCACACAAGTCAGTGTAGAATGCCTCTTTTCAGCAGAGAGAATAGTGAAATCTGATTTAAGAGCATCAATGAAGGATGACTTAGCAGAAGCCATTTTATTTCTGAGGACAGGCATATAATGAAGATGTATCAAAAGTAATAAAAATTATTTTAATTTTTTTAAAAGGCTACATTTTCCAAATAAACATTCTATATAATACAAACGAATAAGATTTTTTTTTTTGTCATGAAAGGTGTAGGTATTATTATTATTAATAAATGATAAAAAAAAGCCACAAAGGCATAGCTATAGTCATTAGAATTTAGATTAATAGCTGCAACAGGCTTTGGTCTAAATTTTAAAACGTAGCCTGATGAATCATATGATGGTGATGAAATGCTTTGTGTGGCTACCTGCTATGGCCTATGAGTAGCAAGGTACAATTTCAAGAGATTTATCAATCATTAATATATGGTGAGAGGAGCTGGAGCCGGAGCTGGGCATAAAAAAAATGCTGGAGCCAGAGCCAGAGTTGGAGCCAGAAATTTGAAAATACTGTAGCCGGAGCTGGAGCTTAAGATTTTGGTGCCAGCTCCACAGCCCTGGTATTAACATGTACCAACCTTGCATGGGTAGTCCGCTAAATTTCGCCTACCCTTAAACTGAAATGAGACACGTTTATTTTTAGAATTTTTTTTTACGGCATCTAAAGACCTTCTGGTCTTTTCTTAAAATACAAGCACTATTGTATTTAGGGCAGGTCACGGATGTCTTAATTATTCCATGATTGAAAAAAAGGTCTAAACTCTTGTCTTCATCAAGGGCAATACAGTGGATCACGTCGACACGTCATACTTCGTCACAAAAAGACCAAACTGAACCGACGAAAAATTGCTAAAAATGATTTATTTGTAAAACAGGACAAATTGAATTACGCAGTAGCAGCCAGAATCATCAAAAATAAGAAATATTCACCAAATAGTCGATATATATATATTGAAAAAACACCAAAAATAAGAAATATATTTTAACAAAACACATTTTATACAAATTTGCACAAGATAATATATATATTTTCTTATTCAGTTTTGATGGCTTATTCAATATATATTGCTGTTATAGCTGGGTGTGACTGGGTCAAAAAACGAATAATAACCAAATTTCTTATGTTCTTATATAAGTGCAGTCCCAGTAGATACTTTCAAAAAACACGGACATGTTTTTAGCCAACATACCCACAGTGCCAGGGTATTCCTCTACCAGACCAGCCCTCACAAATTCAATAGTGGACCAAATCGTATGGCTGGAGCAAGAGAAAAGAAGGGTGGCAACTACATCATGGCTCTACCTCAGGAGGCACTGAGTGGACTTCATGGGAGCAGCGCACCCTTGAGACAGACACACTTCAAAGTTCAAGACAAGGTTAAATAAATATACTTTGCATGTTTTAAATATAACCACGCCATTGTCCTGAATAATAATTTAACCATGGATTCTATACTTAGGCCAACAGTCTTGTAGAGTTGATCTAAGAAAATACTTTTTTAATCATATAGTAGATGATTTTTGGAATGACTTGCCATATGATGTGCTAAACAGTAGTTTATTAGTTAATTTTAAGAAAAATTTAGACTCTTTTATGAATAAGATAGTTTGTAGACTGTAAATACTGTATATTCTTAGCTTAAGAAGTTTGTAGGCTACTTTGATAGTTGTAAATAGTTGTACATTAGTTCGCTGACTTGAGATTGATATTTCGCAGGATTCTATTATTATTAGCTCATGACTTGGATAATCTAGATAGGCCCCAGTGGCTTCACGTTCTCCAAATGAAATGAAATGTAATGTAATGTAATGAAACTACTTCGAACTACCAAAGTTATCCAAATTGGATAAATGACTGAAAGCTGTATTTTGTGATAGAGTGAACCATGAAAACAAACAATACTAAATCTCTTATAAACACATGAGCTTGTTTTCTTGTTATATAGTTATTTTTTTCACAAGTAGGCCCTCTATTTCTCCTTCAACTTTTTCTTCTTCTTAACTTCAAATTCTATACAGAGCTTAGAATAGATAAATAACTAGAAGGCACATGGTGCATTTAACGCTTGTATGGGGATAATAAAGGCGCAATCTAAAATCTAAATCAGGGAAGTGACAAAACAAATTAGAAAACGCCAATGATGTTTTCCAGTTAAATTAACTTCAGTAGCTAATCAAAAATAAGTTACGAAAAATAATTAAACACAATTCTTGTAAATGGGTTTACTATTTGTTAATGGAAAGGTTAGGTCACTGATAGTTTTCCATTTGTGAAATAAGACGCTTAAAACGTTTATAAGATATTTACAATATAATAGTATGCCTTATCTTAATTGTGAAATCAAAGAAAACTATATTTGAAAGCTAACTAACCTTTTAAATACTTATTCTTAAATGTAGTTTTGGAAAAAAGTTCGCTACAAATATTAAATTTCTAAAAACAAAAAATGACTAGTGTGGGGCCGCGCAGTTAATTTTCCGCATTTATATTATTTTTATATTAGTTACCGACAAACCAATTTTGCGCGTACCAAATTGTATACGTGTACAGGGTGGGCCGTAAGTTTCCATACATAGGAAAAATTAAACGTTTGTTTTTATGTTTCAGATACCCTAAGAATATGCGTTTGACGTAAGATCTTGTTTACTGATGAAGCAAATTTTTACGTCAATGGAGAGGTTAATCGGCAAAACATACGTTATTGGAGTAATGCTAACCCTAACTGGCTGAGTCCGACGAAGATGCAAGGTGCCGGTAAAGTGATGGTGTGGGCCGGGATATGGGGTGACAGAATTATTGGACCAATTTTTGTCAGTGGAAATCTTAATGCCGAAAGGTATCTTAACATGTTGCAAGAAGAGATTTTCCCATCCCTGCTAAACGAGGAAGGTAACTTCCCAGTTTACTTCCAGCAAGATGGAGCTCCACCTCATTATGGTCTTCACGTGCGTCGGTATTTGGATCAGCAGTTTCCGGATGCTTGGATTGGTCGGCGTGGTCCTGTGGAGTGGCCTCCCAGATCCCCAGATCTCACCCCCTTGATTTCTATCTTTGGGGGCACTTGAAGGCCATGGTGTATCAGGAAAAGATACGAGACATAAATCATCTAAAGGAACGTATCACCAACGCCATTACAAGCATAACGTCAACTGTGCTAATGCGTGTTCATCAACAGTGGGGAACACGTATTGAAATGTGTTTTCAAAACAATGGCAACCATGTAGAGCATATTATATAAATAAAAATGGTTGTCCATAAAAAAATGTTTATTTTTCCTATGTATGGAAACTTACGGCCCACCCTGTATATTTTATCACTGTGTAATTTTAAGAATCATATATAATCTTTATAAATAAGTATTGTACATAAATTTATATATATATATTTAAAATTACACAGTGATAAAATATATACAATTTGGTACGCGCAAAATTGGTTTGTCGGTAACTAATATAAAAATAATATAAATGCGAAAAATTAACTGCGCGGCCCCACAAGTGTCAAGGAGTTACGGCAGTTATATGACGAATTTGAAGTTAGAACTAGGTCCCTGGACAACTTGGGTGTAGGAATTGAAAGGTATGGTATGGTTGGTTACTATACTGGAGTCTAAATTGCCTAGCTCAATTTTGCTTGAATTAAGTAGGGGACACTCTACAGAATATTTGTACATCCCCCTTCAGCAGATGTTAAGCCTATTAGGCACAGAATTATCAAGACGAGACGGAATTGAGTTTGCACATTGGCTTGTTAAACAAGGAGACAAGGCAGTCACAGCACCAAAGTTTCTACAAAAAGGAATAGCCCAGGTACAGTGTCACCTCTACATGCATCCTCTGAGAATAAATTAAAGGGAATCAAGGAATACATATTTTGTGAAGGCAACCACAAGTTATATAAATGTGAAGTAGCTGAGGCTTTACCTGTTGAGGAGAGAAAGTACAGGGTAACTGAGTCCACAGCATGTTTTAAATGTTTTTTGAAAGGTCACAGAGCAAGGTTTTGTAAGTTTAAAATTTTGTGCAAAAAATGCCATGGCCGGCATCAGCCATTATTGTCTGAAAACACTCCTAGTAGGCCTACCCGAGAAGTAGAGACATCAGTAGCACATGCCACTGCTATGAAAGCGAGTAAAAGTAAAGGGGGATTATTGCAAACAACTGCAGCATTATTAATTGGGAATGATGGAGAAGCTACTGTAAGAGTGTTGTTTGAGAGTGGTGGCCAGTGTAGCTTTATTAAGACCAGAATTTCCAGAAAATTGAAGTTTAAAGAACTTACGAGGGAAAATTTAAGAATTTCTGGGTTTGGGGGTTCCGTTCAAAACCGAACCAAAGCTAAGAAGGTAGAAGTTCTGGTTAAGGGGTTGTTACCACAAGGTCCCACTATCAAGGTCTAAGCGGTAGAGATTGAGGAACTTTGTGCTCTAGTCACTACTTGTTTAGATATGGCATGTGTCCAAGAATTGCAAGTTAAAGGAATTAATTTGGGCAATAATAAGTTTGAAGGAACAGAGAATATTAGTCTTTTGATTGGAGTTGACTATTATTGGGACTTCATCACCGGTAACATTGTCCACACATCTCGAGGTCCAGTAGCGAGTGAATGTGAGCTAGGCTGGATGCTTCATGGTAGCTGTTGCAATGAAATGGAGGTTAAAGCTCTTTTTGTTAAGATTGAGGAGAACAGCCATAGTTTGGAAAGGCATTTGAAAGCCTTTTGGGAACTTGAATCTATTGGCATAAAGGACAAACAGGAGAAGCATGCAAGTACAGTAAACAGTGATGTTTTAGAGCAATTTGAAAAAAGGATTGGGTTTAGAGATGGTTGTTATGAAGTTGGCCTCATTTGGAAGGATTCTTACAAACCCAGTTCAAATCTTCAGCTAGCTAATAGGAGGTTGGAGATTTCATTGCACAAGCTAAGAAAAAATGAGTTGTTAATTGAATACAATGAGGCCATCCTAAGCTATTAAAGAAGGGCTATGCTGAAAGGGTGCAAGGTAAGCTGGTGAGCCAGGAGGCACATTATCTGCCACACCATGCAGTGGTATGGCGAGACAAAACTACCACCAAACTTAGAGTAGTTTTTGATGGCTCAGCCAAGGACAAAGGTGGTGTGTCCTTGAACGACTGTTTGGATGCTGGGCCAAATTTAAATGCAGATTTATTTTCCTTGTTACTGAGATTCAGGTTTGGTCGAGTAGCTTTGACTGCAGATGTGAAGCAAGCCTTTTTGCGGATAAAGTTAAAACCAGAGGACAGAGATGCAGTAAGGTATCTGTGGGTGAATACGAAAGACTTGTTGGAAAATGAACCTAAGGTTCAAGCATATAGAATGAAGTCAGTGTTGTTTTGCCTCAGCTCTAGTCCATTTCTGTTGGCAGCTACTATGCAGTACCATTTTAAGAAATATTCTGAAGTCTATCCTAATACTACTGAACACATAAGGAAAAATTTTCATGTTGATGATTTGCTGTGTTCCGTGGATAATACAGAAATGGCTAAACAGATATTCAGGAAGGCTAGAGTTATAATGAGGGAGGCTAGCATGGAGCTTAGAAAATGGCAGACCAATCATTCTCAGTTACAACAGTTTATGAGTCAGTCCTCTGTAGGACCTGATGCAGCAGAAAGTATTGAGGATTCTGATATTAAGGAGTTGTGGACAATAGACAAAAAGGTGCTAGGCATTGTTTGGCAGCAAGGAGAGGATTTGTTTACCTTCAATGGGAAATCTTTAGTATTGCTAGCTGAGAATGAGACAAGGTGGACAAAACGCACAGCTCTTAGTTTGGCTTCGAAGGTCTTTGATCCTTTTGGATTTCTGGCTCCATTTGTGATAAAGTAAAAAATTTGGTTTCAGAGCCTCTGGGAAATTGGACTTGGTTGGGACCAGGAGTTATCTGATCATATGGTGGTAAGGTGGAAATATTGGTTCAAAGAATTGGCACATCTTGGAGACATTGAAATCCCAAGATGGTACTTTGAAGAGTTGAAGCCAGGGGCGGCTCGTCGGTAGGCACTGCGGAACTGCAGCACCCCCATGATCTTATGATCTTTATATTTAAATATTTAAAATAGCCTCTCTGATTGTTTTTTTCAATGAACTTTGAGTTTTTAAATCAGATTATATCCTTTTTTCCTTAAACTATTTCATTGCCGAACGAATGAATCACGAAAGTAGCTTCAGCCTTCCCGTGGAACTGCGTATTTAACAGTTCCAGATTTTGTTCGAAACGCTTGAAACCTCGGTGGCGGACGTACGAAGAGCGAGTCAGAATCGCGGGTTTAAGAGGATCCAAAGCACTATGGACAGAGCAGTGCCGATTTGTTTGTTTGACGTGGTAGTTGTGTTGCTGTGTCGTTTGCTAATTCTAAATTTAATTTCCGAATTGCATTTATCAATGATTCGTTATCATTTATTTTTTGTCGAGAGTTAATTATATAATAATTGGATTATTTACAATATATAGCTTTCATTTCTTAGAATATTTTTTCGCTTAGAATAAAAACAGAAGAATGGAATTTGTTTATAAATAAAATTTTTGGCAAATTCGAAATTACCCGTTAAGCGTAAGTACCCTATAATTGATTTTATGATACTATTTTACTTATTTTTATGACTGAGTAGTGAGTAGTTATCTATTTATCTATTCGACTTTCTCTCTCTCTCATATATATATATAATCGACACAATTGTTCGCAATTTCTGAGGCAGCATCCTCATAACTGAAAGTCACGAGCCGCCACTGAGTTGAACAATAGTCCAGACAATTTGGAGCTGCACATCTTTTGTCATGCAAATGAGGAAGCCTATGCAACTTGTATTTATATAAGAGGCACATTCAACGAGGAAGTATGTTGCAGGTTGGTTGCTGCAAAGAGCAGAGTAACACCTTTGAAAAGGCTTTCTATTCCAAGGTTGGAATTCATGGGCGCAGTTATTGTTAGTCGGCTTGCAGTTACAGTGCAAAAGTCTTTGGCCCTTTATGAAATTCCAAGCTATTATTGGACAGACTCCAATCTAGTTTGGCACTGGTTAAGAAGCCAGGCAAGGAAATGGAAACCATTTGTTGTCAATAGGGTGGAGGAAATTCAAACACACACAGATCCAAAGCAATGGAAGCATTGTCCACGCACCCAAAACCCAGCTGATTTAACAACACGAGGAATTTCAGTGAAAGATCTTGTACAATCAAGTTTGTGGTGGAATGGGCCACACTGGCTAAAACTTGGAAGTGAAAATTGACCTTCTAATCAGCCTATTATCAGAGAATGCCAGGCTGAAGAAGAATGGGTGAGTGAGATGAGAAAATGCACTGTGAACAGTTGTCAAGTTATGCAGCAGGACCCCATATGAGGCTTGAGGACAGTAGCAGTCTGAAAAGGTTGTTAAGAGTGACAGCATGGGTATATAGATTTACAGACAACATTAAGGAAGAAACAAGAAGGGAAGGAATTCTGAACAGTAAGGAGATTCAGCAAGCCAGCAATACTGGGTGGTATATGTGCAGAAGGAAAAATTTGGTGAAGAGAGAGAATTGCTCACCAGCAGTCCATTACAGGTTCTACCAACACATTCTGCTCTCAAGGGTTCGAATGTGTTTTTGGATCAGGATTTATTGAGAGTAGGAGGTAGACTACAGTTTTCTGGGCTTCCAGAGGAGAAAAGACATCCAATTTTGCTGCCTTCTGGGGGGACACTTTGTGGAACATTTGATCCTGGATACTCATCATAAGTTGTTACATGCTGGAGTTAGAGAAGTGATAATAGAGATCAGACAACAGTTTTGGATTCCCAAAATTAGACAAGTAGTAAAAAAGGTCTTACATAAATGTGTGGTTTGCAAGCGTTGGAGTGCAAAGCCTTATTATGAAAAGGTGGCTCCACTTCCAAGAGAACGGTGTGTCTATACTGCCCCATTTGATGTAGTGGGAGTAGACTTCGCAGGTTCAGTCTATGTGTATGAGCAAGGGGAGTCTAACAAAGGTTATATATGTCTTTTGACACGTGCTACAACCAGAGCAATCCATTTGGAGTTGGTAAGCAACTAAGTAGTGATGTATTTCTTTTGGCCTTTAAAAGGTTTGTGAACAGAAGGGGTTTCCCAAATAAAATCATATCGGATAATGCAAAAACCTTCAAAAGGGCAGCAAAGCAACTCCAAGAAGTTTGGTCCTTGCTAAAAGAGGAGGGATTCCAATCCTACTTTTCACACCATGGGGTACGGTGGGAATTTATTGTTGAGAGAGCACCATGGTGGGGAGGATTTTGGGAAAGGCTAGTGAGAAGTGTAAATTATCCATTAAAGAAACGTTTAGCTAATGCTCATTTGAGCAAAGAAGAATTCTGCGCTGTTTTGTGTGAAGTAGAAGCAATGGTGAACAGTAGGCCTATCACCTTTGTTTATAACAGTATGCAGAGCCATTGACACCAAATCATTTTCTTTGTGGTAAACGATTAACATCAAGCCCCAGTTTGCCAGAAGACTTACAGCCTATCCAGAGCACCCAAGAAGAGTTAACCAGAAGGTTCACGTACCTTGAAGAGCTACAAGATCAGTTATGGAAGAGGTGGCAGATGGAATACTTGCCAGAACCCAATTATTACCCATCAGGCAATGTAAAGGGCTCCAATGCAAATTGTATCAAGGTAGGAGAAATGGTAATGATTGGGGATGAAAGACCGAGGCAATGCTGGAAGCTTGGCATAATTGAAGAGTTGTTTGTTGGCAAAGACAATTTAGTTAGGTCTGCACTGGTAAAGCATTCATGAGGAAAATTAAAGAGACCTATACAAAAACTCTATGCTTTAGAAATCAGCAAAAACACGAATAGTCAAGATGAGACATTTGAGTTACAGCCTTATGGAGAAGGCTTGGCTAAACTTGCAGAAGGTAATGACAACAATGCCTCCTCGGTGAGGAGTGTTAGAAAATCTAGAAGAGGAATAGCCATTGCTGTTCCAAGGCGATATGATGACTAAGCTGATTGATGCAGCATTGCTTGTATATATTAAGTTAAAGTGTATATATATATCCATCTCATAATTGTAAGGTTAGTGAAAAATTCACTTAATTTAGAGCTAGCATTTTTGGGCTCTTGTGGCATCATTGTTTGGGCACTCTTGTGGCATCATTTTTTGGGGTCACTGCGCGTCCTTCCTACTCGTTTGTTGAATGTGGCACTTACAGGGCGTGGTCTTATAGAGAGCTCTCTTACAATTCAGTTTGGTTGTTTAGATACAAAATTGTTGCATCGTGCAATTGTGCAGGTTGTGTTGTTGTTGCAAGGTTTAGAAAGAAGACCATAAATAGTGCCCCCTTTTGTTTTTTATCTTAATTTTATGCAACTGAGGCCTAAGGTAGGCCCACATCGAGTCAGCAACCCTGAGGTAGGACCTAATAGGACCTCCAAGTCCGTAAGTTTTAGTCTAGCTAAACTTGGGCTGTAGGTTAAACTGGCCCTTCAGAGCTTGGTCGTTCACGACTCAGCCGGGATTCTGAACCCAATAAAATAAAATATAACACCCATATAGTTTTTTTATATCGTGGCCTTGTTTGTGAGAGCTCGACTCCTCTAAAATTTACACTAACAAGAAGAGAGGCTAAGCTTAGCTCTAGTTAGGCCTAACTCTACTTTACCGAACCTAGCTTAACAACTGGCAAAGGCTAAGGCCGATGATAACAGTAACTAAGCCTCATTCATTTAATAGGTTTAACTCACTCTATGTCCTATACTTAATAGGCCCACTTCAACTTAGGTCTATTTAGTAGGTCCACTGTGCTTGACCTTATATAATTAATAGGTTTAACATCCGCATACATTTAGGCCTACTTCTCTTCAGACAGAGGCCTACTCCAAACATTACATTCTACATTTTAGACCTACGATACTAGAAGTGTATCTCTCAAATATGTTTTTTTTAAGGAATTTTTAAAACTGCACAATTTATAGGCCACAGATAGATGAAAAATAACTTAGCCTTCACTATCTAGTATCCTACTCACTCATCATTGCTATTTACTCATCAATTCTACTCACTCACATATATGTTTTCAATAAAAAAAAAGTACTTTATGGGCTAACATACTTTAAATTAAACTTTACAGCAGGTGGCACTATGTCTGTGAGATTCTTTTCATATGCACGCCCAGCTAATAATTTTACGTAGATACAACGTTTTTACAAGGTTACATTTTAGCATTGTGACGTAGATACAACGTAAATTTGTGTTGTCTCAGTTACGTCTTCACAACGTTGTGATATTACGTAAACTTTACGCAGATACAACGTTGTCTTAACGTTTGAAGAGTAGAATTTGGTTCAACAAAGGCGCCCTATTTGAAATAGTAGTATGCCGTATGTAACTCCATTACAATTTTATAGCAAAGAATAATGTAATATGAAACTATATGCTATGGATGTAAAACCTCACCTGCAGACAACGTCTATGCTACGTACAAAAAATTCAGAAGTTTATTTGTACTTCATGTGTATACAACGTCATTATGCAACGTTGTATCAACGTTGCAAATAACGTTTAAGTTTTGCGTTGTGACTAAGTCAGTACAACGTCAATTTCTGACATGACCAAGATTCAACCAGGCTACAACGTTGTATTTACGTAATGTGTTTGCTGGGCGGCGGCAACTATATACGTTATTGCTGGAATAATATTCTACATATCAACTGGAAAGAGCTGATTTGACTTTAATTTATGATAACTGCCCTATTTGTGATTCAGTAAAACACAAAATACATCTTTGAACGTTACCTCATTTTTTCATTTGTTTCGTTCTTTTTCTCTCATCTTGCGCGGAATATCTCCTATACAAGCGTCGTTCTTTACGTTATATATATATATATATATATATATACACTAGGGGCACTCAATATATTTTGTCCCACCCTTTTTTCTTAGCTAAATAATAGGTCATGGGGCTGAAATGTCTTTTGGGCCGTAAGTTTGGACTTTCTGCGCTTCACATAACCGGATTTTCTCCAGCTTGAACCTCCCTTCCCTGTATAAAACCGCTTTTAAACGCCCTTGTATAAAACCGATGGTTAACGCAGTTTCAAAAATGGCGTCTGACAGTGATGTGCATCGTAAACAGAGAGCTGTTATCGAGTTTTTAACCGCAGAGAAGGAAACAGTTGGAAATATTCACAAACGTCTACAAAACGTTTATGGAGATGATGTTGTTTAGAGGACAATGTTTATGTTTATGTTTGTTTTATTCAAGTGATTACTTATTATGCTTATTCCTTTTTCAGAAGACCGTTGTCATTGTTTGACTTTATATAAATAAATAAACGATCACAAAGAGTTGGTTCTCATTTATGACGACGGTCTTAGGTACAAATGACTGATTAATTAAATAAATAATAAAATAAGTCTACATACGTGGTAAATTCAAGCAACTGTCAACCACCCCAACCTAATTAAGCAACTTCAACAAACGCTATCCACAATGCCTGCCGTAGAATGTCCTATCACAGGTTGTACCTATGTCACAGCAGACCTGGACCCAGCCATTGTAGCCGCACTTATAACAGCCCACTGCACGACCCATGTCCCAAGCCCGACAGTCTCTGCAAAGGTTGAGAAAGTAAGACGGCCAACCATTTCGGCTGCAGGTACCAGTGAAGACTGGGCATATTTTACGTCGCGTTGGACAGATTATGCGGAAGCTACAAAAATCACTGGTAGGGACAAAGTGGTACAACTACTTGAATGCTGCGACGATTCACTCCGCAAAGATTTGACAAGATCCGCAGGTGGAAGCCTAACAAACAAAACCGAAGATGAAGTCCTTGCTGCAATCAAGAAACTAGCTGTCCGAGAGGAGAACACCATGGTAGCCAGGGTTACCCTACACAATATGCGACAAGACCGCGACGAAACTGTGTGCAGTTTTGGAGCCCGTCTTCGTGGTCAGGCCGGAGTCTGCAAATTTCTTGTTGAATGCCCAAGCTGCAACAACAACGTCAATTACACTGACCCAATCCTTCGCGACGTCCTTACCCGCGGAATTGCTGACCCGGAAATACAACTGGAACTCCTCGGCAACAGTAACCAGGAGATGACCCTGGAAGACGTCTTTCAGTTTGTCGAGGCGAAGGAAGCAGGCAAGCGCTCAGCATCACGACTGCTGGACTCCCATGCCGTGGAGGCCGCAGGCAGCACATACAGGAGAAGTAAGCAAATACCCCCACAAGACAAAAATGCCCCCTGTTCATATTGTGGTAAAAAAGGACACGGCAGAAGAGCCCCAGTCCACATACGCAAGAAGGATTGCCCTGCGTACAACCACAAATGCAAAATTTGCAAGCGTGACAGCCATTGGGAATCCGTATGCAGGAGCAAAGACAAGGACAAGAGCCTTTCAGCCACTCTTAATAAAGCTGATGAGTGCGAAGGTGCGGTATTTGATCTTCTCTGCGCCACAAGCAACACTTCCGAGCCACATAAGAAAAGAGCAATCGCCCTCGACCATCACATTTACAATGAACTATCGGACATGTGGATCAAGGAGAATTCACAACCACAGCCACACATCAACCTGACAGTCAGGACTCTCCCCGAAGACTACGAGGCGCTTGGGGCAACCCTCAATGCCCACCCAAAAACCGTGGTACTGCCTGCCATGGCAGACACAGGCTGTCAGAGCTGCCTCACCGGTATCAAGGTTATCCACCGCCTCGGGCTTCTCCAGTCTGACCTCATCCCTGTGACCATGAAGATGCACGCCGCCAACAACAAGGGCATCAAAATCCTTGGCGCAGCCATACTTCGCCTCACTGGCAAGGATGAACAGGGCCAACAAGTAGAAACGTGACAGGTAACATATGTGACAGATTCTTCTGACAAGTTCTTCATCAGCAGAGAGGCATGCGTTTCACTCGGCATTATCTCGGGAAGATTTCCTACAGTGGGGGAAGTCCAACTGGATCCAGCACAATACTGTAACAACAGTGCCAGCACGCCACACAGTGACAGCGGACTTGTAACTAACTGTGACTGTCCAAGACGCCAACATCCTCCATCACCTCCAATCGAGCTACCGCTACCCGCTGTTGCGGCGAACCAGCAAAAGCTCAAGGAATACCTGCTGGACTATTACAAATCAAGCACCTTCAACACTTGTGACCACCAAGCGCTGCCCATGATGGACGGCCCCCAATGAAATTGATGGTGGACCCCAATGCCAAACCAGTCGCACATCACCCCCCCCCAGTACCAATCCACTGGCAGGAGGATGTGAAGGCTGGCCTCGACCAAGATGTCAGACTGGGTGTCCTTGAACCAGTACCCGTTGGTGAGCCCGTAACCTGGTGTCACAGAATGGTGGTGTGCGCCAAAAAGAACGGAAAACCAAGGCGTACCGTTGACTTTCAACCCCTCAACGCTCACGCCACCCGCGAAACACACCACACTCAATCGCCATTCCACCAGGCCAGATCAGTACCGCAAGGCAAAAAGAAAACAGTGTTTGATGCATGGAATGGATATCACAGCGTACCAATCTATGAAGAAGACCGCCACTTGACTACCTTCATAACGCCCTGGGGTCGCTACCGTTACAAAACCGCTCCCCAGGGTTACATTGCATCTGGTGACGGTTACACAAGAAGGTACGACGAAATTGTATCGAGCATCCCTAACAATACAAAGTGCATTGACGACGTCTTGCTCTGGTCAGACACAGTGGAGGAGAGCTTCTTCCAGGCCACCCAGTGGCTTGACACCTGCGGCAGACACGGAATCACACTGAACCCCGACAAGTTTGTGTTCTGTCAGGACAAGGTTGAATTTGCAGGCTTCGAGATCACATCTGACAGTGTCCGACCCTGTAAAAAATACCTCAAAGCAATCCTAGAGTTTCCATCTCCAAAGAACATCACCGACGTTCGATCATGGTTCGGGCTCATCAACCAGGTGTCGTATGCCTTCAGCATGGCCAAGAGGATGCAGCCGTTCCGCCTACTTCTGAAGCCAGGAACACCTTTCAAGTGGGATGACGAATTGGAAACCATCTTCGAAGAATCAAAGGATGTCATCATCACAGAAATAGAGGAGGGTGTTAAAATTTTTGACAAAACCAAGCCCACATGCCTCGCCACAGACTGGTCGAAAACAGGCATCGGCTACTGGCTACTTCAGAAACACTGCACCTGTACACGAGTCGAACCCTTCTGCTGCCATACTGGATGGCGTGTCACATTGGTCGGCAGTAGATTCACTACCTCAGCTGAGTCCCGCTATGCACCAGTAGAAGGAGAAGCACTTGCTGTCGCCGATGCCCTTGACAAGGCGAGGTACTTCGTGCTGGGATGCGAAGACCTAATAATTGCAGTGGACCACAAACCTCTCCTCAAAGTGTTTGGTGACAGATCCCTAGAGGACATATCTAATACACGCCTCAGAAACTTGAAGGAAAAAACCCTCAGGTACCGCTTCCGGATGATCCACGTACCAGGCGCGAAACACAAAGCTGCTGACGGGGTGTCACGATACCCCACTGGCGACCCCATACCACTGACACTCCCCGATGACGTAGCAGCCATCCATCAACCATGCGAGGGAACGGCGTTCTTTCCCCCCCCCACCTTCCTAGCCGGCATACGGACATCACTGACAGATGGTAATGGCATGGAAGCCTGCGTCATTTCTGCAGCCGCATCAACACTCAACTCGCTGAGCCTGGCATCAGTGACATGGGATCGAGTACGCACCGCCACGACCAGCGATGAAGTCATGAATAGTTTAGCCAATGTCATAGAGTCCGGCATGCCTGAATCCCGCCATGCACTCCCTGCACAGCTGCGGGAATATCACCAGTTTCGCGACGACCTCCGCACTGTTGACGGCGTGGTAATGTACAGGAACCGCACGGTTATCCCGCCGGCCCTCAGGCAAGAAGTACTGGCTTCACTCCACTCAGCTCATCAAGGTACTTCATCCATGATCTCCAGAGCAGAAGACTCCATTTTCTGGCCTGGCATCACACCAGCCATCACAGCACTACGGGCTAGCTGCAACCACTGCAACCGCATGGCACCAACCCAGCCCAGCGCTCCACCCACTCCACCAACATCACCAGAATACCCCTTCCAGTGCGTCTGCGCGGACTACTTCCACTACAAAGGAGTAAACTACCTGGTCGTGGTGGACAGATACTCTAACTGGCCAATAGTAGAGAGGTCATCAGATGGTGCTGCTGGACTCATCGCCTGCCTCCGACGGACCTTCGTCACCTTCGGCATCCCCGACGAACTGGCTTCCGATGGGGGCCCTGAATTTACCGCAGCAGCCACACGGCAGTTCCTCAAAAACTGGGGCGTACACCACCGACTCTCATCAGTGGCTTTCCCTCACAGCAACTGTCGGGCAGAAGTTGGTGTCAAGACAACGAAACGCCTAATAACCGACAACACTGGACCAAACGGCGACCTCAACACCGAAAACTTTCAACGGGCCATGCTTCAATACAGAAACACGCCGGATAGAGATACAAAACACTCCCCAGCAATGTGTGTATTCGGCCGCCCTATCCGGGACTTCATTCCAATCCTTCCCGGCCGATATAAACCACACGACACGTGGCGTGAAAACTTGGCCACCCAGAGAAGCTCTGAGGAACCGCCACATGAGGGGAGCGGAACGCTGGTCAGAGCACACCAAGAGACTCCCACCACTAGCAGTCGGAGACCTTATACGCATCCAGAACCAGGTCGGTCCACACGCCCGTAAATGGGACAAGACAGGTGTGGTCATCGAAGTCAGGCAGTTTGACCAGTACGTGGTTAGGGTCGATGGATCTGGGAGGGTAACTGTAAGGAACAGGAAATTCCTTAAAAAATATGAACCCTTCAGCACACCTGCTCCAAAGATGACCATAGACCAACATTTGAAGAACTTCCTAGCGGTGCCCACCAACAGCCCACCTGCTGCACCACCTACACCTGCCAGGTCAGCACCAGGACCAAAGACACCCGCTTCACCCCGTAGTCCGACACGGTCCAGCCCACACGTTGAACGCAGGCGCCCGACCCCTGAAGAGACCACACCCCCCACCCAAGAAGACATGTCAACGCCGCCCATCGACATACTACCACCTGCACCCCCTAGGCCAATGGGTACGGCACCCCAAACTGCAACTCCACTAAGGCGTTCGAACCGTACCAGACGCCCCCCTACCTGGCATGAAGACTACCATATGAATCAAGAAGAGTAACCAATCAAGTATGCTTTAAATTAAGGGCACTGACAAAATAAGGTTTAGTCTTTATCCGTAAACATACAAATTTTTTTTTTTTTTTTGCCATATTATCCTTAATAATCTTCTTTATAAAATTGCTGGCTCAAAGACTTGGGGGAGAGATAGAGTACAGTACACTTTACACTTTACTTACTAAGAACTTTATATTGTGTTCCCAATACAGCTGTAACCTCATTACTGTACTATTACTTTTGTCAGGAATACCGTTGTACAACCCTTATTTTAATATATGATTCAATCTCTCGCTGAACTCTCTAATTGTATTGTAATATGTTTGATTGGATATAATGTACTGTATAATTCCATAAGTATTTATATTTTAGTTTCTACAGTATCGTATTCATCATGATGTAATAGCAAAGCCTTATGTTCTCATATTACTCTTAAATAAACTAGTATCTATGTTTTCCTATTAAAGTACTATACTGTATTCACTTTATAAAACAATATAAGTCTTTGCACTACTGTACTGCAATTACCTCATATCACATCTAGTATCAAAGACTTGGGAGGAGATAGAGGACAATGATTATGTTTATGTTTATGTTTTATTCAAGTGATTACTTATTATGCTTATTCCTTTTTCAGAAGACCGTTGTCATTGTTTGACTTTATATAAATAAATAAACGATCACAAAGAGTTGGTTCTCATTTATTGTTGATCGAAGCACAGTTAGACGCTGGTCTAAACGTATGAGATCATCGGAGAGAGGGAGAGCCAGCCTCGATGATGAGCCACGCAGCGGTTCCCCAGCATCAGTTGTGACATTTCATACTGTGCAACGTGCTAACAGCATCATTCAATCAAATCGGCGCGTCGCATACAAGGAGCTATCACTGGAGCTAGGAATTAGTGAAGGAAGTGTGAATATAATAATTCAGCAACTGGAATACTCAAAAGTGTGTTCACGGTTTGTTCCTCGCGAACTGACTGAAGATCACAAAGCCCAGAGAAAAGAAATTGCTTCTGAGTAGTTGGTTCGATACGAAACAGAAGGGGATGACTTCCTTTCACGAATTGTGGCTGGGGATGAGACTTGGGTACACCACTTTTAACCTGAAACAAAATGCCAATCCATGGAGTGGCATCACGCAGACTCCCCACACAAGAAAAAGTTCAAAATAGCTCCCGCTGCAGGAAAGGTTATGGCCATCATCTTCTGGGACATAAAAGGGGTGATTCTGGTGGACATTATGAAGAAAGGACAAACAATCAACTCAGAGGCATACACTGCTATGCTACAGAGCCTCCAGAGACGTATAAAGCGAGTTCGACTGGAAAGAAAACTGGAAGACGTCCTTCTTTTGCACGATAACGCAAGACCACACAACAGTTTGCAAATAAGAGAGGCCATCACAAAAATGCGTTCGAGTGTGTTACCCCATCCTCCATACAGCCCGGATCTGGCACGTTCAGACTTCTATTTGTTTGGGCTAATGAAGGATGTTATTCGTAGAAGAAAGTTTCAGAGTGACGATGAGGTTGAGGAGGAGGCTCCAGCGGAACCCAGCGGATTTTTACCAGCAAGGAATAAAGGCCCTTGTTTTGAGGTGGAGGAAAGCCGTAGAAAAGGATGGAGACTATGTGGAAAAATAAAAACTTGTAAAAAAGGTCTGTAACTATTTGTGTACAAAATTTCTGGAACTTACAAGGAAACTTGGAAAGAAAAAAAAAGGTGGGGCAAAATATAATGAGTGGCCCTCGTATATATATATATATATATATATATCGGGTGGCCACAAAAAACTTTACTTATTTCAAAGTTTAATAACTGCAACAATTCAAAACTTATGCGATTGAGCTTTGGCACACATTAACAGATGGTTATAATCTATAATTTCTGGAATTTTCAAATATGTAGGTTCTATAGTTTTGTTACAGTGAACAATTTAAAAGCATATGTCTAAAAATAACATGCCGAAGAAAATGAATTTGAACTTAACAAAATTTACTTAAACAAATGGTCAATGTGACCACCTCCCTGTTGGTAAACTGCCCTCAATCGCTTCTTCCACGAGGAGATGCACTTTCGAACCTCATCTAAGGTGATATCCTCCCATGCTCTACTGATTTTCTCCTTAAGTTCATCTTCAGTGAATTTGTCTTTCTGGCTGCCGTAAACCTTCACCATGAGGGAATCCCATACTGAATAGTCCATCTGATTACAGTCGGGAGACTGAGGCGGCCATTCATTCTTTTTGATGAAATTAGAGGTCTCTTGCTCTAGATGATTTTGGGTCGCTCGGCTTGTATGGGCGGGTGCCCCATCTTGCTGGAAAATGTAGGCCTCATCAGGATACAGCTGAAGACAATCAGGAAGTAACCCATTATCTAACAGGTTGATGTAGCGCTCAGAGTTAACTTTAGTTTCGTTTGTGCCAATAAAATGAATTCGTGTTTTCCCCTTCCATGAAATTCCCGCCGATACCATTACTTTTCTGCTGAATCGTGAGGTTTCATGATAAAGCCTGGAGGGAGGAATGTCCTTTTTCCTTGAACCATAAACCCTGTCATTTTGCCTGTTTTTGGGCACCTCCAACGTGAAATCCTTTTCGTCTGTAAACACAACTTTTTGCACGTCTTCAGCTGAGTAGCGTTCATATAGGGATTTACAGCGGGTCTTTCTACGCTGTCTTACATTCTGATCACGCCGAGAAACTCGAATTCTCTTGTAGGCCTTCAATTTCAAACGTTTTACAATCCCTTGTACAGAGGAGCGAGAAATCCCAAGGTCGTACGCAATCTGTCTCTGGGAGCGATGAGTTCCTGGTGTATTCTCCTGGGATTGAATCAGTTCCTCCACGGCAGCCTTATTTTCTTCTGTTGAAACACTTTTGGGCCTGCCGCTGCCGGGTTTTCTAGCTGTTGATCCAGTATCCTTTATCTTTCTTATTAAGTTATAAACACTTTGACGAGTCCAGTTCTTTGCGGGGAATTCTCGGACAATCCTATTTCCATTCCAACCTTTTTCCTTGACACATGCTTCTATGATGGCTTTATCACTTTTACTTAACGTCATGCTGGCGGGGTTTTAGCGGAAAAATAAAAGAAAGCAAATTCACATTAGGTTTAGCCTACGCTAGCGCACGTACGTGTCAGATGCACATCAGGCATGCTATTTTTAGACATATGCTTTTAAATTGTTCACTGTAACAAAACTATAGAACCTACATATTTGAAAATTCCAGCAATTATAGATTATATGCATCTGTTAATGTGTGCAAAATCTCAATCGCATAAGTTTTGAATTGTTGCAGTTATTAAACTTTCAATTAAGTAAAGTTTTTTTGTGGCCACCCGATATATATTAAACAACTTTTTTTGACCAGTGAACATCGAACCCACGACGATCAGAGTTGAGGTGTGGGCGCCCTAGCCCACTGTGCTATCCCCCCCCCCACACACACACACACACATATATATATACACACAGTATATATATATATATACGCAGTGGCGGTCCTGGCTTACATGACGCCCTGGGCGAACCTCACCTTCAGCGCCCCCCCCCCCTGTTCGCCAACACACACACATTCGAATCCCCCCAAAATAAAGGACAGACATAACTCTTTCACAAAATAACTTTTTATTGGACTAATTGTTGGAACTTCAGAACCAAAACAAAGACTCAAATTTCTGAATTTTACAAATCCTTCATCACGTAAATAGAATAACTCACTTAAGAGAATGTAATTATGATACTATGAACAGGAAAAATACAAATTAAATTGCACAACTGCCATAAATAAACTAGAGAATCAAACTTCTAAATTGTACAAATGCTCTATCACATAAATAGAATAAGACACTTAAGAGAGGGTAATTATTATGCTACACTTTGAACAAGAAACAAAATAAATTGCACCACAGCACAACTGCCATCTAAAGCCTGACTCTTCTTACCTTCCTTGATGCAAAGTCATTGATCTTTTATTATTTATTTTATTTTTTATTTTTATTTATTTCTTTATTTATTTATTCTTATTTTTATTTTTATTTTTTTTGCAGGCGCTTATGCCGCCCCTCCACAAATGCCGCCCTGTGCGGCTGCCCATATTGCCCATATGAGGAACCGCCACTGTATATACGAGGAATAGGAGGACGAAAAGATGGTACATGTTTATTTACAGACGTTTCGGAAAAGTTCAATTTCCATCATCAGTGCTAAAAAGTTTAAAATCAAATAGAAATAAATAAGTATAATAAACAAAAACAAACAATATATTAAAATGAACGTGCGACAATGGTTACAATATATATTAAATTAAAATTAAAAGATTAAAAATGAAATAATATAAAGTATAAGAGTGTGGACACTAAGTAAAAAATATAAAACGGTTAAAAGGTGAATCAGAATTAAAGGGGGTCTTACCAGGTTGCTAACGTAGTGAAAGACTAATTGTACAGAAGATTGGGGATGGTTGCTTGTTGAAAAAATCCATATTAGAAGGATGGAGCCAGGCGGAGTGATAGTGGATTTCTTTTCAATATGAGAGTTTATTTGGCGATGTTTAGGTTGAAAGTGGAACTGTAGTCGTTGAGGTTTGGCTAAATACTGAGTATATAAAGGGACTCAAGTATGCGGAGGTCGATTAGTTGGTTGGCAGAATTAATGATTTTGAAATTGGAGGGAAGTAACGGGTGCTTGTGAAGGTGGCAATGATCCCTTATTGCTAGGCTGACCATACGTACCGTTTTGAACCGGACAGTACCGTTTTTTTTATATTTCCTGGCCGTCCCGTCGTTTTAATAAAAATGTCAATTTTGTCCCGGTTTATGTACTTACTTTTTCATGAATACAGAATATTACATAACCCCCGTCCCTTTTTTGCCATCCCAATGTCCCGTTTTTGTCTCAAGGAAATATGGTCAGTCTACTTATTGCTGATTAGGAGGGTTTGTTCAAGGGATGCGAAGTTCTGGTAGAAATACCACGATGCTCGTCCACTCTTGTTTGGTATTGGCGGATGGTACTGCCAATATAGTTCGCTTTGCAGCGAACACAATTAAAAGCGTAGATAGTGGACGAAGCAAGTGTCTGAGGTGGTTTTTCTTTATGGTTAAGGTAAGATTTGATACTGTTGTTGTTAGTGAAGACAAAATGAAATTTAATTTTGGGGTAAAGCGGGGGGAGTAGGAGACGGAGTTCTGAAAGTATTTTGTAGCTGATGTGGTCGTAATAGGGAAATGAAAAATATTATAAGTCTTTTTTAACAGTGGGAACTTTAAGGGGGGTTGATAAATATTATTAAGAAAGTTTCTGGTTAAAGATTGTAACAGATGTTTTGGAAAGGAGTTATTAATGCTGAAATTATGAATGAATTCTATTTCATAGTGGAAGGATAAATACGAAATGCATAGATCAGTGATGCACAAACCCTGGCCCGCAGGCCAAATGTGTCCCCCACGGGTCTTTTCAGTGGCCCCACGGGTCTTTTCAATTCAATGAAAAAGTTAGAATATAAAAGTGACCCAATTTATGACTTAGATGGAAAGTAAGTAGGCTAATACACTTAGTCATTTTCTTCGCTTGGCCCTCACATCAAAAAGTTTGTGCACCACTGGCATAGATGATATGCGCGGTGGATTAAAATTTTAATACTGTTTATTTTATATAGCAAAGGGGTGTGGCTTAGGAAATTAGTACCTAGGCCTGTGTACGTAGGTTTTCGATATATGGAAGTGTTGAATTTGTTGTTTGGTTTAGTTATTGTAATATCTAAGAAGGGTAAGGTGTTATTGGATTCGTCTTCTTTGGTGAACTTAATGTTTTTATGTTGGGAATTAAGATAGTTAAGGAAAAGGGGGGCGTGGTTAGCATCGTGGAAAAGGAGAAAGGTGTTATCAACGTATCTTTTATATAGGTGTGGTTTATATTGAGTGGGGCAATGGAGTAGCCAGTTATTTTCGTGATGGCTGAGGAAGATCTACAGATCTACATAAGCTAAGGCTAACAAAGACTCTAAGATCCACTCTAAGGTTAGCCCGAGAGAAAGGAAAGAGTAGGGCGTTAAGAGAAGAGAATAAGGGGTTAAGTAAGTAGTAACACCTATCACTCGTGGGTTAACATTCATTCAGAAAAAGAGAAAAAAGATTCACCATCATCATCCGCCGGCCACTGCCGACAAGTCAGAAAAATAGTCGGAGAGAATAGGAAAGATTGCAGAACGGTTCTCTACTCCATAGGGAGGTTGAGCCCACTCTGCCGGAAAAAGATGAAAAGAAGTAAAATAAGAACGCTTACAAACCATGCAATATATGCTTAACTCAAGAACAACACATTCTTAACTCAAAGCAACACATTCTTCCAGCTGTTGCAGACCGATCCTCCACTCCATAGGGAGGTAGAGGATGCAGCCCACTAGGCTGGAAAGGCGTGAAAGATGAAAAGAAGTAAAATAAGAACGCATTACAACACATTCTTAACTCAAACACTATCATAACATGCAAACATGCAAACTACAGACATGCAATAAAGAGAGAAGAAAAAAAAGTATAAAGAATAACAAAACGTGGGTTAATTTACTCAACAAGCTACAACTAAGTTCGTGTTAGTCTAATTTTTTTTTTTTTTTTGCTGGCATGTCACAAGCTGGCATTAGACGTCAACAGACTCATCCCTGAATAGGACCACCAGAGCTCCTGTTGCCAATTTTTTTTTTATTCTAAACAATGTTAATATTTTTAAAATGCCTATCTAGACGGTTTTTAAACACATTAACGCTGGTAGAGTTCACGACGGGCGCGGGAAGATTATTCCATTTATAAATTACTTTAAACGTAAAGAAGTTTTTAGAGATATTAGTAATGAAACGTCTGCCACGCAACTTAATCCGTTATTGCGAGTATTGCTATTATCGAAAGTGAACAGTTTGTCAAAATTTACGTTATCGATGTTATTAACGATTTTGAAAACTTCAATAAGCTCCCCCCTTAATCTCCTAGTTTCGAGTGAATGCAAGTCTAACTCTTTAATCCTATCTTCATAAGGCTTGTTGCGCAATGACGGAATTAGTTTCGTGGCACGACGCTGAACCCTTTCTAACCTCAATATCTTCACACAAATACGGGCACCAAAACTGAACAACATGTTCTAAATGAGGCCTGACTAGGGACTTGTAAAGGGGGGAATATAATATCCTTCGATTTAAATTCGAAATTACGCACTATGAAGCCTAAAATCCTATTAGCTTTTGCGCAAGACTCCAAGCACTGGTTCCTAACTTTTAAATCCTTAGATACGCGTACGCCTAAATCTATTTCCTCGTCAACGCTCGCTAACTCTCTATCATCCATCGTGTACGTGTGATTATTGTTACGAGAACCTATATGCAAAACTTTACATTTGTCTACGTTAAATTGCATCTGCCACTTATCCGTCCACTCCATAATCCTATTTACATCGTCTTGGAGCCTATTTCTATCGTCCTCGTTAACAACTTTACCGCCTATTTTAGTATCATCCGCGAATTTTGACACGTTTCTAGTCAATCCTACATCTATGTCGTTAATGTAAATTACGAATAACAATGGGCCTAACACTGAACCCTGTAGGACACCGCTACCTACATCTAACCACCCCGATTCACTACCATTAACTACGACCCTCTGTCTCCTAGCACGAAGCCATTCTTCTAACCAGTTAGCTACCTGACCGCGTATACCGTGCGCTTTGACCTTCGCAATTAGTCTCCTATGCGGAACTGTATCGAACGCCTTTTTAAAATCTAAATAAATAACGTCAGCTGCTCTATGCCTATCGTATTCGCGCACTATTTCGTTATAAAATTCTAACAAATGTTAAACAAGATCTATGGCGTCGAAACCCATGCTGACTACTATTAATCAAATCTCGACTTTCTAAGTGATCGATGATACGATCCCTAACTACGGATTCCAAAAGTTTACCGACAATTGACGTTAAGCTAATGGGCCTATAATTGCTAGCTACTGTGCGGTCGCCTTTTTTAAAAATGGGCGTGACGTTAGCTAATTTGAAGTCTTCAGGAATAATCCCCGTTTCGAGTGACTGATTAAAAATCTTCGTTAAGGGGCCTACAATAACGTCTTTCAAATGTCTGGGATAAAAAGCGTCAGGACCTGGAGCCTTGCTAACTTTTCGCCTATCGATATAATGCGCAATCTCACCCTCGTAAACAATTATTTCATCCAAAATAGTCTCGCTACTAAATGGAACGATATCGTTCACGTCTGGTGTTCTTTTGTGTTGCTTGTTAGCAAGGTGATGGTTGATTTTGTGGGGGTTATTTTGAGTCTATTGTGTGTGAACCAGTCTTGTATAATATTTATGCAGTGATGGGCATCGATACATGAAAATCGCTAAAGCGATACCGATACATCGATACATGAAGACCGTCTTAGGCGATACCGATACGCCGATACTTTCTAGATATCTTAAGCGATACCGATACCGATACATGCATCGCCGGTACATTTTTATAATTATTCATTTAATATGTAGGTATTAGATATTATTGTTTATACTAGTAATTTGTACGCACTAAGTAAAATCAACATTTTAATGGGTTTTATAGATGTAAATAAAAACAATTGCTTCATTTAATGAAAGTATGTTTTAATTTTGTAGGATACATGAATGACTGAAAATATTACACTAACAATTAAAAGTAATTACTATTACCCTTCAAAAATACCAGCTGGCTAAACATCTGGTCAGACAGTCTATTCCTTTTTCGAGCGTGAATGTGACCAGCCAAACTAAACAACCGTTCTACAGGAGCAGAGGATGGTAGTGGTGTGTTATACTTCAGGAAGACCCGTAGAATTCCTGGGTACTGCCTCAGAGATTGGAGAGAATGACTTCCGTCACCCAGATACTGTAAAACTTCCATCTCAGTGGAATCTTGGGTTGCAGAGACATTAGTGGAAGCAGACTCATAACAGAAGAAATCATCTGCACTTCTGTCAGATGCAGCATCACTTAGTTGTTGCTGGGGGGGTCTGCTCGCTGAGGCTCTTAACAGCATTAACCAACATTTCTTGAACCCTCTTTTTGACAATGTTAATATTAAATTTGCCTTTTATTGTCATCCACTTTAACTTGAACAGAGGATTTGAAGACGATGCCAGTATTGCTGCTTTACACTCATGCGACGCATCAAGGCACAGAAACTTTTCAAACCGCTTAGTGAACCCTACTGTGACTGCATTGAGAAGTGGCTGACAATGACGCAATGCCTCCGAATTCAAACGCTCTAGCTTCTTCTCTACAGCTAACAATGTCGGAAGCAGGCAACCGTAAAAACATTCTTTGTCGGACTGCAACCTATCAAGTGCTGCTGCAATGGGTTGTAGTACGGTTAGGTATTCCTGGAGAAAATCAAGCTCATTATATGAGCGTTTCTATATTATGAGTGTTTCTATATTATGGTTAATTAATCTCAATAACACAACTACAAACGTGTTTAAACGTTGCGCCGTACTGTGTGACGTGACCAGTAGAGTAGTACTATCATTAAATAAATATTTAATAATATCGTTATTTATGTATATTCATAAATATAACTCAGTAGTGTCATATTATAACATCTATTTAAATATTTAAAAATTCTTATTAATGTATCGATGTATCGAAGTATCGATTTTTTCGATACATTTAAGAAAATTGACCTTAGCGATACCGATAAATCGATACTTTTGTCAAGTAGCTAAAGCGATACCGATCCAAAAGTATCGATCGATACGTATCGGCGATACATGTATCTAGATACTGCCCATCACTGTATTTATGTATGTTCGTTGGTTATTTGTAGCGGTGTCGATGTTGTTGTGGGTGGATGTTAGTGATGTCATCTGCATATGATGATAAGGTAAGCTTGTTATCTATGGGTGTTGGAAGGTCATGCATGTATAAGTTGAACAATGTTGGTGAGAGAACAGAGCCTTGAGGGACCCCATTCGGAAAAAGCTTGTTTTTGGATGACTTGTCATTAAATGTGACATGTGAGTATCTTCCTGAAAGATAGTTGCTCAGCCACCTTTTGGTGTTATTGTGCATGTTTGTGTTGAGTATTTTGTGGGATAGCATCAAATGCTTTATTAATGTCTATTGTTGCTAACAGTGTACGTTGAACTGGTCGTCCAGAGTTGATGCCATCCATGATGTGCTGCGTGAGATTAGTGAGTAATGTCGTGGTTGAGTGGTGAGGTCTGAATCCATGTTGAGTAGGCGGTAGTGGTATGTGTGGGTTGGTGATTTGTAAGATTAGTCTTTTTGTTACTTTGGAAGGTGTGCATAGTAAAGTAATGGGTCTATAAGAAGTTGATTCTGTTGGATTTTTGTTTGGTTTGAGTAGTGTAATAATTTTACCTTGTTTCCATATGTTTGGAATAATACAGTGTTGGTATGAATATGTGCTGATGTTTGTGAGAGCTAGTATTCTCTGTGGGCCCAAGTGTTTAAGGTGTATGTTAGATATGTTGTCTGGTCCAGTAGCCTTCGAATTCTTAATGTTTTTGATGATCTTGGTGGTCTCGTCTGCATTGAAGGATGTAATGGTCGTGTCGAGTCTGTAGATTTTCTTGTGTCTGGCTCTTTGTCTGTTTCCGTGTTTCTGGTTGTTGACGTTGATGTCGCAGGTAGCTAATATTTTACAGATTTCTTATTGGCACCACAGACTAACTTTTAGGTGCCCCTACAAAACTGAATTCTAAAATGTTTTTTTTCACTGATGCATTTGAAACTCTTCCGCTAACTAAGTTCTGGTCCAAAATGAATGAGTCTTATCCTGCTGTAGCTAATGTGGTGGTGAAATTATTGCTAATGTTTCCCAGTACTTATCTTCGTGAACAAGGATTTTCAGCTTTGTTAAATATAAAAACTAAATATCGCTCTCGACTAAACGTGGAACATGATCTTCGAGTTTCCTTGTCAAGCACTACACCTGAAATTGAGAAACTAGTTTCCACACATCAGGCACATCCCTCACACTAAAATTCAAGAATTATAGCCACTCTACTTTTATTTACGGTTGAATTGTGTTTTAATCCCAACTAGTGACCCACCACTTTTTTTTTTGCTTCAAGTGCAGTTTCAGCACGTCTTTCCAAAGGTGTAATAAAAATTTGTTGCAAATGAATATTAAAAAAGTTACAGCTACTTAAGGTTTTCAGTACCATTTTGCGTCTGGCAGCGTTGCGTGGGTAATTTTTAGTTCCAGTGTATTGTGAATCATGTCGTGCGAAGGTTCGGTGTATTGTGGATTATGTGATACTTTTGGGTGAACCTTTGTGGTAATTGGAAGTGCTTAGAATTTCTCGTTAACAAAAAGTTCGTTATTTATCACTGAAAGAACATAAGAACATAAGAAATTTGGTAATTTTTTACTATCACTCCGGTCTCTTCAATTCCCATAATTTATAGATCAATGGATTCGTTATTACACCAGGAATGCGATTTGGATAGTCTCAAGTGAGGGAACTGGCCCAAAACTAAGTTAGGACACGAAGTTTGTTTTGGGGTATAAGTGTAAAAAAATACCCTAAAATGCGGGTAATTCCTTCAGTAGAGACTATCTAGGGCGCATTCGCGATGTAAAAACGAATCCATTGATATATAAATTATGGAAATTGTAGAAGCAGCCAACATGAGTGACCTAAAAGGTGTATATATATATACACATTTATATATATATATGTAGTAAAACGAACACTGTATATATTATATATACCGTAAAACTATACTAACCTAACCTACCTAATCACATATGCGTGTTCCCCTTCTCCGTTTCTTATCACATACCGACCTATGGCAACGAAATGCTTTTCTGTTTTTATCGAACACACACTTATTACCACAAACAATACCTTCCTTGTTTTTCTTAGGGCAAATAAATTCTTTTAGCAATACACCGTGTTCTACATAAAAATTAAACGCAGCCTCTTCATCATAAAAAAATTTGCATGAAGTTAAACACAGTGAATAATTACAACCATCGCAAACCGACGCCATCGTGACACTAAAATCTTATGAGTTCAGGTCAAACCACCCAATTTTGTTAGCGGTACCTTCCTAACCTTTGTGGGATCAGCCATTTTATCACTCCCAAAAACATGATCCGCGATTTTATCGCTCAAAAAAATAATTTCTTAACATTAATTTTATAGCTTTAATCGGCATTTGCCTTCATATTGTACTTAATAAAAGTTGTTTAAAAAAATATAGAGAGTCTTATGGTAAACTTTATTTTCAGTTTCCAGAGACTGGACTGATATTAAAAAATTACCAGAAATTTTTATAGTGGGCACACTAGGGGCCACTTCGGCACATCGAGGTGGCTCTACAATGTAAAAACTGCCTGTACATTGGCAATAACCAATTTTTACAAAACTAATTAAGTACCAATTTAAAACTAAAGATAGAATCTCTGGATCCAGAGGATCAAAGTCATAATCCACAAATATGTTACACACTATCTATTTATAACTGACATGCAAATATATCAGATCCAAAGAATCCAGTCAATTTCATTATGGTACCCATCAATACCAGTACCTTGCCAACCAAAAATAAGTCACGGTCCCACGGAACATATCAATTGCGGACCAAGTCACAATTTACATCCATATACATTACAATATATATACTTAGGAGGAAAAGTGTAGGTGTGGCTGTAAAGACTGTACAGTAATGTAGAAATGTGTGTGCACTCATTTTGGGTCTCCCATTTAAAGGTGTTTGTGGGGCAAGTGAAGATCATGAGTTTTTCAATACCTCACAGTACTATGGGGGGCACCACTCGGCAGAGGAATCTCTTTAAATAGGGTGTGTAAGGACAGAGTATCCCCTAACCCAGTGCTGTCCAACTTCTATAAAGCATGGCCAAGATGTTGCCTATAATCATACACTGTTGGTTAATACGACTTAGGAACCCACTGAATGTTGTTCTCCCTACTAGAAATGACAAAATAGGGAAGAAAATTCAGAAATTAAATTTGGCAAACGTACATTCCGTGGGCCACAAGTTGGACAGCGCTGCCCTAACCCAAGATGCTGCCTCCCTATATCCCACAACACCTGTGTTGAGCTGTGGGATCTATCACCCAAATGCACATAATATATATGAAATAAACTAGTACCATTCATGCAATAAAAATGGGCTTAAACACCATCACCAGATGTTCCTTGCAGACATCAAACTATCCAACCTTCTTTTGAAAGAATCAAGTGTATCTGAAGTCACCACTTCTTCTGTCAGACTGTTCCAAAACTTAATTACTCTGTTTGTAAAACTATGTTTTCTTAAATTTGTTCTACATCTTGGCTTAAATAATTTCATACTATGACCTCTAGTCTGATTATTGTGATCTTTAATGAAAAGAGACTCAAAATCTATCTTATCCAACCCTTTTATCATTTTATACACCTCTATCATATCACCCCTTAACCACCTCCTTTTTAATGAGAACATGCTTAGATACGCCAGTCTTTCCTTATATGTCAGTTGTTATAGAGATGGGATCATTCTTGTTGCTTGTTTCTGTACTTTTTCCAGTTTTTCAATATCTTGTATCAAATAGGGACTATTAAATTGAATGCAGTATTTGAGGAGGGGTCTCACATATGAAATGTATAGTTACTTTATAATATTGGGTGATTTGTATTCAATGTGTCTGCATGAGATTGAGTCTAGTATTTGCTTTATTTCTGATTACCATACAGTGATTTGAGGGTTTAAGTTCATTTGTCACAGTGACACCCAAGTCTTTCCCTTTATCATCATTTTTAATCCAAATTCCATCCATATTGTATTCAAATTCTGGATTTTTTGGCCCAATATGTATAACCTTGCACTTATCAACTTAAATTTCATCTCCCACTTATCTGCCCAGGCTGTTACTCTGTCTAAGTCTTTTTGTATTGTCATTGCTCCTGCTACTGACTTAACATTATGGCCTAATTTTGTATGATCAGCAAATTTTGAGGTTTTACATGATAGGCCCTTCTCTAGATCATTTATATAGACAACAAAAAGCAGAGGTCCCAGAACAGACGCCTGTGGGACTCCGCTCAATACGGGTCTCCAAGTAGACTTCTTTCCATTTAGATGAACTCTGTTTTCTATTTCTCAGCCATTCTTCTATCCAATCAGCTATATGACCTCTTATACCATGGGCTCTAACTTTTACCAACAATCTTGCATGAGGAACAGTATCAAATGCCTTTGCAAAATCTAAGTATACTATATCTACTGGCTCTTTATTGTCCAAATGCAATAGGACTCCATCATAAAATTCAATCAAGTTGGTTAGACAGGACCTTCCATTTCAAGAGCCATGCTGGCTATCATTTATAAGGTTGCACTCTTCAAGGAACTCAGTAACTTTACCTCTAATGATACTTTCGAGTAATTTGCAAATAATGGAGGTGAGGCTGATGGGTCTGTAGTTTTTTGCCAAGTTTCTATTTCCTTTTTTAAAGATTGGAGCCACATTTGCTTTCTTCCAATCCTGGAATTTCAGTACATATCAATGATTTATTAAAAATAATTTCTAGCGCCTGTGCTATATCCTTTTTGGCAGCTTTTATGACTATTGGATGCATTTCATCTGGCCCTGGATATTTTTCCATTTTTAATTTATCTATTGCTTTTAGGATATCTAGTTTTGTTACCCTTAATTCATTTATTTCTCTATCTTGTCCTGGTACTATAAGATCAGGAATATTATTTAAATTTTCATTTGTGAATACTGATGAGAAGTATTTGTTTAGTTCTTCAGTTATTTCAAGATCATCATCTATAGTTTTATCATCTATATGGAGGGGGCCAATTTTCTTTTTCACTCTACTTTTCAAATTGAATTGACTGAAAAACTTCTTAGGATTGTTTTTTGAATTCTTGGCTAGGCTTTTTTCCAGGTCTCGTTTGCTATCTCTGATTACTTTCTTGCAAATGCTTCTTTTACTTTTATATATTTCGGAGTCTGTGCCATTTTTAGTTCTTTTGAATTTATGAAATGCTTTTGTTTTTTTCTCTGATTGCTCTTTTTACATTGCAGTTTATCCAAGGTTGTTTTTTTATTTTTTCCAGTTCTGATTTTATACTGGGATATGCTTCCTTTGTATGTTCATTATTATGCTTTTAAATTTTGCCCACATACTAGTTACTGTCTGTTCAGGCTGTAGAATATCTGTCCAATTTATGAGACACAGATCATTTACTAGTCCATTTATATTTCCTCTTTTAAAATCTGGAATTTCTACTTTGTTTTCACTAGGTCTTGAATTACAAACAATATTAAACCGAAGGATACAATGATCACCTGAACCTAGTGTTTCTGAAACTGAGATATCCTGGAAGGTATCTGGATTATTTGTTAGAATTAAATCTAGAGTGGCATCGGCCCTGGTTGGCTCCTTTACTAACTGGGTTAAACCATTCTCATTTATACAGTCTAAAAATCTCTCATTACTTTCTGGTATTTGTAATATTTCCCAGTCTATATGCCTATAATTGAAATCTCCAACAATAATAATATTGCTTGTCATTGCTTTATTTATTTCATCAGTAAGTTTATTTTCTACATACTTATTTTCTTCTCTACTTTTGGGGATTCCTCCAACTGAACATCCCTCAGGTGGTCTATAAATACCGTCTATCCTGATTTTCCTGGCATTTTTATGCCCAATATCTATCCATACAGATTCAACTATTTTCTCTCTAATAATGGAGGTAACTTCAACTGGATTCAGATTTGTCTTGACATAAATAAATACTCCGCCACCCTTTGAATATTTACGTTCATAATAAAAAAGTTCATAGCCATCAATTTCATAAGTAATGGTATTATCTCTTTCACTAAATAGACTATTTGGTATCGTACTGAATTTTGTCCAAGTTTCAGTGACAATCATAACATCAGGATTTTCAATACCTATGTATGCCTTGAATTAATTTATTTTATCTCGGATACTTTTTGCATTTACATAGAAAAATGACAAAGAACCCTTAGAATATTTTGCTTGTAATTTAGTCTGGTTCTTGTTCTGTGATGGTATATTATTTGCATCTCTTTTGCTTTCTTTGTTGACCTTTTTCTTTTGAGTTTTGATTATATTTTTTATTAGTTTATTGTTATCAAGAGTATTGGTATTTGTACTAATTTGGCCTATTCCTTTAGTTTTTAGTCAATTATATGATACAATCTTTGATAGTAAATCAGTTCCTTTACTATTAAGGTGAATTCCATTTCTGTTAAAGAACTCTCTTTTTTTGTAAAATTTATTCCACAGTTCGATATATGTAATTTCCATGCTCTGACATAGTGTCTTAAGCCTACTATTTATATATAATGCTTGTGAGTACCACTTATTATTCTCATGTATCCTGGGAATTATACCTGTGATAGATGTTTTAAGGTTAGGTCTGTGTTCCTTTAACTTTGTTAATAGCTGTTTTGACTCCATGATTTCTTTGGAGTGCTTACCCTTTACATCATTTCCACCTACATGTATAACCATATTCCTTGGTACAGTTAGGTCAATACCAGATCCTTTTTCTATAATTTTATTACTAATTCTATTTATCCCTGCACCTGGATAACAGTAAGCTGTGCTACCTCTAGGTAATTTAGATCCTAGGCCCCTCACTTGAGAGTCACCTATAATGGATGCTGGTTCAAACACACCTATAGCTTTAGAGTGCCTGGGTTTATATGAGTCTGGATTATTATTGCTAACATTTTGTTTTATAGGCCTACTTTCTTCAGTTTTCTCATCTTGATCCTAGACCAGCGAGAAAGTATGAAACTGACTGGTTAGTTCTATAAGGACACTTTTCCTTGGCTCTTGAATTCTAGCTTTCCAGGTTTTCCTAGGTTTAGTCTACTCATCATTTTCAGAAATTGTCTGAGGATATCTAGGTCTAGGCTCACTATGAGGTATAGGGACATTTAAGTTCATTTGAACTGCTACTTCACTAGATTTAGGCTCAACTGCAGTATCTTTATAAGTTGGTCTGGCCTCTCCCTCACTAATAGACCCTCTAAACTTATTAAAATTTTTTATTACAGTACTACACTTGTCACAAAACCATATCAAGTTGACATTGAGCTTAGAAGCAGCATTTATACCTTTATATATATCATTTGTAAGGCCTTTGCAGCTTACGTGATACCAGTCATCATAGCTATCACATGCAATAGCTCTATCTTTACTCTTAACTTCCTTTTTACAAACTCTACAGTCACTGTCAAAACCCATTTTTGTAGGGTAGGCCATGTTCCTAAGTTAGGTCCTAGGCTTAAAAATTTTATTGACTCACTAACTTTGATACTATCAAGTTATATCAAAATAGTTACTCAGGTTAGGTTAACTGGGAGTCTTACCTTGTAGTTAGGCTAGGCTATCAGAATAAGCTAAGCTAGGCCTGTACAAACAAGTACAGGTAACACCAAAGTAATCTTATACCAGTCAAAAAACAATTCCAATGCAGGATCAATCTCAACTGCAACCCTGGAAAATTTTTTCAACACCTCACTTGTTACCAACGCGCAGGAAAGGTAATAATATTAATAAAGAAGCGCAAAAGTCAATTTGCTAGAGCACAGCCAACATGTCTGATCACCCTGGTCATTTCCAATGGAAAAAATGAAACAATAAAGAGCCAGTAGATATAGTATACTTAGATTTTGCAAAGGCATTTGATACTGTTCCTCATGCAAGATTGTTGGTAAAAGTTAGAGCCCATGGTATAAGAGGTCATATAGCTGACTGGATAGAAGAATGGCTGAGAAACAGAAGACAGAGTTCATCTAAATGGAAATAAGTCTACTTGGAAACCTGTATTGAGTGGTGTCCCACAGGGATCTCTGCTGGGACCTCTGCTTTTTGTTGTCTATATAAATGATCTAGAGAAGGGTTTATAATGACAATACAAAAAGACTTAGACAGAGTAACAGCCTGGGCAGATAAGTGGGAGATGAAATTTGGATTAAAAATGATGATAAAGAGAAAGACTTGGGTGTCGCTGTGACTAATGAACTTAAACCCTCAAATCACTGTATGGTAATCAGAAATAAAGCAAATGCTAGACTCAATCTCATGCAGACACACATTGAATACAAATCACCCAATATTATAAAGCAACTATACATTTCATACGTGAGACCCTTCCTCGAATACTGCATTCAATTTAATCTAATATACTATTTCAGAAATGAAGCCTTATATATATATATATATATATATTTTATTTTTTTAAGTTCGGATAGAACCGATTTGCCTCTATTTAAAAGGGCATATCTCGGCGGAAAAACAAAGAAAAAGTGAGAGGAAAGACAGAGGAAAAAGAAAGGGTAGAGGGGACAGTCGAAGTGGAAAAAGACCAAGGACTGCAGGGTCGAGCCCCATCATCCTTGGGTGCTAGGGCCGGGAGAGCGCACGTGAAACCTCCAGGAACAAGCACGTACAAACGAGCACAAAGAGCACTCAAGAGCATGAGCTTAGAACCCCCTTGCGGGGATATATATATATATATATATATATATATATATATATATATATCCCGCAAGGGGGTTCTAAGCTCGTGCTCTTGAGTGCTCTTTGTGCTCGTTTGTACGTGCTTGTTCCAGGAGGTTTCACGTGCGCCCTCCCGGCCCTAGCACCCAAGGATGATGGGGCTCGACCTTGCAGTCCTTGTCATCCTTGGTCTTTTTCCACTTCGACTGTCCCCCTCCACCCTTTCTTTTTCCTCTGTCTTTTCTCTCACTTTTTCTTTGTTTTACCGCTGAGATATGCCCTTTTAAATAGAGGCAAATCGGTTCTTCCCGAACTTAAAAAAAAAAAAAAAATATATATATAGAAACGACGTAAGTATAGAGGAGTGTTCTGCACACAAGGAAGAGTAATAACGAACAAATGAAAAATGAGGTTCGTTATTTCTCTTCCTCGTGTGCAGAACACTCCTCTATACTTACGTCATTTCTATACATTAATATACTGCATGGTCATTGCCGTTAAATGTATACATATATATGTAACAGTTTTTTTGCGCACACCTACAGGTCGCTACAATTGGTGTAGAACAATGCAGTTTTCACCATTCGATGCGTCTTTTTTATTTTGCAGTGCCCATGCTAAAAAAAAATTCCCTGACATAAATCCTGCCCTCCCACCCCCCTTTTAGGGGTACAGTTCTTCCCATTTTTTCACTTTTAATCATAATTTTGGCACAAAATGGGGGAGGGGTTGGGTAATGGGTAGGCTGACCATACGTACCATTTTGAATGGGACAGTACCATTTTTTTTATGGGTTCTGTATGGGTTCTGTCCAGGGATGGGGTCAAATACGTATTTGTATTTGTATTTACAAATACACAAAAATGGATAGTTGCATTTGTATTTGAGAATTTAAAAAGCTGCATATTTGTATTTGTATTTGAATTTGTATTTGAGCCTTTTATTTGCTGTATTTGCTTCAAATACAGTCAAATACACTAATGTAATATAACTGTGGGGTCATTCCATGTCAACTCAGCCACAAAATGGCACTTTTTGCACTCACCCCTTTCAATTTTGCTCATACTTGGCACAATAGCAGATATACATGCCAAACTTAAATTCCCAAATTATTAGAGCTGACTGACCTTTGGTTACTGAGATACAAGGTCACAAAGTTGTGACATTTTGACCTTTTTTGCGTTAAATGACTATTTTCAAAATGGTGTAACTAAAAAACTATTAAAGCTAGAGCATTGATTTTGGTCTCATTTTAAAGCTCTTTAGTAGCCCCTTGTTTATTCTCTCTTGTTAAATATATCTACTGTGAAAAATAAAAAAATCCCTTCAAAAGTTGACCTTTGACCTTGAATAAAAAAAAAATACCTTCTCCTAAAAATTCAATTTTTTACATTAATACCTTGAGTCATGTACAACAAAATCCCAAGAAGCTGTAAGTGGCTGATAACTAGTTCAATGTATAAAAAATAAATGAAGTTGGCATCATTCTTCAATTTTAGATTTTTTTCAGTTCATTTATTTAAAAGTTCTGTTCTGATATAGTGTCAGTGAAGACTTAGTTCAACTTAACATTATTAGTTCAAAAACCTTTTTGTGACCTGTGCCAAAAGAAGTCTTTTAAAAGACAACCATGGTTAAACCCCTCGACAGCCCCAAATCTACTGGAGTAGCGCTGATCCAAAGGCCCAACTAGTATATAAGTACTGTCAACTTTACAGAGTTGACTCCTGACTTCAAGTTAAAGTTAATTTATTTTTACTAAATACATGTATAAAAATTTATTTAATTCATTAATTGTTCATTGTTTTCTTTTCAGGATTTTTTTGTGCTTTTGTGATTTCAGAGTACAAACGTGGAACATTTAAAACTGAAACAGAAGTGTGCTGATCCTTTGCTGCGTCACAAAGGTCAGTGTCGAAGGAAGAGTTTGAGAATTGTACCACAGGAACTTGTAAATAAGTTTCCCGATCTGCACTTAACACTACATCACAGACTTTGTAAGCAGTGTAGAGAACATCTTGAGTCCTTGCCTGAGAAAGGAATAGGCACTTTGAATTCAGACATAAATGATGATTCTTCTTGTAGTAGTGAACCACCTGAAGATCTTGAGAAAATTGAAAATGTTGACAATAGTGATGCATCAACTTCAGAGCAAAACCATGAGATGTGTACTTTGAATGCTTCTTTTGTTTCAATTGGTGAATCACCCATAAAAAAGAGAAAGCTTGTAGAGCAAAAGTCATATGGAGCTAAAAAACTAAGCAAGGTGACAGAGACAGTTAAGAAGAGAATGGAAACAGTTGCAGGAAAAGAGATTTCTGACTCACAATTTAAGGAGCCATCTGGAGATGTAGACTGTTTAGAAATAATAAATCAACTCAAGGAAAAATTCAAAAATGAAAATACTAAAAAGTGATAAAATAAAAATCCTCACTGTATTGCCCAAAAGTTGGAGCATTAGGAAAATTGCTTCAGAATTTAACACAACAAGGCATACAGCATCTATTGCTAAAAAATAGTTGAAGAAAAAGGTGTCCTTTCAGACCCAAATCCAAAGGGTGGGAAAAGAATTAAACAGGATACTGTTGACGCTATTAAAGCATTTTATCTTTCAGAAGACATCAGTAGAACAATGCCAGGAAAGAAAGACTATTGTAGTATCATTGACAATGAAAGAGGAAGGATACATTTGCAAAAGCATCTTTTACTTTGCAATTTAAAAGAAGCCTATCATATTTTCAAAGAAAGAAATCCTTTGGTTAAGGTGGGATTCAGTAAATTTGCAGAATTGAGTCCAAAGCAGTGTGTTATTGCTGGAGCAACAGGAACTCACTCACTATGTGTCTGTACAATTCATCAGAATGCCAAACTTATGTTTGTAGGAGCTGAATTAGAAAAACTAACTGCAAATGATGACACACCTATTAAGAATGTACGTCATTGTGTTGCCTTTATGGAATGCAATCCTGCCTCAGACAATGTGAACAATGTGGAGATCCATCAGATTTAAAAAACAGACTACTGGACATATTTACAAACAACTTCATTGATATCATAAATTTTAAAAAGTGGACCAATACAGATCGGTCAAATCTTGAATCAGTAGAACTGAATACAGATGAATATATTGACCAATTCTGTAACCAACTGAAAGAATACCAGATACATGACTTCAAGACAAAGATGCAAGCAACTTATTACCGTGAAACAAAAATGTCTTTGAAAGATGGTGAGGTCCTTGCTGTGTGTGATTTTGCTGAAAATTATTCCTTTATTCTTCAAGATGAGGTTCAGAGCTTTCACTGGAACAATGAGATGGCTACTCTACATCCATTTGTTATTTACTATAAAAAGGAAGATGAGATTGCTCACCTTAGCTTTGTTATTATTTCAGAGTGTAACATCCATAACACAGTTGCTGTACATTTGTTTCAAAAGCATCTGATAAAATTCCTAAAAGATAATATCTCATCCATCGGTTCCATCCACAAAATAATTTACTTTTCAGATGGGTGTGCAGGACAGTATAAGAACTGCAAAAACTTTTTGAATCTTTGCCATCACAGAGATGATTTTGGAATTGAGGCAGAATGGAATTTTTTGCAACAAGTCATGGAAAGGGACCCTGTGATGGTGTTGGAGGCACAGTTAAGAGATTAGCTGCAAAAGCTAGTCTACAACATACCTTATGATGAACAGATCCTTACTGCAGAACAGTTATATACATTTGCAAGTGAAAATATTGTAAATATAAAATGTCATTTTTCAACCAATAAAGAGCATGAAGAGGAAAGCCAACTTCTCCAAGAAAGACACTCAACTGCAAGGACTATTGCTGGTACACAGAAATTACACCATTTACAGCCAGTTTCATTGAATTCTCTTAAGGTTAAACATTATTCATTATCAGATTATTCAAATATTGAGAAAGTTACTGAAAAGGAAGAAGTTGTGACTGAGGAGAAAATACATGGTTTTGTTACTGGGTCATTCTCTGTCAGATCAACCAAAAAAAAATGAAATTAACACCCTCATCTCTCATATTTTGCTGAAATTTGGTTTATAGGGAGTTTGTGAGCCCTGAATCCATTTCTGAAATTATAAGGTCAATCCGACCAACGGTTCAAGAGATATGACCTCGGGCAATTTGAGGTCACTCGCGAGGTTACTAACATTTGGCGAGCCATAACTTGGGTAATAATTGTCATAATTATATAAAAGTATATATACAGTGCCCGCGAAAAGTATCCGATCACTCAAGAAAATATAATATTTTCCCTTGATATTCAGAGACACGTAATTCACTTTCTATTTGTTCTAGCGACATCTGGTAACTTTGAGGTTGCTCGCTGATATGAGAGCTATCCAACGCATTCTCAAATTAGTGTTCTGGTAGCCTTCGTTGCGGGTGGCTGTGTCTCAAATTTGTCAGATTTCACTGTTTGTATAAATTTCTTGATATTTTTTTTTTTTTTACAGAAAGTGGTGTAAATAAAATTTATATATAATGTGTGCTAAAAAACAACTTAAGAGTGATTGTCGAGGTGCTATTGTTGCTTTGCATGCATGTGGGAAATCACAGAGACAGATAGCTAAGGAATTAAACATATCCCAAAGTACCGTTAATTTATGGGTTTCACAGGCTAAGAACAATGGTGGCCTAACCACGCCAGTCCCTAAAAAACGATCTGGCAGACCGAGAAAAACAAATTCGCGAACAGACAAACTTATGAAACGTTTAGTATTGAAAAACCCAACAATAACTGCGAAAGAAATAAAATTTAATATGAATAATTTGTTATCTGGTGTTTCTGAACGAACTATCCAGGAGCGGCTCCAAAAGAACTCGGATTACCATCTCGCCATGCTGCTAAGAAACCGTTCATTAATGAAAAAATGCGTAAAAAACGTGTCGCATTTTGTAAAAAATACATTCATTGGACTGTTGATGACTGGAAGAAGGTTTTATTTAGCGATGAGTCGACATTTTTGACATTCAGAAGTTGTCCAAAAAAGGTTCGCCGGCCTATTGGCTCAAATAGGATGGACCCTAAATACACCCTAAAGACAATGAAACACCCTCCAAGTGTGATGGTTTGGGGTTGTTTCGGTTACTATGGGCGTGGAAACTTATATTTTCTTCCGAAGAACACAACTATGAATGGTGCACGGTATTTAGCAATGCTACAGGATAAACTTCCAATGGCAATGGCAATTCAAAGGACAAAAACATACATGCATGATGGTGCACCATGTCACAGGGCCAAAATAGTGACAAAATGGATTACTGACAATAAATTTGATATTTGGATTGGCCTGGTAATAGTCCAGATCTCAATCCGATAGAAAATCTGTGGCTAATAATAAAAAATAAGGTTGAATGCCACGACACTGGCTCAGTCGAAAAATTACAAGAGGCCATCAAAAAGGTATGGTGCAAGGAAATATCAGTGGAAGTTTGTCAAAACTTGATTAAATCCATGCCAAAACGTCTAGAACAAGTCATCCAAACCAAAGGACAGATGACAAAATACTAATATAAGGTTAGTATACATTTAAACATTGTTTTTTATGTAAAAAATACAAATTTCAAGGGTGATCGGATACTTTTCGCGGGCACTGTATTTAGAATCAGAAAACGACAAGGAATCCAAATATGCAAGTTGTAGAACTCTAGGTTGAAAAATAAAAAAGTTACACTGTAACCAAAATTTGAGGTCACGATTTGACCTCTGGGGTATCAAATGAGAATTTTTTTTTTAAATGTAAAAAATGAAGGCATAGGCATTGGCTATTAGAATCAGCAAAAAAAAGTTTGTTTATGTTAGTATTTTTCATGTAACTAACATATAAGTGAACACCATATTCATAAGTTGTGCGTCAATTCTACCTATTTTTTCATACTTAAGCTCATAATTTGACCTATAGAAATTAAAATTACATTTTTTATAGATATAAAAAACAGTCAGAGTTCTTGACTAATAGAAACAATCATAAAAAGTTTGTTTATGTTGGTACTTTTCATGTAACTAACTTATAAGTGAACACCATATTTATAAATTGCTTGTCATTTCAAGGAATTTTTATATCTTAGCTATCAATTTGACCTCAAGCTCCAAGAATTTAATAAAAATTGTATTTCACTGCTAATCTACACTGGCAATAATAGTTATAATAGTGAAAGGGGAAGACTAAGCTCACATGTAGCCTAAACAAACCTGTTGAAACATGTGCTACTTGTCTAAGTGCAGAATCAACACAGATAGTTGCAAAATTCCTTGTCTACAGGTTAGTACAGTTCCAGCCAGCACTGTGGGTGGCTGGTGGGTATGGTGTTTTAATGAGCCTCAGAGACTATCAAGGCCTAAAATATTAAGTGTGTATAGCTATATATTTTCTAAAAAATATATATTACCTAATTGTAAATCCTATATCTTTACAGATCAAAATACAATGGTTCAGCACTTGAAATACTGCCAGGACCCTATTCAAAACACAAGAAATGCATAACAATCAATCTTAGAAAAGTGACTGATGTACTTGTTGAAAAATGTGCTGGAAGAGTGAAAAAAGACTCATTGTTGTGTGTGAACTGCTGGACACTGATAATGAAAACCCCACTATACTTAGTACCACTGAAAACAACGAGTCTGAGCAGGATTCAAATGAATCATCTACTATCAGTGGCTTGAGTAACATCTCTTCAATTCAAGATCTGGACAATGACGGTGATTGCTTGATAAAGGAAAATCCTTCAACTTCAGTTGAACCAGTTCTAGCATTTCTGGACCAAACACCAGTTAAAAAAAGTAAGTAATAAATTAATATAATAACTTATACTTTACTACAAGGTCTGTTTGATCTACTATATAGCCAATTATATAGCATTTAAGGTACTATAATTAATATTTAATTACTAATATTCAGGTGTGTGAAACCTTTTTTTCTGTTCTTTTCAGAAGGGCTGTCATTAAGCCAGAAAAAGCGCAAGGCTCGTGGTAAGCTATCATCAGCTCAGAAACACCTGAAGGAGAGGCTAGAACTCAGTTATGGTGTTCAAATTACCGAGGAGGTAAGTGATACTTCAAAACCTGAAACTAAATCTGAAAAACATCTAGACAAATTAATGAATGAATTGAAACAGTCATTCCTGGAGAGCAAATGTCACCATCACAAACTACAAATATTGACACTCTCACCATACACAATTGAAAAACAGCTAGTTTCTTTCAAGCTACAACATACATGGTTGAAAAGAAGCCGTTCACTTAAATCAGAACATGGAATCCTCCCGAAGATTCCACTAATGAGCAAAGGAAAAGTGATATCTGAAGAACACAAAGATATAGTTAGAAGATTCTATGAGTCAGAAGAGGTTAGTCGTATGTGTCCTGGCCAAAAGGATTGCGTGAAAGTTATCAGTGCTGAAGGTGCAATGAAGGTGCAATGAAGGTGCAAAAACGATTGGTCCTCGGGAATTTAAGAGAGATGTTTGAACTATATAAAAATGATGAAAAGAATCCCAAAATAGGATTTTCCACATTTGCAAAATTACGGCCATCATATTGTGTGCTTGCTGGTAGTGGTGGGACTCATTCTGTCTGTGTCTGCACATACCATCAAAATCCAAAATTGCAGCTGGCTGCATTGGGAGAAAGAGGTCTTTCATACAAGGATCTTATGGATTACAGTGTCTGCAGTACAGAAAGAGAGACTTGCATGATGCAACTTTGCAATGATTGCCAAGAGAAGAGGGTGTCCTGGATTTTCTTGAGTTACTTGACAGTGTGAAATCAGCTCCAAATGAAATATCTTACAAGCAATGGGTGACTGTTGACCGTTGTACAATGGTTGATAAGGTGGAGCCACTTCATGAATACTTATCATCCCTAAGCATGAAAATATCCCGCATGGTTCGTCATCACTTTGTTGCTCAGCAACAATCACAGTACTTCAAGCAGTTGAAAGAAACACTACCACCTCAGAGCGAGGTAGTTATAGTAGGTGATTTCTCTGAGAATTATTCTTTCATTGTCCAGGATGCTGCCCAAGGGTTTCACTGGGACAATTCACAGTGAACAGTTCACCCTTTTGTCATCTATTATAGATCATCTGCAGACCAGGAACTTAGCCATTTTAGTGTCTGTTTCTTATCTGCATCACTAAAACACAACACTATAATGGTTTACTCATTCATATTGAAGCTTATGACATATGTTAAATTCAGATGCCCACAATTGAAGAAGGTGCACTATTTCTCAGATGGATGTGCTGGCCAATATAAGAACAGATACAACTTCACAAATCTCTGTTACCATGAAGAGGATTTTGGTCTGTCTTGTGAATGGCACTTCTTTGCTACATCCCATGGCAAAAATGCATGTGATGGGATTGGAGGAACAGTGAAAAGAGCTACTGCTCGTGCCAGTTTGCAGAGAACTACAGAGAGGCAAATTCTTACACCAGAACACATGTTTCAGTTTGTGAAGAAAACTTGAGCAAGAAGATAAATTTTTTCTTTGTAACTACAGCTGATTTGAAAGATGCAGAAGAACAGTTGGAACATCGATTCAAGGATAGTAGGGCTATTCCTGGAACTCAGAAATATCATAGATTTGTTCCCCTAAACAAGGAAGAACTGATGGTGTATCCCATTTCAAGTGGCATTGGAGAAAAGAAAAGAATAAGGAAAAGTCATTTTACTAATGAACCTGCAATGCTTGGTAACCTAAAATGTGTCAAACCAGGAGAGTATGTTGGCTGCATTTATGACATGCAAGTTTGGTATGGAATTGTGGAGGAATATTGTGAAGAGTTTGATGATTTCACTGTGAACTTTCTACATCCCTCTGGGTCATCAGGATCAAGTGCATTATATTATCCATCAAACAAGGATTCATGTGCAGTGCCAGGACATCATATATTAACTGTAATGAGTTGTCCTACCCTAAGAGGAGGCAGCAGAATTCAATACATTTTTCCACAAAAAGAAATTGATGAGAGCATCGAGCATGCAAAAATTGTATTAGGCTAGCACATGAATCCTCTAAGTAGGTCTTCCCCTTTCACTATTATAACTATTATTGCCAGTGTAGATTAGCAGTGAAATACAATTTTACATTTTTGCCTTTGTTTTTATATCTATAAAAAAATGTCATTTTAATTTCTATAGGTCAAATTATGAGCTTGTGTGAAAAAATAGGTAGAATTGACGCACAACTTATGAATATGGTGTTCACTTATATGTTAGTTACATGAAAAATACTAACATAAACAAACTTTTTTTGCTGATTCTAATAGCCAATGCCTATGCCTTCATTTTTTACATTTAAAAAAAAAATTCTCATTTGATACCCCAGAGGTCAAATCGTGACCTCAAATTTTGGTTACAGTGTAACTTTTTTATTTTTCAACCTAGAGTTCTAAAACTTGCATATTTGGATTCCTTGTCGTTTTCTGATTCTAAATATATATACTTTTATATAATTGTGACCATTATTACCCAAGTTATGGGTCGCCAAATGTTAGTGACCTCGCAAGTGACCTCAAATTTCCTGAGGTCATATCTCTTGAACCGTTGGTCAGATTGACCTTATAATTTCATAAATGGATTCAGGGCCCACAAACTCCCTATAAACCAAATTTCAGCAAAATCTGAGAGATGAGGGTGTTAGGCACTGGTTGATCTGACAGAGAATGACCCTACTGCTGCATATGATGGCCATTGGTGGGTGGCATATGTGCTGGAAAAGATACCAGAGAATAGAGAAGTAAAAGTCACATTCCTTCATCCTCATGGCCCAAACCCATCATTTGTGTATCCTGGTCGACCAGATGAATTAATCTTACCATATTCAGATATTCTAACACAAGTTGAGGCATCTACTACTAATGGACGAACATACAGGATTTGCAAAGAAGTTACTTTGAAGGCATCCAAAGCTTTGGCAGATCTACAGCACAGAAAGGTAAGAATTCAAAATTAAAATGGTCGTGTAACTATATATACACTGCATACATTTTAAGTTGTGATAAATGGAAATCAATGAGCACTATACCTATATATATTGTATGTACATTTTAATATGTTACTTGTATTTGTTAATTAGGTAGCTATCTAGGTATACATTAAAAATTGTTTTCTCTTCTAGAAATCACAATAAATTGGGTGGCCCACAAGAATCTTGTCAACTACTGAAAACCATCACATACATGCACAACATACAGGTGAGGTGGGTAAAGAACAAATATTTAAAAATAAGCACTTGCTTGTTTGTAGAAGGCTGCAGATAGTATGTAGATATGGGTTGTATTTGTAAGAGATTGAGCTGACCTTAGACAAAAATGGTTACTGACATACAAGGTCACAAAGTCATGACTTTTTGACAATTTTTGTATAAAATGACTTTTTTCAAAATGTTGCTTGAATTCATTATTTTTTATACATTGAACTAGTTATCAGCCACTTACAGCTTCTTGGGATTTTGTCGTACATGACTCAAGGTATTAATGTAAAAAAATTGAATTTTTTAGGAGAAGGTATTTTTTTTTTATTCAAGGTCAAAGGTCAACTTTTGAAGGGATTTTTTTATTTTTCACAGTAGAGATATTTAACAAGAGAGAATAAACAAGGGGCTACTAAAGAGCTTTAAAATGAGACCAAAATCAATGCTCTAGCTTTAATAGTGTTTTAGTTACACCGTTTTGAAAATAGTCATTTAACGCAAAAAAGGTCAAAATGTCACAACTTTGTGACCTTGTATCTCAGTAACCAAAGGTCAGTCAGCTCTAATAATTTGGGAATTTAAGTTTGGCATATAGATCTGCTATTGTGCCAAGTATGAGCAAAATTGAAAGGGGTGAGTGTTTTAGGTGGCTGACTTGACATGGAATGACCCTGTGCATATAACTACAAATTGATATGAACAGTAAAAATCAAACATTGAGAAATATGAATTTATTTTCTTTAATTATGCAAAAGTGCAGAAATATCAAGAAGTGTGAAATAATTTTCTCTAATAAAAATAATAAACAAGAGGAATTTGTTACTTTTCTTGCCTTGGTGGGAAAATGAAGTCTACTTTGATAAGAGCCAAAGTATTGCAATGTTAAGTAAAGTACTATACCAGTATTGTCTTACTTGAGGGGTAGCCGAAGTCAAGTAAATATTATCCATTTATATTTAGGATGAAATTGGTACGAAATTTGCAAATACAGTAAAAATTGTATTTGCATTTTATTTGTATTTGAAGCTTCATATTTGTATTTATATTTGTATTTGGGGATTTATAAATTCAAATATTTGTATTTGTATTTGAATTTGGCCGTAAAAAAAATAGTGTATTTGTATCTATATTTGTATTTGGGCAATTGTATTTGACCCCATCCCTGGTTCTGTCACTGAAGAATAATTGTAAGCTCAATATGTTTATGTACTTACTTTTTCATGAATACAGAATATTACATAACCCCTGTCCCTTTTTTGCCATCCCAATGTCCCATTTTTGTCTCAAGGAAAATGGTCAGCTAGTAATGGGGGAGGGGGTGGTGTTAATGGGGAAACTCAGAAAAATAGATGTGATATATGTAACCAAAAAGAATTAAAGTAAATCCTTTGCAAGGTGCCAGCCCCCTTCCCCCCTTGGGGGTAATGGGGGAAGGGTGGGGGTAAATGGGGGAGAGGGGAGGGGGTACTGGGGAAGGGTGGGGGTAAATGGGGGAGAGGGGAGGGGGTACTGGGGGAGGGGGTGGGGTAATGGGGGAGGAGTGGGATTAATGGGGAAACTCAGAAAAAAATTGGTGGGGTAAATGGGGGAGTGGGGTGGGGGAGGGGGTGGGGTAAATAGGGAAACTCAGAAAAAAAATTGGTGGGGTAAATGGGGGAGAGGGGTGGGGAAGGGGCATTGGGGGAGAGGGGTGGGGTAATGGGGAGGGGGTGGGGTTAATGGGGAAACTCAGAAAAAAAAATGATAACCAACATCGATTCTGGTCAGGAAGATCATGCTTATCACAACTAATGGAACATTATAACAATATTATTGCTGCACTCGAAACAATGAAAACTATGATTTGGCGGGCCGCAGGGCCCTCAATTACTGTCGGTTCAGTTATTTGGTCAATAAAACTATAGAAATGAACGCAGTCATGAAAATCTTAGGCTTCAAATACGAGCTCATTGTATTAAGATTTGTGAAGCTTTAGATTTTCATGGCTGTGTTCTTTTCTGTAGTTTTATTGAATGAATAATTGGTTTGCCAGTAACTGGAAGGCCGCAGGCACCCCAATTACTGAGGCCCAAGGTGAGAGGAATAGGAATGATATCCAGATAAAGGACTACTGATGTTCAAAATAAAATACGCCGTAGGCCCACAATTCAGCCGAAGCACCACAGATCTAGCAAAATTGGCGCGTAGCGCTGACCTTTTGCTAGTAGTCCCTATTTGATACAAGATATTGAAAAACTGGAAAAAGTACAGAAACGAGCAACAAGAATGATCCCCTCTCTAAGACAATTGGAGGTTCCAGCACAGGTGAAGCAAAAATTTTCATTTTGATACCCGACCATCTCAGATCTTGCTTATTTTTGGTGTATAAGGTAAGTTTGTGCAAGAAAGCCAGCTGTGAAAGTTTCAGCTTTCTACGGCCATTACTTCACGAGTTATGAAGGTCAGAAAAATCAAGGTTAAGGTCAAAATAGCTCAAGGTCGGCATCTTTGGATGCACCTCACACATTCACTAATTATCGTAACCATATGAAACTATATGTTTTTGGACTCACAATGAGCTGTAGAATCCAAAAATGCAACGAAATCAGCAATAGGAGAACAAAAAAAATGTTCACCCTTTTTCAAGGAACGAATTGACCTTTTGACCTTGAAGTTCACACATTTTGGGGAAACATTTCTTTACACAAAATGAAGTTCCATCATTGCACTTTTAATATAAACAATAAAAATGTATCTTATTCACCAACTATACTGTCTTAAAGAATTTTTCAAATTGGCTATTTTTCAAATTTCTGGCAAAATCGCCATATGTACCGTATATGCATATATGTACTGTTAAAATCTAGAGATATTCATTATTTAACTACTTAAGCAAAAATAAATATTATTAGAAACGTGATACAAAATCACTTAGATATAAGCTAGGTACCATAGGTATAACTATGATATAGATCTCTATTTTATTGTGGTCTCCTCCACCCCTACAACCACACCTTTCCACCCTTAGAAATATTTTACTTTTTTTTATAATTACTTTTATTAATAATACATTAATACAAACATATATATATAGGAGTATCATATAAAATAGGAGTAAAAAAGGAGTATCATATTATGTAGACCTGTATTCTATAGATACATATTAAACTAGAGCTCTGTACACTTTCGACTCAAGACAGAAAACTGTGGCAAACAGGTCTGCATGATTACCCTCAGCTGTTAGCATCTCATGATCATCAAAGGCATACTGAATTATTCTTGAACCTGCTGTCAATGATGGAGCAGTCATTGTCTGGATAATATCAGATGATAACATCCAACATGAGTCAGGACGAGAAGGGAAACTATGTTTAGAACGTCTTCCATGTGGAGACATAAAATTGACCTTATAATCACTAAATTCTTCTGATACTTCAACCACTAATCCAAACCAAATTTTATTATCATAGTTACAAGCTACATATACCCCAACTTGTATATCTTCAGTTGAAATGTGCTTTTGCTCATGTAAATTATCTTTAAATGATGGATGCACAACTGTCATAATTTTTGTAGGACCTGAGGAAATCTCACCAACCTCCAACTGGGTATGGCTAATAGGCACAAATCTATGAAATCTACGAGTACCTGGGATGGTTACAGAATTTTTATATCTATTTTCCAGGAATTCAGTTGTCTGCTGGACATTTTGTTTCGATAAGAATACAAATTTTGTGCTGGTATCTTTCTCATCCAGAAATTTCATCATGTCAAGTGGTGTCAGAATTTGGTCTTTAAATGTACGTTGAAGACTGGCACGAGCCGTCATTCTTTTTGCTGTGCCTCTGACTCCATCACAAGTACTTTTGCCATGTGAAGTTGCAAAAAAGTGCCATTCAGCATCCAGTCCAAAGTCCTCTTTGTGGTGACACAAATTGGTGAAGTTATATTTATTCTTATACTGGCCTCCGCAACCATCAGTAAAGTAATGAATCTTCCGCAGGCCTGAGCTCTCTTCTTTTATCATGGGGATCAGTTGCTTTAAGAACGCAAAGACAAGGTTTGTACTATGTTTCATGTCATCAGAAATGAAACAATAACTTTTAACTTTAATTTCAACATATTTTCATTTACTTTATAGTTGAACACAAATGGATGAACTGTTGCCTGACTATTTTCCCAATGGTAACCTTGTGCAGCATCTTGTACAATAAATGAGTAGTTTTCAGAGAAGTCTCCTAGGAGAATACCTTCAGTGACCATCAGATTAGCTTTCAGTTTTTTTAGGAAACTTGCTTGTGCATCAGCCACATAAGTGTGTCTTGTTAGTGCACAAATTCTAGTTGCCAAAGACTTAATGAAGTTTTCAAGGGATTCACCGATGTTAATAAGGGTTGTCCGATCCGTGGAAGTCCACTGCTTGTATGTAATTATGGTGCCAACTGCATCCTGAACAGATTCCAATCCTTCAAGGAATGCAATAACACCTTCTTCTCCTGGACACAATGCACATTTTTGTAGCATACACTCTTCCTTTTCACTGTCACAAACTGCATAGAGAATGAGGTCTTTATATGATAGTTGTTTTTCCCCAAAGCTGATAGCTGAAGTTTGGGATTTTGGTGGTAGGTACAGACACACACAGTGTGTGTTCCTCCAGCTCCTGCCAAGACACACCACTTGGGTCTCAATGCAGCAAATGATGAGAAACCTATTTTTGGATTAGTGTCATTTGCCTTGAAAACAGTGAAAATCTCACGTAAATTACCAAGCACCAATCGTTTCTGCTGTAGTTGCTTCTCTCCTTCATGATTCCTAATTGATAGACAATCCTTCTTGCCTGGACATATTCTGCTTATTTCATCTGATTCATAGAAAGTGCACACTGCTTCCTTCTCTTTCTTTGTTATAACCCGACCTTTGCTAATATGTGGAACTTCTGGTAATATGCCATGTTCTTTCTTTATTTTGCGGCTGGTTGAAACCATTCTTGTAGATGCATTGAAGAAAGATGCTGTTCTGTGTATGGTGAGAGTGTTAGTATTTGAATCTTCCTCTTGTAGTCAGTCGTCTCACTGAAGGCATTCTTGAGTGCTTGCATCACTCCTGCATGCCTGCGAAAATGATATACATGTTTGAGTAAATTTATATGCAAACATATGATCTATATATAGGCTTAGTATATTTTAATGAAGGTACTACAGATATATATATACAGTACTCACAAATTATTGTCATCCATTTTAGATTGCTTTTCTTCACTTTCTTGTGTAAAACTTGTCATATGAAGTTTCTAGCTTTCTCTTCAGGGATGTTGATGCCATTTCAAATTTTGTTTCAGCCTTTGAAGATCTCCCTTTTCGTGACAGACCCTCTGAAAAACAAATAAAATAAATTGTTATAACTTTTTTAATCAACTGTAGGCGTATAGATGTACTTGTACATTACATATGAATTTGGTAAATACCGTATATATAATCATAACTGTAGCAGTAGGGTGTCCCAAACTCATAGGGGGCCAAATTTTTTTTCGGGATACAAATCCGCTCGTGTTGCGCTCTTTTGATGTTTCCCATTAGAAGTCTTCCTGTAAAAGTTCAGAGAGATCGAAGGAAATTTAAAGGTCCCGAACTTTGAACACTTTATTTCTCCTCTTAATTGAAAGGCAAATTACCTGAAATATTTTTCTCAAAAGTTCCATCACAAAGATGATTATACAAAACAAACATGTATTTTAATCTTAACACACAAACAACAATTTCAAAGCATCACATTTATGCATTTTAACTAAACACGTGTTTCATGAGATCCGTTTTTGTTCCCTTCCGGCTCACATTTCGTCGGTGTGAGTGGACAGTTCGAAGGAGGAACTCGAGGTCTTCTTTATCACCGCACCCAGGTTTGCTTGTGTATTTCTCAATGAGGGCGATGCCTCGCTCTGCTGCATCATTGACCACCATCAGTTCTGCAGCTCGGCTCTTTGCCAGACGGTAGTTTTCGTCAGTAGGCCATGTTTCAGGGTCTTTGGTGAGGAACGTGGGCTCAACTTGGAGAAACTGGAAAAGTGTGGTGGATCGACTCGTCACCCACGGACTTAAACGGACATCCACTTGCAGTCCCTTGCCTTGGACCCGTTTGAGTCCTTTCCCAGGGCGCTTTTTCAGGTTAGCTGTCATGTTACGCTTTTCATTGTCGTCAACTCTGTCATCAAACAGTGCAAGACAGATTAAGTCCTCCGAGATGTACCACAGATGACGGAGCACAGCCCGGTAAGCTGTGTTTCCAACGTCCTTGTCAGGGTAACCTACAAGAAGATTGCACAGCCTAACGTCATTTTTGGGAGATTTGATGGCGATGGGAGCCTCGTGCCAGTGACGCACGTATACAAGTCTCACGAAGAGAGCCATACGGCGAACCCCTTGCAGTTCTTGGAGAAGAAGTTCGGAGAACTGGGACTGCAGTAATGCTATTTTCAGGCAGTAAATAGCTTTGGCCATCCATCTGGCCTGATGGTAAGCCCCTGGAGGCCGAAGCTTGTAACGTCCTACGTTGTCTCCGAGGTACAAGAGGCTCAGTCGAAGAAGTTCTTCATAATCCTCTCGAGGATGATTACCACTTCTTAGGGCATCGCGGAGATAGTCTATTACCTGAAGTCGCATTTGTGAAAGGCAAGTATTGTCATTTATGAAGGCTTTAGCCACCTCGTCCTTTTCAAATGCATCCAACTGACAGTGGTTCATTGATGGCCAGGCCTCCTTGAATCTCCTGAAAAGTGGGATTTGAGGACTTGGTGGTGTTCCTAGGCACACGACGAAGACATCCTTGAGAATCACTTCGTGAACGTGATGACGGCAAGCAAACCATAAAAGAGATCTTCCCAATGCCGCTTCCAAACGCGCACACGCACCTTGCACTATCCCTGTGTTTGATGCCGTCGTGTCAAACACCATGCCTATGATCTTGTCCTCAATTCCGACTAGGGTGAGCGCTTGATGGACTGCGCTTGCCATTTGCTGTCCTGTGCCGTCTATTATTTTCGGTGCTCCTAATAGCTCTTCCACACCATCCCCAGTCACCACAACAGCAATCCGATCGACTGACTTACCCTCCTGTTCGATGTCAGTGAGTATCTTTGTGTCCGAGTGGATCTGCAGTCGAGGTGGAAGCTGCTCGAGGTGGCCAATAACATTGGTCCCTATCATTGTACGGGCCTTTTGTCGGAAGCGGTGAACCGTGCTCTTTGATGGAACACAGTCAGGACCGAGAGCTAGGGATTTTGCAGTCGCAGCAAACGCTGATGTTGCCTGTCGAACAGAAAGGCCCTCGCGATCCCAAGTTGCTGCCAGGTCAAGATCACTCAGACTTTCTTTTAGTCTGTCATGTTTGGGAGCTTTCGAAGGTTTAAGTCCACAAGTGACGGCTTCGTTTCCACTGTCAGCTGATGATGTGCTAGAACTGCTGTCGGTAGCCTCTTCTGTGACTCCTACAGCTAGAGTCTCCTCCGTTTGACGCCGGTGTGCCCGCTCAAGAGCTCTTTCCCTTTCCTGTCTTTTCATTGTGGCTGCATTATATTTTCTATCTTCACCTCCCATGTAACTCATATGTCGATCTGCCCTTTTAGAAATGAGGAATTCCTTGTCTTCAAGAGGGATATCTCCCCGATCCAGAACGTCTGAGCGGGCGACATCAAAAATATCCTCCATATCAGCCAAGAATACATCCCGCTGCATATTGTAAGTCATTCTAGTCTTGTTCTTGTTTTTATGCAAATTTCGATACCTCTGAACCAAAGCTTTCAGTTTAGTCGAGGCATGAACGGAGGTTGTTGCCAGATTCGAGTTGGCTCTAGCCCAGATTTCTAATACAGCCGATATTACAGCCTTGACACTGTTGGAATCTGTCTTCTTTTGGTCGCGGTGATGGTAGAAGAAAAGGAGCAACACGTCCATATTACTTGGTAATCGAGATTTAGCCAGCTCTGCTATCGGAGACCTCTCAAGAAGCCACAACTTGATGTTTGATCTTGTCAATGCCATAATGATCAGTTCTGAAAACCAAAACAAAGTCATCAAACGTTGGGACCTCTAAATATCATCTGATCGAGTTGAAAATCACACAGCCAATACTTTAGCCCAAACCACATCCGGGCATGACACGAGTGGTCAGGTCGTCTTAAGAAAAAAAATTGGGACACCCTACTGTAGCAGTGGCATCAGTGTATTATGGACTGGCACAAGTGCTTTTTCGATCTTCTTATGTTTTCTAAGAGGATCAGCACAAACTTTTCTACCCATCTTGTTTATCTGTAAGAAAGGCATAAAATAAGTAATTAATTTATATTCACAAAATGTATTATTTAACAGTACAGTACATATATGCATATACATATGGCGATTTTGCCAGAAATTTGAAAAATAGCCAATTTTAAAAATTCTTTAAGACAGTATAGATGGTGAATAAGATACATTTTTATTGTTTATATTAAAAGTGCAATGGTGGAACTTCATTTTGTATAAAGAAATGTTCCCCAAAATGTGTGAACTTCAAGGTCAAAGGGTCAATTCGTTCCTTGAAAAAGGGTGAACATTTTCATTTGTTCTCCTATTGCTGTTTTTGTTGCATTTTTGGATTCTACAGCTCATTCTGAGTCCAAAAACATATAGTTTCATATGGTTACGATAATTAGTGAATGTGTGAGGTGCATCCAAAGATGCCGACCTTGAGCTATTTTGACCTTAACCTTGATTTTTCTAACTTTCATAACTCGTGAAGTAATGGTCGTAGAAAGCTGAAACTTTCACAGCTGGCTTTCTTGCACAAACTTACCTTATACACCAAAAATAAGCAAGATCTGAGATGGTCGGGTGTTAAGCACTGATTCACCTGTGCTGGAACCCCTCAATTGACATATAAGGAAAGACTGGCATATTAAAAAGGAGGAGGTTAAGGGGTGATTTGATAGAGGTGTATAAAATGATAAAAGGGTTGGATAAGATAGATTTTGAGTCTCTTTTCATTAAAGATCACAATAACCAGACTAGAGGTCATAGTATGAAATTATTTAAGCTAAGATGTAGAACAAATTTAAGAAAACATAGTTTTACAAACAGAGTAATTAAGTTTTGGAACAGTCTGACAGAAGAAGTAGTGACCAGATCCACTTGATTCTTTCAAAAGAAGGTTGGATAGTTTGATGTCTGCAAGGGACATCTGGTGATGTTTAAGCCCATTTTTATTGCATGAATGGTACTAGGTTTCATTATATTATGTGCATTTGGGTGATAGATCCTACAGCTCAACACAGGTGTTGTGGGATATAGGGAGGCAGCATCTTGGGTTAGAGGATACTCTCTGTCCTTACACACCTCATTTAAAGAGATTCCTCTGCTGAGCGGTGCCCCCCATAGTACTGTGTGGTATTGAAAAACTCATGATCCTCACTTGCCCCACAAACACCTTTAAATGGGATACCCAAAATGGGTGCATACACATTTCTATATAACTGTACAATCTTTACAGCCACACCTACACTTTTCCTCTTAAGTATATATATTGTAATGTATATTGTTGTAAATTGTGACTTGGTCTGCAATTGATTGGACCGTGACTTATTTTTGGTTGACAAGGTAGTGGTATTGATGGGTACCATAATGAAATTGACTTGATTCTTTGGATCTAATATATTTGCATGTCATTTATAAATAGATAGTATAGAGTGTAACATATTTGTGGATAGTAGCCTATTATGATTTTGATCCTCTGGATCCAGAGATTCTATCTTTAGTTTTAAATTGATAATTAATTAGTTTTAAATTGATACTTAATTAGTTTCGTAAAAATTGGTTGTTGCCAATGTACAGGCAGTTTTTACATAGTGGAGTCACCTCGATGGGCCGAAGTGGCCCCTAGTGTGCCCACTATAAAAATTTCTTATGTTCTCATGTTCTTTCTTAAACCAGGAGTGTGGTGTTGAAAAATCTTTTCGAAGGTTGCAGTTTAGATTGATACTGCATTTTGGAATTGTTTTTTGACTGGTATAAGATCACACTGTTACTTGTATGCAGGTCCGGCGCCAGCCTATTTGGCACCCTTAGCAGGACTGCAGCTGGCGCCCCCACCCGCCTCCCACTTCACGATTGGGTTTGCCCACAAAGTAATCAAGGTACCATATTGAAGAAACTATTTGCCTTACACTGATCTATTTTAATTTGCTAATACATACATTTATTATAAAATTATAAAATCATTTCACAGTTCAAGAAAGTGTCATGACCAATCAAAACAGCGAGTAAAGCGAGGCATATGTAGTAACAAATCAGAATGCTCAAAAGTGCTAAAATATGCGTGCAAAAAGGACATATCTACTGTTTTTTCCAAGCAAGAAGGGCATATGTCACATAAAAACAGTTATTCGCTTATTGACAACTCCTGGAACTCATATTAAGCCGTAAATAAGCCGAGTTGCTTATTGACGACTCCCGTCTGTGCGAGCAACATTTTTAAATCGCTTATTTACGACTCCCGTCCCTAAAGGGTTAAAGGTCGTGATAGTGAAAGTTCTATAATGACCCAATAAGATGAATAAGTTAATTATGTAAATATCAGTCAAGCTAAACTGGTGTACATACGTTGTACAACCTTTCATCATTTGTCTATGCTTCTCATTCCTTCATTATTTTTTTCATGTTGTTCTTACATAATACTATCAGACGTGCACAGGGTGGGAGGCGCTGGCGCCCCCCAGATCTTTGGCGCCCTTAGCATTTACTAACCTCGCCTAATGGAAGCGGCGGCCCTGCTTGTATGTGTTTGTTAAAAGATCTTGGCAAGGCATAGGCCTTGTCTAGGGTTTGTTTTGGTGATGACTGTGGCCTAGTTTATTTCATTGGGCTAGGCCTGGCCTTAGTGTGCCCCATACCCTAGGGTATAGGTTATATTTACTTTCTTAAATATAACCTATTCCCTAGGGCAGGGGTGGGCAATAGGGTGTGTCAATTTTGTCAACTTTTTTCAAATCAATTTTGGTAGTGAAAATATAGTGTCTTTTCATGTCAAAACTTGAAATTGGCCAACCAAAATGAAATAAAATAACCCTTACCTACATCAATTTTACCTTAAAGTTTCAGAAATTGACTCTTTTTACTAAATAATAGGACATAAATTGATTAACTATTCATCTGTCACAGAATTATCCCACTGATAGCATATGGAGTGTTTTCAAGGTCATATAGTTGTTGTACAATGTACTGTACAAGTCACAACATGAATAGAACTGTCCCTCACTCTGTCCTCATTTGCCTCTTAGATGTCATAGATGGTGGTTTGCTGTTATTGCTCTTGTACCAACTTCATAGTTATTCTACAAGACGAATACTACAGTTTAACTGTAAGTATGGATTATTGATTATTACAATTATTTATTATTATCATATTTTTCTGTCTAATTATGTTGTAATCCCATGAAATATTTTTTTATTGAATTTTAGAATATTGAATGACTAAACTTTGAAACATCGTAATTGATATAAAATACTTAAATGTTTTTCTTTCTTTTCAGATATTCCTAAGATGCCAAAATTGAAGACAAGAGGTCAGTCGTAATGCCACTTGAGCCTGTTAGTCAGTACAGGCAAGGAGCTTCCCGTATCAGAACTACCAACAGTGCGAGACATGCTGAGACTAGGGTTACTCCTTCATGAACAAAATACAAAGGATAGAAGGAACTACACAGAGAAAGAGCTCATAAGGGACATGATTCCCCCTCTTCTGCGTCAGTGGAAAAAAGCTAATAAGTCATTCCAGCTCAACTGGTACAGATTTCAGAAAGTTGGTTGGGTGACCATCTCTGATTTTCTTCAAATTTTCAGGGTTGATTCATACCCCATTCAATAGCCTAAATCTAAAATTTTAGCTTCCTCAGTCAAAAATGTTTAATTTTATGGTCGCTTAAATGGCCCCCACCTTCGACAAAAAATGCCCATGTTGGGCTTGATCGGCCAACACCTTCATTTTGAGAGGCCTTGAAAAGTATTTTCTAATAGGAGTAGAAGCTTCAAATTTGTCATGCCAATACAACTTCTGGTGGGCTTTTCAATTTTGCAAGCTAAAAGCTGTGGAACAAATAGTTTCTGAGTTACAAGGGCTTAAACATGGCTCCATTTTGAAGCTTGCATCAATTCCTCCCACTTTTACGACTCTACCATTTTCAAAAGTTTTAGTTCTACATCAATCACAGCTGTTTTAATACTCCTAATAGTCTCTATGGGTTGTAAATTTATGAGTGAAATAAAAAAATAACCAAAAAAGGATTTATTTTTATTTTTAAAAATTTCCAAAAGTTGATATTTTCACAAAATTTGCAAAATTAACATCAACTTTGGGGCTTAATATAAAGGTGTCCGAAATTAGTCAGGGAGTTGATACTTCTAGTAAAGAAAAATACATATATGTGTACAAAAACATATATTAAGGAATAGATCTCAACTCAACTCCTTCATATAGTTTTGGCTAGTCAAAGAAAAGTACTTTTTGTGAAAAATTCTGAATTTTTTCAAAATTTTGAAATGTTTAAATTTCTTTTTACAACATTGAATTGTAATTTTACTTCCATTTTATTACTTGGTAAGTTAATTCACAAATGTTAAATTATCTAAATAAGTTTTACTCATAAAAAAGACAATATATACCTAGATTATTACTACATTTGCAGTTAACACAACAGATGGTCCAGCTTGTAGGCTCAATACTTGGATCTACCTAAGTAAATCATGTAGAACCGTGTTCTACTGCTCTTTAACCCTTTCACTGTTTTGAGAGTCACATGTGGCTCTCAGTGTTTCATGTGACACATTTGAGGGCCATATGTGGCTCTCAAAACGCATTTAAAATAAAGGATTGTAACTCTCGTGAACGTATGAATTATACTCTGTTGAGACTAGTAAACGTATGAAACAAGTCAGGCTTCCAGGGGAGCCATATGTGGTCCTCACAACTCAGGAAAATCAAATGAAGCTGTGGTATCAATATTTATTGCTATAATGCTAACAAAAAAGAACTGAACTTGTGGTATGAATATTTCTTGATATAATGGTACAAGAAAAAGAAATTATGAAATGATACTTTCCTTTTAGTAAATGAACATGAACTTTAGTATAAAAAACGAAAACCTTAGCTTCTTATATTTGAGAAAAAAATGATAAAGATAAACAATTTGAAAAAAAATTTATGAGCAATTTCTGTATTTATTTTAGACTTTATGAGCTGCATTGAAACAATTCAAGCAAAAAGCCTTCTCGCATTCCATGCATTCTGTAGCCACTTTTTACTTTATTTTGCACCTCGTTTCTAGGCAAAGTTTTAGACAGTTCTTTATAACAACCAGTGCAACGTTTACGAACAATTTTCCCATCTTCTTTCCTGGGTATTGTTACTAGTTCATGTTTTTTATTTTTCCCCTTATCAGTTTTGTCTGCAATATCTCCAAAACAAGCTAGTGCAACTGACTGTGTGCATTCAGCGAGTGCTATCTTCTTTCCTTTGTTGTAGTAATTATTGTAAATTATCCAGGTGTTCAACAAAGCTATGCTGAGAAGCTGAAAGGCAACTTTTCTGTACCATTTTACACTCTTTCTTGCAGGAGAATAATATTCAATCATTTGATCGGATAGATCGATACCACCTTTCACTCTATTATAGTCTACTATAATACAAGACTTTGAAACATTTTCACCAGATTTGTTCTTTTTAGCTGTTTCTACATAGCACCATGAAATGTTGAGATCATAAAGACCTCTCATTTGTCCTTGTACTTCATAATTCTAGTCCCTTCAGCGTTTACTGCTGCACTAATCCCCCCACTTTTCAATTTGGCCTTTATTATTTCTGCTGGTATTCCTTTTCTGTTTTTTCTAAGTGTCCCACAATATGCAGTATTGTGATCCTGGAGGTATTTTGCCAATTCAATACTGCTGTACCAATTATCTGCTACGAGCCACATGTGGCTCTCGGACGCCTGACTAATAAAAATTCTTCACACGTTTTGAGAGCCATATATGTCCCACGGGTTTTCATACTGCCTATATATTTCTTTTAAAGACAGTGAAAATATAAAAATAAAATCTTTATATTATCAATAGTTTTCATTATATAGGGAAAATGTGTGAGTAGACACCTCTAATTTGCCTTGAACAGTGAAAGGGTTAAGCACTTCCTAGTAATTTAAATTATGCAGTTAGTACAGATAAACTAGCAGTAACCACCATTTTCAGTACAAAACCTTAAATTTAAGTAGCTTTGTTGTATTACTTCCCTTAATACAAGTGTACAGTACTTAGCTATATACAATAATGAATTCCTGAGTTTTTAAGCATGTGAATTATTGGCTATAAGTTCATATTCTTTTTTTAATATGTGTTGTTTTATGTAAATTTGTATGTAAACTTATATATAGCTAATAACTTATGTTTAGACACTGACTCAGGAACTTATTATTGTACTCAGGCTTTAAGTCTGATTGTCTTCAACACTCCATGGCCTCACAGCCATAAATTGGCAATTTATTATTCAGCTTGATACATGTCTGTAGTTACTTAGGCTTTTTTTAAAATACTCCTCAATTTTAGATAAACAATCATTTGATAACTTGTACTGTCTCCCCATTTTCCCAGCAACTGTAGGTTGTTCAATTGAACACAAAACATGTTGGAATGGAATCCAGCAAACGTCCTCTTGTTCAGGCCATTTAAAAGGATTCTTTTTCATGAAATTTACTAGTAGATCTTTCTCAGTATCACACACTTCAACTATGTTTCCAACAAACCGGTCACCTTCATAGAAACAGGCCACATATGTACCAGGTTTATATTGGTAAGCCACATTTTCTTGTGTAGCATTGAGGAAGGAAAGTTGTACGTTAAAGAAATTTTCATCACTAGAAATTTTGTACAGTTTAATGCCTGTTGATGAAGGTCTAAAGCAGTGATATGAACGGGTTCCTGGGATTGTCTTAATTAAGGAATACCTTTTTTCTAACTCAAATAAATTAGCATTTTCCTCAATTTTAGCTGAATCAATGTACAGAAATTGTATACCATTAATATTAGATTTGCACCAATGGAACATCTCTTTTGGATTGGTGATGTGACCTTTACTTGTTGCTTGTAGACTTGCCTGGGCAACTAACCTTTTGACAGTGCCACCAACACCATCACAGGGGCTCTTTCCGTGAGAGGTGGCAAAAAAGTTCCATTCACATGTTAGTTGGAAATCTTTTTCATGTAACATTGAATTAATGATGTTTTTATAGTTTTTATATTGACTTGCTGCGCCATCGCTAAAGTAACAAATATGTTTTAGTTTAGGATTCTGACTTTTAAGTAATTTCAAGGCTTCACATAAAAAAGAATGAACTGCAGTTGTGTTGTGTGTAAGTGAATCTGATATTACACAAAAATTTGTAACTTTTAGTTCACCATCAACTTTTTGATAGCAGACTACTGGATGCAAGGTAGCCTGGGTATTGTCCCAGTGATGCCCTTGTACGGCATCCTGAATTATAAAACTATAGTTTTCAGAGAAGTCAACAAGCACTAATGCTGTAGAATCATTGAGGTTTTCTTTACAGTTGGACAAATATTTTGATTGGGCTTTTGCTATGAAATGGTGTACTTTCAACGTTTTTGCACTTTCACATATGTCTTCTACTACATTCGAAACACTTTTTGTCATTGTGACCAGTTGGGTATGGTCTGTACGAAGCCACTGCTTAAAGGAAACCTCATCATCCATGTCATAATCATTGTTTTCAAAAATGGTAAGAAGCCAATCCCGTAATTTATTTAAACCAGGACATGTTTTGCAGTTATTAATCATGCAGTTTCTGGTTTCAGTGTTGCAGACTATTTTCCCTCGTAACTCTCTTAATTCTACTTTGACGGGGAGTGATTCACATAAAAGTTTAAAGTTCTGGTGTATTTCCCAAATGCATACATGGTGTGATCCTTTACTCCCCAAACCCATACACCATTTTGGTCTCAGTTCAAAAAACTTTGATTTGGAGATTTTGTCGTTTGGATATTTATTTTTGTAAAGCGTATATAATTCTCTGATATTTGTCAATAACAGTATTTTCTGCTTGTGAACCTTCCCTTGTGGTGTTTTTATTGATTTGTAGTCTTTTTTACCAGGGCATTCTCTAGTATATTCATTGGTTTGGAAAAATTCTATCACTCTTTCCTTTATTTCATTGCTTATACCCTTGCTACTCTTTTTATTTCTCATTATAGGAAGGATACCTTCTTTTCTCTTTAAGGCCCTCACAGCATTAACCATTCTGGCTGACACTTTAAATTCTTTCATAATTCTTTCTCTGGACCAGGTTTTACCAATTGGAAGGAGTGTTAGAATTTGTATCTTTTCTTGTCTGGTACTAGTTTTACACTTTTCTTTCAGTTCCTCTATCATATGCTGATAACACTTTTCTTCCTCACTCTCTATAGGTTTCTCCGCTTCCTCATCCAAAATGCTAGGCTTCATATGAAGTACTTTTGACAGCTTTGATTTTGTTGATGTTTCAATTTGCTTTAGTTTCCTTTTCGCGTAAAACTTTCAATCTCTTCTCTGCTCTTACATACTTAATGGGTGAGCATTCTAGTGAACCTAACGTTTCGTCAAATGTCTCCTTAACTATTTCTTCTGGAACATATTCATCACTACCTGAGTCTTTTTCATCTTCAATCGTCTTGGCTCTAGAGAAGCATGTTGAGCAAAGTTTCTGTCCTGGTATCAGATTCAGTCTAGTTGCTATGTCTTTGTCAATAATTTGTAGTGATTCTGCAAATAAAGTAGGGTAATGTAAACTCTAAACACATTGGAAAATAATTTTAAAACCTCAACATTTGGTTATAGGCTATTCGTATAAAATATTCAAAACATATGCATTCAGTAGCACAGTATATAGCCTACCATATTAAAATTAAATAGCTAATTTAGGTTACAATTTACAATATAAACTTCTTTATGAAATATAAATATATTAGTACCTATATTTACTTACTTGTTATCTTCTTTCGATGATTTCTCCATGGATCTTGGCAGCTACGTTGCATTTGTTGGTAATGCATTCCAAACATTTTTTCATGGTGGTAGCATACAGTAGCACTATTTGGGTTGATTACAGTTGCTTTTGTTCTCCACAATAGCAGTTTCCTTGTTTCATCTGTCAGCTCATGTAAGGTATACATTAGGGTGCATCAAAAATGGCAACTTTCAAAAATTGATTTGGCCCTACGTTATGGTTACATTCCCTAAAAAAAATTCACATGCAAAATTTCAGGTCACTTGAATTGATTAATATCTACTGGGTCCACCTAGCTCCTAAATTTTTCCAAAAATGACAATTTTTGGGATAAATTGCCTTAAATTATTTTTTTCACATGTACCTTTATTTTATTGAATTGAATGATCCTTAAGGTACTATAGGCCTAGTATGTTTAGTTTGCCTGTGTTTAAGCCATAGCTACTATTAATAAACATCATTTGCCATCATGAAATACCTATAGCTATTTTTTCTTATTTTCAAGCATGTAGACTACTTTAATATTAATCTATGTTTCTATTACAGGTCAATTTTTGATATATGTTGGTGATAATAGTTGATATATGATATAATGGATAATAGTGGTAAAGCCAGTGAAGCCACTTCTAGTGGTAAAACTTGTTCAAGTGGTGCAGATAAAGTTGATGTAAAAACACGAAAAAAAACCTGTATATTTGGATTAGGTCCTGGCATCACAAATAATGATGCAAAGATTGTAGGATGTCGCTTGCCAACAAGTGAACAAGTTCTTAGATGTTTCCTATTTCACCAGCAACAGGGTCTAAAAGAGAGAAGAACTAAGCGAGATATAGCTAAAAATGTTTTAACAGAAATTCAACCATTCTACAGGGTGTCCCATAAGTCTGGCATCATAGGAAAAATAATAAAAAAAGGCAAAACAAAAGCTTTTATTTACAGAACGTGCTCAATATGTATTGTTCCGTAGCCCATTCACAAAATTCCATCTGCCAGTCGGGATCATCTTCGCTTAATTTCTGTAGGATCTGAAGTTTATATGGATGCCATTTGTGAGCCTGAAGAATGCGATGGATGCTACTTTTCGACACTCCTGTCTCGGCGGACAATCGCCGAAGAGACTTATTGGGACTTCTGTTAAAATGAGCCAGGATAGCAGTCACTGTATCATCGTCAGTGGACCTCCCTGAAGGTCCACTGCATGGTTCATCTTCTATGGATCCTGTTTCCTTAAACTTTGCAACAAGTCTGCTAACACAACTCTGTGTTATTGGCTCGCGGTCTGGATGCAGTCTTTTAAATTTAGCAGCGGCCTCTCTTTGACTCCGATTTCCTATGAGTAGAATTATCTGGATTCGTTCTTCCTTGCTCACAGACATTATGGCCTGTAGAAAGAGAAAAATATGAATTATGGTTTGTAGAAATAGAAAAATATGAATTTCTCCTATGATGCTGGACTTATGGGACACCTTGTACAATAAAGCCAACATACCAATGATTACTGAGAAAAAAGCATGTGAGAAAATAATTTCGTTGTCAGAAAAGAATGCGAAACAGAGAAATTTCATTGAAAAGAAGAGAGCTACAAAGTACAAAGACAAGACTAGAAGATATGGAAATGCAACTTAAAATGACTTTTCCACTGTGGATTAAAAATGCCAAAAAAATTATGAGTAATCCAGAAGATATACAATTTCTTCAATCTATGCAAGGGGATAGAATTGCTTCTTTTGGAGCTCATGATCAAACTTTAGCATCCAAAATGAAGCGCATTAATTTTCGAAAATGTGAAGAAAATGCGAGAAAAGAAAAGGAATTGAGAGACACTGAAGCTTCTTGCAGTTATGTTGAATTAGAAAGCAGTAGCACAAGCGATACAACTACCATTGAGAGTGAGTCAGAAGCTAATGATGGAGCTGAAAAAGATGGAAAATCCACACAGTCAACAGTCTGTTTAGGTACTCAAGCTATCATTCCTCATGACATTCTGAAAAGACCGAAACTTGTTTCTTTGGCATCAAGAATGAAAATGACTCCGGCACAACAGGCTGCATTCACAAAAGCTTTTGTTGAAGAATGTGGTGGTAACACTAAGGCAGTGGCAACTTCATATGCTACAGCTGATAGAGCAAGACGTGAAGTAGCCCAAAAAATTTCAAGTTCCACTCAGAAATCCTGGAATCCTCCTAAATTGGCCTCTCTTCATTGGGATTCGAAAATAATTTCTACTCTGCAGGATAAATATGTTACAGAAGAACGATTAGACAGCCTTTATTATGGTCTGCATGCAGGCATCATGTTGGTGAAGTTATTATGAGTCATGTGTTTCAGGACATGAAAGTAGAAACTTCGAGTGGACCAGAAATTAATGTCTTTAACAGATTTCGAGAAAAGTTTCAGTGGATTTCCAAGGATGAAAAATTGAAAAAAATTGACTTCAATCAGTACTCCAAAGCTGTCCAGGAGATTCTTCAGGAATGGACTGATTATGCAATTCAAATAAGTAATATAGAAAAGCAACATACACAATATGACTACAAACAATTTTCTGACTTAGTTGTGTTATACTTAAATGCAGGACCTAGTGATAAGGATATAACCCTTCAGCGACCTGGTGCTATACATAGAGCCAGATGGATGAGTAAAGCAATATATGCTCTAAAAATTGCATTACTAGAAGATAATATCTCGAAACTACCTTCAGTAACAATCACAAACAAGCAACAAATTCTGAAACTAAGAGACTTTGCAACCTTCATTTCACTGATTTACTACCCATGGTGGATGACCTGCTCTTCAGTTTTTGATGCACCATAGCACGATTTGCAGCTTTACAAAAAGCTTCTTAGATACGAGGAAGTAAACAAGCAAATAGCAAAAAGTGCTCTAACATCTTTGAAACGTCATCTCTGGTACCTTTCATCAGAGATGATTCCTCTTGTATTATTCAGCGATTTGGTTCCAAAAAATGAACTTCATGCTATAACAAACCATCTACTTTCCTATAAACCACACAAGATTGAGACAGTGGTTCCAGAAGGTAGACATGGATCTAGTTTTGGAAAGCCTAATTTCCCTACCAATCTACGATCGGAAACCACACTAGCTGACTTGGTTGACAAAAACTCATGGTTCATATTCTCTTCACTACAGTTAGACTATGATTTTTTAATGGTTGAGGTTGTTGAATGGAAAACAACAGCATCATTTATATCTTCCAAAGAAAAACTTTTGGCTATAAATATCATAAATGATGGCTCTGAGAGGGCAGTAAAACTATGCAGTGACTTTTATGAGGCTGCAAGGACTGAAGAACATCTTCAAAATGTTCTCCAAGTTGTAGAAGCTGACAGAAAAGCCACTCCTAATCTGAGAAAGAGACAAGCTTCTTTATCATCTGTTTTAGAAGAAAAAAGGACAAAGAAGAAGAATTAAGATATCAATAAGCAATAAATCAATTTTTACAAGTATTTTATCATGAAACCATTTTTAATAGGTGGAGGTGGTCAGTGGGATGCTTGGCAAGTTGGGTCCTCGTCCCGCATCCTGGTAACTCACTTCATGATTCTCAGAATAATACAAAAAAGTCTAAAAAGACAGATAATTTCATGAATTGAGGCTAAAACTTGCCTAAAACTAACTATATTTACAATTTTTTTTTCAAACAAAATCTACAACGCTTACACACAAGATTTTCTAGTAAAACCATAAAATTCCGCAATTGTCAAATTTTCATCTTCGAGGTGGACCCACTAAATATTGTCAGAACAGCTTGAAACGTGGACACTGATGGTTTGTTGGGGATTGTAACCATAATATCATAGGGCCGAATCAATATCCGAAGTTCGAAATTTCACCCCTTATAGGCTGATGCATCATGCACCCTAGTATACATACCCACCTTCCTGGTGAGTCTGTGTTCATGACATGGATCATCCAAGTACATACCAAAGCTGCACTTTGATTCTTGATTAGAATAAGCCATTATTACAGGCAGTAAAATTAAGTTAATTGCTCTAGTTAAATTTTCTGAAAATAAAAGATCATGATCTATAAAATAGGCCTGGACATTAATGATTAACCATCATGTTTTACATTTATAAGAATATACAAAGCGAAATGAGCTACCCAGAGCCCTTCGAGTCGCTGGTTGTTTTGACAGACATATTAAATTTCTTGTATGTTTTAGACTTATTTACATATTATTACAATTGTAAATCAACTTAATAAGTAATAAAATAGAAGTAAAATTACAATTCAATGTCATAAATAGAAATTTAAAAATTTACAAATTTTGCAAAAATTTGAGATTTTTCACAAAAAGCACTTTTCTTTGAATCACCAAAACTATATGAAGGAGTTGAGATCTATTCCTTAATGTATGTTTTTTTACACATATGTATCTTTCTTTACTAGAAGTATCAACTCCCTGACTAATTTTGGACACCTTTATATTAAGCCCCAAAGTTGATGTTAATTTTGCAAATTTTGTGAAAATATCAATTTTTTGAAATTTTTAAAAATAGAAATAAATCCTTTTTTGGTTATTTTTTTATTTCACTCATAAATTTACAACCCATAGAGACTATTAGGAGTATTAAAACAGCTGTGATTGATGTAGAACTAAAACTTTTGAAAATGGTAGAGTCGTAAAAGTAGGAGGAACTGATGCAAGCTTCAAAATGGAGCCATATTTAAGCCCTTGTAACTTAGAAACTATTTGTTCCACAGCCTTTTTGCTTCCAAAATTGAAAAGCCCACCAGAAGTTGTATTGGCATGACAAATTTGAAGCTTCTACTCCTATCAGAAGACACTTTTCAAGGCCTCTCAAAATGAAGGCGTTGGCCAATCAAGCCCAACATGGGCATTTTTTGTCGAAGGTGGGGGCCATTTAAGCGACCATAAAATTAAAAGTTTTTGACTGAGGAAGCTAACATTTTAGATTTAAGCTATTGAATGGTGTATGAATCAACCCTGAAAATTTGAAGAAAATCAGAGATGGTCACCTTACCACCCCTGTACCAATTGACCCTTTAGTCACTTCACCCCCAAAATTGACACACCCTAGTGGGCAACCATTTCTTCAATTTAGCCACAGGTGTGGTGAATGAAAGTAAAATTTGCCACACTGTGCATAAGTTGAGAAAATAGGTTGATAAATCAAAATATAAAATGAAAAACTGTTTAAACAGGTTTATTCAAAACATGTACATTTTGACTACTCACAACTGCTTTATACACAAATGATGAAAAAAGTAAGAAAATTTAATGCAAAATTTCACAATGATTTTGTTTGAGAAGTCTAAAAAATGTTGGCTGAATATTTGAACTCATTGTGGTTTCTTCAAACTGTCTGCCTTATTTTCACTGAAAACTTTTTTGCATAGAAGGCACACCGGCTTTTCATTTACTTGCATCACTATAAATTCCAGCTCTCAGCTTTTTTGAAATTCTCGTGTCACATTTTTTCATTTGCCTGTCTTTCCCTTTTTAACACTAACTTCCAAATCAATGAGTTTGTCTAAATTACTTAGCTTGGCATTATCATCTGCTGGTTCACCTCATTTTCAAATAATCTACTTATCCATCATTACGATGAAAATGTTGAAATTAATTATAACAATACAAAAAATACTTTGTTAATGACTGGGGCAGAGGAAAATATAAAAATAACACTTGAAACAGAAGCAACTACACCTACAGGCCTAGGGTATAGGTTATATTTACTTTCCTAAATTTTCCATCCAATCATGAGTAAAGGAGCAACTTCTAAAAGTACTAAAAGGTTACAGGTGAATGATTCTAAGACTCTTGAGTTGGCTAGCAGTGATGACTTGATGGATTTGAGTAAGATCATTAAGCAAACTGATCATGCTATCTGTGATTATTTTTTTTTATTGGGTTCAAAATCCCAGCTGAGCTGTGAATGGCCAAGCTCTGAAGGGCCAGTTCAACCTACATACAGCCCAAGTTAAGCTAGATTAAAAACTTATGGACTTGGAGGTCCTATTAGGTCCTACCTCAGGGTTGCTGACTCGATGTGGGCCTACCTTAGGCCTCAGTTGCATGAATTTAAGATAAAAAACAAAAGGGGCACTATTTATGGTCTTCTTTCTAAACCTTGCAACAACAGCACAACCTGCACCATTGCACGATGCAACAATCTTGTATCTAAACAACCAAACTGAATTGCAAGAGAGCTCTCTATAAGACCACACCCTGTAAATACTGCATTCCACAAATGGGTAGAAAAGACGCACAGCACCCCAAAAAATGATGCCACAAGAGCCCAAAAATGCTAGCTCTAAATTAAGTGAATTTTTCACTAACCTTACAATTATGAGATGGATATATATACACCTTAACTTAATATACAGGGTGGGCGGAAAGTAGCTCCCTATTTTGGATTGGTAAAAAAATACGTATATTATCCATTTATTTCAGAAGAAATAATACGAAAAGGTAGGCATACATGGTAGGTTTTCTCTAAAATTCAATGTGGGCTCCAACTCTTTCCACCAGCTTCTGGAGCCGCCCAGGAATGGCGCCCACTGACTTTAGCAGGAACTCCGGCGGGATGGAGGACATGACTTCCCGAATTCGGTCCTCCAGTTCTTCCAATGTCCTCGGTTTGGTGCGGTAGAGACTTCTTCCTTTACCCACCCCCAAAGAAAGAAGTCGCACGGTGTCAAGTCGGGGCTCCTGGCTGGCCATTGATGTGGACCACGACGACCCATCCAACGCCCAGGGAAGTGGGCATCCAGCCACTCACGGACAACAATGGCCAGCCAGGAGCCCCGACTTGACACCGTGCGACTTCTTTCTTTGGGGGTGGGTAAAGGAAGAAGTCTACCGCACCAAACCGAGGACATTGGAAGAACTGGAGGACCGAATTCGGGAAGTCATGTCCTCCATCCCGCCGGAGTTCCTGCTAAAGTCAGTGGACGCCATTCCTGGGCGGCTCCAGAAGCTGGTGGAAAGAGTTGGAGCCCACATTGAATTTTAGAGAAAACCTACCATGTATGCCTACCTTTTCATATTATTTCTTCTGAAATAAATGGATAATATACGTGTTTTTTTACCAATCCAAAATAGGGAGCTACTTTCCGCCCACCCTGTATACAAGCAATGCTGCATCAATCAGCTTAGTCATCATGTTGCTTTGGGACTTCAATGGTTCTTCCTCTTCTAGATTTTCTAACACCCCACTGAAGAGGCATTGTTGTCATTACCTTCTGCAAGTTTAGCCAAGCCTTCTCCATGAGGCTGTAACTCAAATGTTTCATTTTGACTATCCGTGGTTTTGCTGATTTCTAAAGTATAGAGTTTTTGTATAGGTCTCTTTAATTTTCCTCCTGAAGTCTTTACCGAAATATATAAAAGTAAAAGAAGCATTTGCAAGAAAGCAATTAGAGATAGCAAACAAGAGACCTGGAAAAAAGCCTAGCCAAGAATTCAAAAAACAATCCTAAGAAGTTTTTAAGTCAGTGGCGGATCTACTATGAAACTAATGAAGCTTAAGCTTCAGGGCCCCTAATCCAGGAGGGGCCCTGAAGCAACTTTTTTTTTAATGAGTGAATTTTTCAACAAAATTGATGGAGTTTTTTTAAGTGTTTGTCATTAAAATAAGGCTATTTTAGTGATAGAATCATAAGCCAATGGGTTGAAGTACTTAATATTGACCTTAGAATATGCTCTAATACCCATTTCATATGGCCTCAAAATGCCCCTGTAATTGGTCAAATTTCAAAATTTTCTCGGGGGCTTGCAGCGCCCGAACCCCCAGCTGTATGGGCTCGCTGCTGGTGGGAAGGGGCTCACTGTATAGCCCATTTTCAAGGACACCACCCCACCACCCCGTTCTCCGCCATTTGGGCCTCGAGGTCCTTGCAAGGGCAGCAAGGCCCTTTGAACCTTGTTGGATGTTGCCCTATTGTTGCTGGTTGCGAAGGGGCCCCCATAACAGTTCAAGCTTCAGGGTCCCAAAAATGTAGGTCCACCACTGTTTTCAGTCACTTCAATTTGAAAAGTAGGGTGAAAAAGAACATTGGCCCCCTCCATATTGATGATAAAACTATAGATGATGACCTTGAAATAACTGAAGAACTAAACAAATACTTCTCATCAGTATTCACAAATGAAAATTTAAATAATATTCCTGATCTTATACTACCAGGACAAGATAGCGAAATAAATGAATTAAGGGTAACAAAACTAGATATCCTAAAAGCAATAGATAAATTAAAAATGGAAAAATCTCCAGGGCCAGATGAAATGCATCCAATAGTCATAAAAGCTGCCAAAAAGAATATAGCATAGGCACTAGAAATTATTTTTAATAAATCATTGATATGTACTGAAATTCCAGAGGATTGGAAGAAATGTGGCTCCAATCTTTAAAAAAGGAAATAGAAACTTGGCAAAAAACTACAGACCCATCAGCTTCACCTCCATTATTTGCAAATTACTCGAAAGCATCATTAGAGGTAAAGTTACTGAGTTCCTTGAAGAGTGCAACCTTATAAATGATAGCCAGCATGGCTCTTGAAATGGAAGGTCCTGTCTAACCAACTTGATTGAATTTTATGATGGAGTCCTATTGCATTTGGACAATAAAGAGCCAGTAGATATAGTATACTTAGATTTTGCAAAGGCATTTGATACTGTTCCTCATGCAAGATTGTTGGTAAAAGTTAGAGCCCATGGTATAAGAGGTCATATAGCTGACTGGATAGAAGAATGGCTGAGAAACGGAAAACAGAGTTCATCTAAATGGAAATAAGTCTACTTGGAAACCCGTATTGAGCGGTGTCCCACAGGGATCTCTGCTGGGACCTCTGCTTTTTGTTGTCTATATAAATGATCTAGAGAAGGGCCTATAATGTTAAAACCTCAAAATTTGCTGATACAAAATTAGGCCATAATGGGTGTTAAGTTAGTAGCAGGAGCAATGACAATACAAAAAGACTTAGAGTAATAGCCTGGGCAGATAAGTGGAAGATGAAATTTAATGTTGATAAGTGCAAGGTTATGCATATTGGGCCAAAAAATCCAAAATTTGAATACAATATGAATGGAGTTTGGATTAAAAATGATGATAAAGAGAAAGACGGGTGTCACTGTGACTAATGAACTTAAATCCTCAAATCATTGTATGGTAATCAGAAATAAAGCAAATGCTAGACTCAATCTCATGCGGAGACACATTGAATACAAATCACCCAATATTATAAAGCAACTATACATTTCATATGTGAGACCCCTCCTTGAATGCTGTATTCAATTTAATAGTCCCTATTTGATGCAAGATATTGGACAACTGGAAAAAATACAGAAACGAGCAACAAGAATGATCCGCTCTCTAAGACAATTGACATATAAGGAAAGACTGGCATATCTAAACATGTTCTCATTAAAAAGGAGGAGGTTAAGGGGTGATATGATAGAGGTGTATAAAATAATAAAAGGGTTGGATAAGATAGATTTTGAGTCTCTTTTCATTAAAGATCACAATAACCAGACTAGAGGTCATAGTATGAAATTATTTAAGCCAAGATGTAGAACAAATTTAAGAAAACATAGTTTTACAAACAGAGTAATTAAGTTTTGGAACAGTCTGACAGAAGAAATGGTGACTTCAGATACACTAATTCTTTCAAAAGAAGGTTGGATAGTTTGATGTCTGCAAGGGACATCTGGTGATGGTGTTTAAGCAAATTTTTATTGCATGACTGGTACTAGTTTATTTCATATATATTATGTGCATTTAGGTGATAGATCCCACAGCTCAACAGAAGTGTTGTGGGATATAGGGAGGCAGCATCTTGGGTTAGGGGATACTCTCTGTCCTTACACACCCCATTTAAAGAGATTCCTCTGCCGAGCGGTGCTCCCCAGTCCCCATAGTACTGTGAGGTATTGAAAAACTCATGATCTTCACTTGCCCCACAAACACCTTTAAATGGGAGACCTAAAATGGGTGCACACACATTTCTACGTTACTGTACAGTCTTTACAGCCACACCTACACTTTTCCTCCTTAGTATATACAGGGTGTCCCAGGAGGAAATGTCAAGAATGCACCATTTGACTCTGGGTATTTCTAAGTAGAAAGTATTATATCGATATGGGTCTGATTCCTAACCATTACCGAGATACAGGCCTCTACGGTTTCCGGGAAGGTGGATGGGACGTGGAGGACCTGTGGCATGGCCCCCATTCGCGTGACTTATCTCCGCTAGATTTTTTGTCTGGGGGTTCTTGAAGAGTAACGTTTATCAGCGGGGTAAGCCCGAAACTAGGGAGCAGTTGGTTGCACGTATACAGGATGCGTTCATAAACCTCAGAAATGAACTTCCGCATTTTCCTTGGCAAGACTTGATGGATCGGAGGCTCGCCGCGTGCATTGAAGAAGGAGGGGGTCACTTTGAAACCATTCTGCAATAAGTGCAATAGTGTATTGTATGTTTGTACTTTTTGTAAACCACAAGTGTCATTAAATAGTATCTAAGATCGCCTTTTTATTATGTTTTAATTACCCAAATGTAGAGGCCTGTATCTCGGTAATGGTTGGGAATCAGACCCATATCGATATAATACTTTCTACTTAGAAATACCCAAAGAGTCAAATGGTGCATTCTTGACATTTCCTCCTGGGACACCCTGTACTATATTGTAATGTATATGGTTGTAAATTGTGACTTGGTCCGCAATTGATATGGACTGTGACTTATTTTTGGTTGGCAAGGTACTGGTATTGATGGATACCGTAATGAAATTGACTGGATTCTTTGGATCTGATATATTTGCATGTCAGTTATAAATAGATAGAGAGTGTAACATATTTGTGGATAGTAGCCTATTATGACTTTGATCCTCTGGATCCAGAGATTCTATCTTTAGTTTTAAATTGACAATTAATTAGTTTTGTAAAAATTGGTTGTTGCCACTGTACAGGCAGTTTTTACATAGTGGAGCCACCTCGATGGGCTGAAGTGGCCCCTAGTGGGCCCAGTATAAAAATTTCTTATGTTCAGACCTAACTAAATTGTCTTTGCCAACAAACAAATCTTCAATTATGCCAAGCTTCCAGCATTGCCTTTAAGTTACTGCTTTGTTTCAAACCGTCGCAGGCATGATACAATTCTGGTTCATAGTTTTCTCAAAAAATTAATCCTGTGCATCCAACAACAAAATTCAAACCTAACTAAAATTCATTATTTCACAGATGGATGCGCGGCTCAGTATAAGAATAAAACAAATTTTCTAAATTTATGCCATCATTTAGAAGACTTCAAAATTCATGCTGAGTGGAATTTTTTCGCAACATCCCATGGGAAGAATGCCTGCAACGGTATTGGCGGAACAGTAAAAAGAGCAGTCACCAGAGAAAGCTTACGATGGCCTCTCGACCATCAAATCTTAACAGCTCAGGACTTCTACAATTTCTGCTCTCAAGAATTCCTAACCACTATTGACTTTTTTTATGTCTCTGAGGCAGAAGTTGTAGATGTAGAGCTTTCTTTGCAAAAACGTCTGAGTGAGCCTATTACTAGTGATGGGACGATACCAAAATTTTTAACGATTCCGATTCCGATACCACTAAAAAGTCTCGATTCCGATACCACTAAAAAGTCTCGATTCCGATATGATTCTCGATTCCAATTCCGATTCTCAATATTTTTAAAAATAATTCTATACTTGTTTTTCTGGAAATTGTCATATTTTACTCTGGTAAGATTAACTATTTACATTATGAGTATGGTAATATAAATTATAAATTATAATAGATTGGTTTAAAAATAAAAATCAACTGTAAGTTGTAACAATTCATTTTAATCTTCTTGATTACACATCATGCATATACATGTTTTAATGTTTTAATGTACCTGCTTCATACTGGCCAATCTCCCTTCTCTCAACCATTTCCAAAGTCCTCGAAAAACTGATATTAAGACGCATACAACCACACATTACATTCTCACAAACCCAACACGGCTTCAGGTCCGCCCACTCCACCACAACGCTTCTTACAAACCTAACCCAACACATCTTAGATGGCTTCAACCAACTATCCCCCCCTGCCCACACAGTCCTTGTTGCCATCGACATCAACAAAGCTTTGACACTGTCCCACGCCACATTCTAGCACAAAAGATTATTGATCTCGACATCCCCACCAATGACAAGAAATGGCTTACTAATCTCATTGCAGGCCGACTTGGCAAAGTCATACACAAACAACACTCATCCAAAACCTACAGACTATACAATGGCGTCCCACAGGGCTCCATACTCTCTCCAATCCTCTTCAACCTTTTCATGCACGACCTCCCACAACCTCTCTCCCCCATGTCCACGTCTCCTCCTATGCAGATGACCTGACCATAACAGCACAACACCATAACCGTAACACCGCCACACGCCTGATCCAGCAGTACATTACCAATCTGGAACTCTGGCTGACTAACAATAGGATGTCAGCATCCCCTCAAAAATCCTCCATCACCCTCCTAACCTCAGACCGCCACGAATCCCAAGCACACCCGAGAGTCACCCTCATGGGACATCCCCTACCTCTAAACAAAACCCCAACAATCCTTGGCCTCATCCTAGACACACACATACATGTCCTTTTCCCCTCACATATCAAACATTTGCTCCAAAGCAACAAAAAAACTCAACGCTCTCAGAACACTCACCTCCACAACATTCGGTCAACAGAAGGAATCCCTCAGTATCCTATACAAACAGTTTGTACATACTACCCTAACTTACGCTGCCCCAGCCTGGTCCCCGTCCATCTCCCACACAAACCAGAAAAAGATACAGACCACACAAAACAGAGGTCTCAGAAGCATTACTGGCTGCCTCCGAACCACACCCATCCCACATCTACATGCAGATACGAAAATACTCCCCATCGAACACCACATGAACATGACAGGGACTCAATTCTTCTCCAGAGCACTGGCCCCAGACCACCCCTGTCACCATCTCACATTACACAATACCCCACCCCGCAACAAAAAACGTACTCCTGCTGCTCACTATTCACAGCTACTGAACAATATTCCCCCCCCCCCCTCCCCTAAACATCAACCCCATTAAACATCTCCACACAGAATTCACCCGGAAATACCTACTCGACCAACCACACAACACTGTCCTTCACGATACTCCCCCTGTAGTCCATCAGAGCGAACAAACCCTCCCAAGGAAAACAAGAGTTACTCTGGCCAGGCTCCGTTCAGGCCACCACCCCTCCCTCCAACAATACAGACACAGACTCCACCTAGCTGACACCTCCACCTGTCAAAAATGCTACCTCCACCCTGAGGACACAGAACACCTACTCTTACACTGCCACACTCTCTCTCAACAAAGACACAACTCCAACATTACCTCTCTACGAGACCTATGGACCCGTCCCACGGTGGTCGCGGGATACCTGAGCGCCGCCGGGTTCGCATAAGAGGACCCGGGGGCTACGAAGTAAGTAAGTTAATGTATAGCTACAATACAATAAAAATAAAATTTGTTATCCTCTTTCATTTAAATTTTAAAGTTTACATTGCAAAACTGGTTCAATTTAAAAGTTAAAGAATCGTTTTAAGCAGGGTTTCGGAGCCGGAGTCGGTGGAGCCAGTGAATTTTGCTTACCTGGAGCCGGAGCCGGAGCCAGAAACCTTGAAAATACGGCTCCATGGTCTGGCTCTGGGCGATATATTGCTACCTAAATTGTTATTTGTTAAATATAGGTTTAGTTGCAAATTATAATTCTTGTAATATATTACGAAAAATGGTACCATAGGATTCTTGGATTTTATGGAGGTGTGGGAGTTGCAGGAATAATCTGCAAATTTCCATTTTTTAACCATTAAATATTTGGGAAGATTTGTCTTAACAACACTTAATTATATAGGTAAAAATTTTCCATACGAGAATTCTTAAGTTTGAACTTTGAACTAATTAGGAGGCAAGTTTCTCTAATTTATATAAGCTACCATTGTTAATAAATATTTAATATCATTTAGTTTTCATCATTTTCCTTTAGTTATTTAAATAACTTCATTCTATCATTATATTTGCCTAATTTAAAATCATAAGAAATTTAAATTTTGAGTATTAAAGTGATTTAATAATAAAATATTTTTGTGCAATATTTTAAATTGGACAATTAGTTATATAAATCTAGATATTTATTTTATAATTAACAGAATTTACTATAAAAGAGCCGGAGCCGGAGCCAGAGCCGGAGTCGGAGCCAGAAGTTTTTTTACCAGCTCCGAAACCCTGGTTTTAAGAATCGGAAATCATGGTACAATTCTCTCGATTCCGATTCCTATTCCTGAAAAATGCTCGATTCTTCTGATTCTCGATTCTGATTCCGATTAATCGTCCCATCACTACCTATTACTTCTATCAAAGGTACTCAACAATTACATCGCTTCGTCCCAATTTCCAAGAATTCGTTGAAGGTTTATCCACTCTCTCAGAGTGCACAGTCAGTCGAAATAAGAGAGCTCATTAGAGTTTCTGCTTCGGATCAAGAACATAATACTGTCTCTCAATGCGAAATTGAAACAGGCTCTTTTGTGGGTTGTATGTATGAAAATAAACTATGGCTCGGATTAGTCCAGTCCTTTGACTGTGAATATGATTATTTTCTGATAAAATTTCTCCATCCTTCGGGCGTATGTCCCACATACATTTTTCCTGCGCAAGATGATGTTTGTCACATTCCAACAGAAAATATATTTGGGAGTATTGAAGCAAGTTTACGAGGAGGAACAAGAATACAATACATTTTTCCGCTTCAAGAATTAAATAACTTTTCAAAGAAGATAAAATAAATTCTATCGAATGTATACTATTTAAGATTGTCTATATAATATTTCTAAAATTTTTATCCAAGATTTGTGTATCTACTTAATAGTTATAAAAATCTTTTCAAATTCTTTTTTCTTATTATTATATTATTAGTGTCTAAAATTTGGATTCACTGGATGAGAATACTCTCTCTTAATTCATTCTCAAAGGCTTGTGTACGTGTAGTATTAGGAAGAGTATTTTATACTCTGATAAGCGCTTTATAAATTAAAAATTATTATTGTCAATATATTCTGTCCCTAAATATAAGAGAGGTTATGTACTGTATGTACATTGTACATATATTTTAAAAGATTTTTTCTCCTTTGGTTTATCTATATGTATTTTTTATATGATTTGAAAATTGTCTTTTTTTGGACCAACAAGTCTGTAATAAATCTTCGTTGTCTGAAAAAAATTTTTATTACTTAATTTCAAACTCAGTTTTGAGCCTTGTAATAAACTATAAGCTGACTTTTTATTACTTATTATGGTGTACAATAACTGTACATACATCAAATTAACATTTTTTATTCTTGGTCTTTTTTTTGAAAAATGATATCTTCGCTGCCAAATCGCAAAAAGAAAAAAAATTGACATTTTTTCCAAAAAATCATAATTTTATTTTTGTTACCCTAAAAAAATGATACATATTTAGAAACTACAGTTAATTTTACATATTTTATCATTTAAGACTTATTACGCTACCACAATTAGCAGCTGAGATATTTACGTTTGAAAATTGTTGGTCAAGTCATAAAATTTGACCAACTTGACCAATTTTCAAAAAAATAGATTTTTGTCATTTGGACCAAAACCAACCCTCACACCAAGTTTCATGAATTTTGGAGATGGTGGAGTGTACATTTGGCACTTTCATTTGTCTATTTGTCCTGGAATTACCCAATAGTAGCTTAAACAAATTATTGATAACTCCTTTTAATGGAGAGATTTAAACTAAGTTCAAAGTTTAAGATTTGAGAGAGAATGAATTGCAATCTAAAACAGAGCACAACCTTACGGCAGCAAAACTGAGGAACCAGTGACCATAATTTTTTACAACTATGAGCTCCCAGATTTAAGATGGTGCACGATGGGTGGAGCCTACCAATGTTACACATCATTCCTTAAGGGAGCATTCTCTTGTATTAGATAGTAGTATACAGTATATCTAAATTTTACACCATATAAATTTAAATACTGTAGGAAATAATTCCTACATAGGTATGGTCCTAGATATCTTAAGTAAATTTTAATTCTTTTTAATGAAAGCTTACAGCATAACAAATCAAAAATAAAAAATGTCTGAAGATTCAAGTAATTCATGTGTAGAATTAGGATTCATTGAAAAAACCGAGAGCTGGAAAGTGAAGAGTAAATTTTTTCCAAGCAAAGTAAGTCCATTAATTTATTTGTATTCAGATATTAAAATATTTTAGGATGAAATTTAAGTGTTTGAATGGTATTTGGAAGTAGGTCTGTGTTTATTTTTATTTATGTATTTAATGACAGCATATTAATGATAATTATAATAAATTACCCTTTTTCTCTAGGATAGATCATTATCTCATTTTCATTCATCAACCAAGGGTCAAAGTGAAATACAATAACAGTATTTTAGAATATTTTCATCATTGTCATAAACTTTTATGAAAAATACCTTGAATTGGGAAGTTCCATTTAGTCATTGCATTTTTATAATTTGTAGTCAGTGTGAATTTTTAAAAAAATTGAAGATACACACACACCGTATATATATATATATATATATATATATATATATATATATATATATATATATATATATATATATATATATATATATATATATATATGTGTTTCTTTTTTCCTTCGTGGTTTTATATCATCATATATATATATATATATATTATATATATATATATATATATATATATATATATATATATATCAGAGCTGTGGAGTCGGAGTCGTGGAGTCGGTCAATTTTGAGTGGAGTCAGAGTCGGAAGTGCATAGTTGGATGGAGTTGGAGTTGGTGCAAATCCTTCAATTATAACCATAGCAGCCTAGGCCTAGGCCTAGCTCAATTTTATGAATAAAATAGATTTAACTTAATGTTTTAATATATAATATAATATATAAATCATATATATCATCTTCTTCCGCAGCCTTATTAGCCCACTTCTATGTGGGGTCGCTGTTGCAGATCCTTCTTCTTCATTCACTTCTGTCTTGAGCCACCTCTTCCTCCAGTCCCTTATCACTATCTTTCTTCAGTCTATCCCGCCACCTCATCTTACGTCTACCTCTTCTCCTCGTGTCTGGAATTTCCATCCTCAGCATCTGTCATCCCACATACTACTCCTCCCTCCTCTGGACATGCCCAATGCCCATACCATCTCAATCTCTTTTCCTGTGCCTTCTTGGAGATTTCCGTTACTTTTGTTGTTCCTCTTGTTATAATGGATCTGCATTCATAAGGTCTTGGCAAAAGTTTTACGGCCGGATGCCCTTCCTGCCGCCAACCCTCCTCCTTTCTCTGGGCTTGGGACTGGCTGAGACTTGGGCTGGCTTGCCCACTCCCAGGTGGAGTTAAATAATATATAATATATAACATATAAATATATAAATATAAATAATATATAAATATAGTTGCTTATAATTAATAAGGATTATAATTAATTAATTAACATAATTAATAATAAGGAAATTTAAAAATTTTGTACTAGCAACCCTAAATCTTTTTCAGATTTTTAGATTTCAATTTGATAATTTTGATAAGCATCACTGAAAGAAGATTTAATGGAAGCGATCCTTTTATTAAGAACAAATTCAGTTTAGGTTAGTACATTTTGTTACAGATGTTTATAATAATACAAAAACATCTTATTAATTTGCTAAACCAATAATAATCTTATTTTGTTTAAGTTTCAATCAGTTTGTATTTTGGGATTTATTGTAATTTTTGAATAAAGAGAAAAAAAGCCATTAAGGCATAGTTACAGCCACTAAGTAACCAGATGAGTCATGTGGTGGTGATGAAATGCCTTGTTTATGAATCTCCATTGGCCTAATAAAGCTAATCGTAATCAATTTGGCCTTAACATGCCATCGGAGTCGTAATTATACAAGTCAGATTTCTGGAGTCGGAGTTGGAATGTTAAAATTTTTGGAGTTGGAGTCAGCAAATTTTATCACCGACTCCACAGCCTTGATATATATATATATATATATAATATATATATATATATATATATAATATATATATATATATATACATATATACACTACTATTTTTTTTTTTTAAACAAATCTGGTGTAAATATGGGGACTTGGGATATTTTTAGCCAATACATGTGCAGAATTAAAGTGCATAAATTACAAAGGTACCAATTCCAATTATTTTATAGTTGTAAGGCATTTGTATGATAATTTGGAGTCTGTGCAATTTTTAAGTGAAGATGCACTTTTGATAAAATTCCAGATGCAGTTCAGACTGCAGCTACATTTCATTATCAGATTTACTGCCATGGTCAATGACAAAAAGCCTGCACTTTTTCATTAAAAACTATGTTGTATATGTTTATCTTCAAAAAACCTTGTTGAGTAGTTTTCAGTTAAATTATTAAATTAGATTGCTTTCAGTATTATGCATAACCCATAGTGAGGAGGAGATTGTAGACACCACTTGACCAGGGATGTACTCTGGGGGGATGTTAGGCAGGAGACAAGGAATGCTGGAACTCTTATTTCTCCCATCACTGTCCTCTTTAGTTAATCATTTTTCCATGTCTTATTTGCCCTGTGAGCAGTCCAGCATGCTCTTAAACACGCATCTCCCCCTCTATTCTTCACTGCACATACTTGCATTTTACACACTACACAATCTTTTCAGAATAATGAAAATAAATGAAAAGGTTTATTGGAAGACTATAGTTCATATGACAAATATTATTAATACAATGACAGTTCACATACTAAGGATAAAAATATATACAATTGATTAGAAGTAATACAGTAATGTCGAAGTTAAGTGAAGCTACAGACATACGTTTTCATACCAAGAATTCCATAGCTTAGAGGATAAATGGCAGGACTCATGGATAGTTTGAATAATTGGGTTGGTTGATTTTTTAATTCTTTGCATCAGACTGTATTGAGCGTGTCTTGTTACCTCTGGGAAGCTTGGGACATTGCAGGTAGCAAACATTTGCGAAGCTGAGCATCTTGGGGTAATTTATGTAAGAGTCTAAAAGACCTGTTGTACAGCAAATTTAGGGTTCTGCCAGAACCTTTTTTATAATTCACCCAGAGTTGCTGCAGTTGCTGAGTAAATAAAAAAAAAAAAAAGAAATAGCATCATGAGCCTTGGAGACCTTGATTTCAGCTCTTTCTTATAAAGGAGGAGGGGGGGTCATTTTTGTGGGTGCTCGCCCTTGGCCTCCAATTCCTGCATAAAAAAAAAAAAGGAGTGAGTGAGAAAAAATATCTGTAAGCTACATACCATACCACTTGTTTTGTTGAATTTGGTATATGTTAACTTAGGTATCACAATCCTTAGCAATTGCCTGCCTTCTCATTTGTTGATGTTGTAGGCTGTTACACAGTTGTTATTGAATGTTTCACCAACAGTTTCATAACTTTGTTTTGATTCATTTGCGCAAGATATGAAGGTCATATTTGAACAGAGCCTATATTGATTAGTAGAATTTTTCCCAGCTTTGTTGTATTTGCTGAGGTTAGCAAAAGAAAAGTTCCAAGCATATCTTTTGCTATGTTTTCAGTGGTGGTTTTGCAGATATCACCAGGTGGAAGATTCACTGATGAAAAATTATGTTCTCTTATGTCATTGTTTGTTGTCAATGTAGACCCCACAGGTCTTTGTGATAGTAGACCCCAATACCTACATATTCTTTTGTTCTTTTGTTCTTTAGTTCCACCTGTGGTAATTTTCCCCATTCCCAATGGGTTCCATCCCAAAACTGAGGCAATTTGTAGTTATATAATATAACAGGGTGGACAATAAATAACCTTGAAAACCTTGAATTTGGATGAGAAAATTTCACAATTTTTATTTGCCTCCAGATTGTGTTCCAGAAAGCCACCTTGATGTAGTTCTAATCTTACCCTGAGGTTAGTAAAGAAAAAGAATATTTCTTTAGCCCTCTTACTTTCAACTCAAAAGTTTATCAACACTCGGCAACTTCAGTTTGCCAAGTGAGGATATAAGGGTTCTATTAACCCTTAACCGCCAAGGTCTATTTATTTCCATTATTTTTTAAAAATATATTAATAATTGTGGTAAATGAGATGCAAAGAAGCAGTGTAGGCATTAAAATTTATACTTCTTCTTTTATTTATATTTTTAATGAAGGTGGATGAAATCGGGCACCACGGCACATGGAGCTAAAAATATGTGAAACTCTACAGAGAATAAAACATTGAATTCAACTCAAAAATTTTATTAACATATTATAAACTATTACATCAAACATATTAAATGGGTTTGGAATTGCATATTACATTTATATATACTATTACAATTGAATCAGGATATGGAATTTATTGATTCCTAATATGAAATTCTGTGAAACATTTGTTTATTTGTGCAATGCACAAATAAACATTACATTTTTGGCAGAATGTTACAATTCGTCTCTTGCAACCAACCATTTTACACATATGCCTAACAGAACCAACATCAGGCAAATGATGGAGACCATCATATTGTACATCAATATCAGGTAGAGGTAAGCCCTGATTCCCAACTTTTTTGGGGGGTTGTTCGATAGATGGTCTCTTTCTTTTGCTTGTTTGTGTCACTTTCCCAGCAAACATCAAAGCCTTAGCTACCCTAACTTTAAAATATGATAACTAATTTTGCTTTCTAGGAGGAATATCCATAGCATTGCATGACCTCTTGTACATTAGCCAAGCATTGACTAATGCCATATCAAACAAATGCCAAATAATTCTGTGGTAATATTTTTTTGATTTGAATGAGAATCTATAGAGAGAAACCATCTGGTCATGTAAGTCTACCCCACCCATTGCTTTGTTGTACTCATGTACAGTATTTGGACAAGTTATTGTTACATTCTCCTTTGTTTTACGATCAAACCTTTCCTTTTGAACAACAGGATACGCTGTGGCAAAAGTTGATAACACATGAACAGCCCTGCTGTCAAACCACTTGATTGCTGTTACTCTTTCCCCATCCACATTTGCATCCCATTCCTCAAAAGTACCTCTACCTTTAGCCTGCATTTCTTTATCTGAAGAAAATGTGAGACCTGGCAACCTTCTTGACTGAACAGTGCCACAAGACCATATTTTACGTTTTGCTAAGCAAACTTGCAATGGCAAAGATGTAAACCAATTATCATAAAACAGTCTGTATCCTTTGCCATTTGGAATGCTTTGAGCTAAATGCAAAACTATATTTGAACTAGCCCCAAGATCAGGAACTGTAGGGTCATCAACTGGTTGAATCTTTCCAGTGTATGGAATAAAATCGTACACCATTCCCTCTTTGTCAGCTAACACAAAAAATTTGAAACCCCATTTGTGCGGTTTCTTTGGGATATATTGTTTTAGTGCAGAATGGCCTTTGAATGGAATGATAGACTCATCTATGCATATATCTCTGATCATTGGAATTTCTTTAAATTTAGCTCTCAAATGTTCCACGAAGGGGCGTACTTTAGCTATTTTATCATCACCAGACAGCTGAGAATTATCTACAAAATGAATATTACTTTTTATCTCTTCCCACCTATCACGAGTCATCAAGCTTGTGTAACGCTCATCTTTCATACCATCATTCCAGTGCTCACGAGTATTACTTATTTTACAGAGGCTAAACCAAATAGACAGTCCCAGCCACTGCTCAAATTCTTCCCTAGTCAATTTTAGAGGACGATTTACATTTTTCTGCACACAATATAAATTACTTTGACTAACAATAATATCAAGAATATCTTTATCAATAAATTTCGAAAAAAACTGAAATGGGCTCACTAAGTCATCCTCGATATTTTCTGATACGCGAGAGTCATTTTCAAAGTCTGGTTCGGGTGGAATAGGCTGTCGACTGGTAACTTTTTTCCAGATAGGGGTACGCTTCTGCGAAGTCTGCTTTCGCCTTTTCTCGTTAGATACAGACAAGGGTGAATGGTTTTCGACGCATATGACAACTGTGCTAGAAGACAAAATATCATCCTCTGATTCACATTCTGAAGCTGTACCTTTATAGAAAAAAAAGAAGTTCAAGTTAGAAATATACTTTTTCATCCAATATTTTACTACAGAGGGGATGTAAGAGTGTTTGTATTATAGAGATTTAATTGACTATACTCTTCTGTATTCAGTATTTATTATTCATTTATATTAATTCTGTAGCTATCTACTTTTGAAAAAAATATGAAAAGCTTACTTGACTCGTTAGGTCTGAACTCTTCTAAATTTTCTCTTTCATCTCCTTCTGATATGGTCTCTTCATCACTTGTTGCAGCAACTGTACAATAGCGTGACTTCTTGTTACAGTTTCCAGCATAAAAGTTACCAATTGCTATAGAAATTGATGCATGTCCAGAAGATTCACTTGCTCCTAGAAGCAAATTGGAAAAAAATTACTACAACTTATGAATTGCCATCTGCTCTTTATGACACACACACACACACACACACATTTATATATATATTAATTTATATATTAATTTATTTATGCATTTATTTCAAACTCTCCATGAAATAATTAAATCAAATGAATTATTTCCCCCCTAAAATTCATTTTATAAAAAAGCATGTGTTGCGGGGAAACCCTTCTAAACCCGTGCTGATCGTTTCGAGCACCATGTTCTAGATCATCTAATGATAGTACAAGTAATTTTATACTCTAAATTTTACTCTAAATATAGTCTAAAATATATATTTGAGAGCTACAAATTATTATAGAACTATATCTTACCTGGTAATGATTCCATGGTCTGGTAAAGTTAGGTCCGTGGACTGCATCACCAACATCTGCTGCAGCGTTACCTATAATGGCGCTAAATTCTAACTTTTAAATTTTGCGGAAAAGCGTTGCTTGGTAACTCCACAGAGTTGGCCGAAAACAGCCATCACGGCGTACCCGACAAAAACGCAACAATTTTGGATATATTTCCATTTTTATTTTGGTGTCCGATAACGGACACTACGGCGGTAAAGGGTTAAGAGTGGAGCTCCTACACACTATGGGGTTATTCTTTTTCTTGATAAAAAAGGAACATTTATGTATAGGACTTTTGCTTCATATGAGTGTGTAAAGCAAATTTTTTTTTGGATTGAAGCCTTGAATTTCATTTGAAATTTGCCCTTCAAAATCTTGAATTAGTCTTGAATTTACTTCTGCTAATCTGTTAGCTACCCTGTATAATAAATTAATATTTTAAGATATGACATAAGGTACCATAGAAGGTACTGTACTGTATTGCAGTTTTTTAGGCCTGGGATTAAAGTAGGCATTGTTATAAACTGCAATGTATAACAGGTAGAGCTATGTATAGTTTTTTCAGAACCACACCATCTTTGATTTGCCTATAATTTGGTATATGGCATTGTCCAAACCAGTGGTTCCCAACCTTTTTGAGGCAATGGCCCACTGGAGTTGATATGAATAACTTGTGGAAAAATAATGTAAATACAATGGAGTCACAAAATTTTGAAATAATGGGGCAGTTGCACCATCCAGAACTTGTGAGAATTTCAACCCTCATGACTATTGGATCCAGTCACTGTAATATGTATGTACAGTCATAAACAAGTTTATAAATAACCTTCAAAAAAGACTAAAAGGAGCTCTAAGTAACTAATGCAGCATAATACCCAGTCAGTTTAAAATATAAAATCGCAGCAAGCAAAAATATAAAAATTTCCATTGTAATTGAATGGGAGACAGCACACATTCTGAACTTCAGAATGGAACTAAAATGGCTGGTCTCACTGAAGTGGAGTGTGAGTCACACCATGTCTGGCTGAATTTCACATGATTGGAATTTTGAAACTTCAAGATTTTGATTGATCATAGTTTTGAAATTTCATGACTGCACTGTATAGTTATATGCGTGCAAATAATTTATAAAATGACTAAAATTATAGCATTGGGCGGGATGAATTGAGACAGTATGAGACACAGGGTGAGTTGAGACAGTGTCCATATACCCAGTGTAAAGTGTTTTTTTTAATCTTGTATAGTGCTCATTCAATAGTCAGTGTGTTTGACTATAAATAACATTATATATATGGTATATTTTCATTAAAGGATGGAAAGTACCTGATATCAGCAAAAATGTAAGTGATGAAATTTTGTCTTAGTAAAATTTCATTTCCAGAAAAGCAAAATTTTACTAATTTTACTCTCATAAAGTAATTTATAGAGATAAATGTGTAGTTTCTTGTGTGTAATATTTTAAATAGATGTTTAATGTAAATCATGAAGACACTTGATAGTTCCATATTGACCTGGATTTTATTAAGTTTGAAAATGTGTCTCAACTCACCCAAGCTCTAAAACAATGTTGGGTGAGTTGAGACTGCTGTCTTAATTATGCTTTGTGAGCATTTTTCTGTTTTATTTTCCTCTTTTTTGGTGAAATTTTTGTTGGGTTGCTGTAAATATGTTTTCTTTAATAGCCAACTGAGTTAACTGAAAATGCTAAACATAGGCATTGGGTGGGGTGAGTTGAGACAGGAAAGTACATATTTCGTTGCCATACAAAAACATTTCAACAGAATGCTGAGGTTTAAGTTTTATTTGTATTGTGTGGTAATAAAACTGAAAGTGAACTATGTATCTTGAGTTAAATAAAAAATTTAGTTAACACACAAGCTCTCTCAACTCACCCCTATATGGTATGGGTGAATCACAAGTAGGTACTTTAATGACTAGTATGCAAAATGTACTTGGGATAAGTCCTTATAACTTGGTGTGGTATTGAGGCATTATATGGTCATACTTATCCTGCAATATGAAGCACTTAGCTTTTATAGTTCTTGTATGGCATTGAAATATGTACTTTCCTGTCTCAACTCACCCCACCCGATGCTGCTATGAGAAATAGACAAATGAAGTACATGGTCACCTCTTCAAAATTCGTGAAACTTGGTGTGAGGGTTGGTTTAGGTCCAAATTACAAATTTCTGAATTTTTTTGAAAATTGGTCAAGTTGGTCAAATTTTATGGCTTGACCAAATTTTGGTCAAATGAAAAAACCAATAATTTTCAAACGTAAATATCTCAGCTCCTAATTGTGGTAGTGTAGTAAGTCTTAAACGATAAAATGTGTAAAATTAACTGTAGTTTCTAAATATGTATCATTTTTTTACGGTAACAAAAATAAAATTATGATTTTTTGGATTTTTTTTTTTTTTTTTTTTTTTTCGATTTGGCAGCGAAGATATCATTTAAAAAAAAAAAGACCAGCAATAAAAAATGTTTATTTGATGTATGTACACCATAATAAGTAATAAAAAGTCAGCTTATCGACGATTATTATAAAAAAAAATTGACTGAAAAAAAAATCATCCAAATTTTAACAATTTTTTGCTTTCTTTCCAGATTTTCAGTATATACCTAATTTTCTAGTATACGGAAATTTACCTAACCCTTAAAATGCCTCAAAACACAAAATTTTGTTGCGATCCTATGAAAAAACACTCAAGAAGAATTTTCTGTAACATCAAAAAAGTAAACTCTGCCATGGTAGCTGCAAGCTATGGAATTTTGGAAGAAAATCAATTACTATGCAGCAATTGCTATGTCACAATTAAAAAGAAGCCAATTGTATTAGAACATGTTCAATGTTCATCCAGAAAGCCGGAACCTGCGCCAATACCTGAGCCAGACATACTTAACGAATCTATGGAGCGAAGCAGTAGTGATTCCACGAATCCACCACCATTGGAAGAATTTGTCATTCAAGACAGGCAATTCAATAAAGATTTGCTCAGCGACAATATTTTACCTTTATTTGATGAAAGCCCTATTAAAACAGGTAATAAAACAGGTAATAAAACAATAGAGACTCCGTTCAGGACATTTGTTTCTTAATGCCAAATTCGTAGTTTTCTGTTTTTAAATATTAGTATCAGCACTTGAATACATATATACAAAATATTTGATATTTGATTATTTCATGCAACCTAAATTTATGAATTTGTTTTACAGCTGGATTGAAGCCGGGACAAAAACAGATAAAGGCTTCTACGAAGTTGTAGATGTAGAGCTTTCTTTGCAAAAACGTCTGAGTGAACCTATTACTTCTATCAAAGGTACTCAACAATTACATCGCTTCGTCCCAATTTCTAAGAATTTGTTGAAGGTTTATCCACTCTCTCAGAGTGCACAGTCAGTCAAAAAAGAGCTCATTAGAGTTTCTGCTTCGGTTCAAGAACATAATACTGTCTCTCAACGCGAAATTGAAACAGGCTCTTTTGTGGGTTGTATTTATGAAAATAAACTATGGCTTGGATTAGTCCAGTCCTTTGACTGTGAATATGATGATTTTCTGATAAAATTTCTCCATCCTTCGGGCGTATGTCCCTCATACGTTTTTCCTGCACAAGATGATGTTTGTCACGTTCCAACAGAAAATATATTTGGGAGTACTGAAGCAAGTTTACGAGGAGGAACAAGAATACAATACATTTTTCCGCTTCAAGAATTAAATAACTTTTCAAAGAAGATAAAATAAATTCTATCGAATGTATACTATTTAAGATTGTCTGTATAATATTTCTAAAATTTTTATCTAAGATTTGTGTATCTACTTAATAGTTACAAAAATCTTTTCAAATTCTTTTTTCTTATTATTATATTATTAGTGTCTAAAATTTGGATTCACTGGATGAGAATACTGTCTCTTAATTCATTCTCAAAGACTTGTGTACGTGTAGTATTAGGAAGAGTATTTTATACTCTGATAAGCGCTTTATAAATTAAACATTATTATTGTCAATATATTCTGTCCCTAAATATAAGAGAGGTTATGTATGTACATTGTACATATATTTTAAAAGATTTTTCTCCTTTGGTTTATCTACATGTATTTTTAATATGAATTGAAAATTGTCTTTTTTTGGACCAACAAGTCTATAATAAATCTTTGTTGTCTGAAAAAAATTTTATTACTTAATTTCAAACTCAGTTTTGAGCCTTATAATAAACTATAAGCTGACGTTTTATTACTTATTATGGTGTACATACATCAAATAAACATTTTTTATTCTTGGTCTTTTTTTCGAAAAATGATATCTTCGCTGCCAAATCGCAAAAAAAAAAAAAAAAGACATTTTTTCCAAAAAATCATAATTTTATTTTTGTTATAAATGCAAAAAACTTCACTTTTTCCTACGTGAAGGTCAAAATATGAAAATAAAAACCCACTCTAATAGACAGAGTTTATTTCCACGACAGTTTCGACGCCCACTGGCATCCTCCTCGGGTGTTTCTGTATCCACCCGAGGAGGATGCCAGTGGGCGTCGAAACTGTCATGGAAATAAACTCTGTCTATTAGAGTGGGTTTTTATTTTCATATTTATTTTTGTTACCCTAAAAAAATGATACATATTTAGAAACTACAGTTAATTTTACATATTTTATCATTTAAGACTTATTACGCTACCACAATTAGCAGCTGAGATATTTACGTTTAAAAATTATTGGTTTTTTCATTTGGCCAAAATTTGGTCAAGCCATAAAATTTGACCAACTTGACCAATTTTCAAAAAAATTCAGATTTTTGTAATTTGGACCAAAACCCCAACCCTCACACCAAGTTTCATGAATTTTGGAGATGATGGAGTGTACATTTGGCACTTTCATTTGTCTATTTGTCCTGGAATTACCCTACTACTAAATTTGAATTTGATTTTTAAAAGGTATGCTATGACCAATCTCCATGGCTCACCTAGGAAATTTGCCTGGCAAACCAACAAACAAAATATAAAATTATAGCTCAATTACACAGATATTACACAACCATCAGCCAGACTCCTTACTCAGTGGATGCATTCCCTGGGCTCTCTGATATTATTTCTACTTTTGGATATTGCCAATAAATTTACTGCTGGAAAGTTCTGAATTTTACAGTACAGGGGATCCTCATTATCTGAGGATAATGGGGACCAAGAAATCACCACTTTAAGTGAATCCACTTAAAGCGGGGACCTAAAACCCATAAGAAATAATGAGAATAGGGTTTAATTGGGACCTTAACACAATAAATGACACTCAAAATTATGGCAAAACATTTGTAAAATACACTTTTAAACCACTAGCAGTACGCTTTGAAGTCATGGCTGCAATAATAGCACAAAAAATGAACAAAATCAGAACGAAAACACCAGAAAACTGTGGATGTGTTCAGCACTGGCAATAGTTAGCAAGAGAGTGAGAATGCGCAGCATTGGGGTTGGAGTGTGGTGGTGGTGGAGTGTTGGAGGTAGGGGGAAGCGAGTCAGACAGCAAGTCCGAGGGAAATTTAAATGGTTTTCCATTGCACTTCCGCATTCCACGTACATTATCCGCGGAAACATCTTAAGTGCGGGGAATTTATCCATATGGTTCTACAATTATTTGGCTGCATAAATGCAGGGACTCAGATAATGAATACTTGGATAATGAGGACCCCCTGTATATACTTGCATTTATATTCACATTGTTATTAGTTAAGTAACTGAATATTAGTGGTTTTTGGTGAGTTAAAAGTTTTCATAGTGTGCTGCCATAATTTGATTTAAACTTTATGGTTATAAACATTAACTACCTTAACTTGCGTGATGCCATTGCAGAAAGTGTCATGTGCTAGGTGTAGGGTTAATAGGTCGTACACTGATTTCAAAGATTACAACAGTGGTCCTATGGCAATTACCAAGAGATTGGTTTGTTTCTTTTGTGAGTTAAGTGAAGAGATAGTTGATTTTAAATATAGTGTATGCGAGGTGACAGGAAGACTTGCAATGCTTGATGAGTGCAGGGGTAGGCTTACAGTTGAGGAAGGCCAAACATTGAAGATGTTAGTAAGTTGAAGGGTGAGGTTAGGAACCTAGTTTCTAGTATAGGTAGCTTATTGGGAAGGTTAGATGGAGTTAAGGAAGGGGTTAAGGTTGGCCCGAGATTAGTAGATGGGGTGAGATTTAGAGTAGTTAAAGGTGGAGCTAGGCCATGTATGTTAGGTGAGAGGAATCCTCCTACCCTATTGAGGTTTCAAACCCTTTCACCCAGTTGGATAGGGATGTGAATGAGGGGGAAATGATCTTAATTGGGGACTCCTTAGTGTGTCATATGGATAAGGAGTTTGTTGAATGGAATCCAACCAAGAGGAGGAGGGTCTGTCTACCAGGGGTCAGGGTTGACAGAATTAGAGACAAAGTAGACAGAATTGATGTTGCCTCCCATCACTCTATGTTGGTGGTTATGGTAAGGGGCAATGACTCGTATAGGCCCGATATGAGAATAGCTAATGTTTTGGAGAGATACAGGGGGTTAATTAGGTCCCTGAAGGCAAGGTCAGATAGGTCTTTAGTTCAGGTATTACCCCTAGGCATGGTTTAGATTTTAGGATTATGTCAAAAACAATATTTTTGAACACTAAACTAGAAGAGATTTGTGCTCAGGAAAATGTATCCTTCATAAAGCTGTGGTCAGAATTTAATGATCTTAGCCTTTTTATAAAAGATGATGGGGGTGCATTTCAATGAAATAGGGAATGCTAGGCTTGGTAGATTAATGAGGAGAACATTTGAAAGCTGTATAAATCAAAGCCCTCTCTAAGCATTGTGGGTCCAGGAAACACTGGCCTGACATGAAAAATGGTTTAAAATCCAATCTATGGTAAAAAATAATTTAAACATTTTTTATTGTAACACGCATAGTATTAGAAATAAATTGAATGAATTTAGTGATAACACTGGTCAACACTCATTTTATTGCCAATCATATTAGAGTGATTTTGGGGTAACTTTGTGGTGCTGATTCCGAATATGACATCGGTTTTGCTAGATTGGCTCTAATTTATGAGATAATTGGTACCCCATTGAAACACGTAAAAATACAAAAAATTTAATGTTCAGGCGGAGCCTACTTACAAATCGCATTGAAATTGTCTCAAATCATACAAAAGTAAACACATGAAATACATAATGACATTTTATTCGGTATAATAACAGATAAACACAGTAAGCTGATTCGCATAATTACAATTAATGTATAGTAAATCTCTGTTTGTACGATTCTCTTTTATGTGGGTTATCAGGACAATCATGTTGGAGGTTCCAGCAATAGTCTGCCATCATGTGTCTGTCCCATCTGCCTTGATACCTTTCCTCCATCACCTTGATATCTTGATGAAACCTCTCCCCTTGTTCCTTGCTAAAATCACCAAGATTATCCGGAAATCTGTGTAAGTGGCTATGGAGAAAGTGTACCTTTATGCTCATATTAGTACCCAACTTTTCAAAGTTTGTGAGCATGTTTTGCACCAGTTCTTCATAATTGTCTGCTTTGTGGTTACCCAAGAAGTTCTTGACAACTGAGACATAACTGCACCAGGCAGAAGCTTCAACACCATTCATAAATTTTGTGAAATTAGAATCCTTGATAAGTGTACGGATTTGAGGGCCATCAAAGATTCCAGCTTTTAGTTTTTCCATACTTAGTCCAGGGAACGATCTACAAATGTATTTGAAGCAATCGCCATCTTTGTCCAAGGCCTTAACAAATTGTTTCATTAGTCCCAGCTTGATATGAAGTGGTGGGAGGATGATTTTTTCCCTGTCAACCAAAGGCTCGTTAATGATGTTCGCTGCACCTACAGTCATGTTTTCTCTTGAAGGCCATGTCACTTTTTTCCAATGATCTTGCCTTGCCCTACTATCCCATAAACAGATGAAACAAGGGTACTTCGTATATCCACTTTGCTGCCCAAGCAAGAAGTTTACCATCTTCAGATGAACACAAATAGGCATCTGGTGCTCATGATAGCAGAGTTTCTGCAGGACCATTTTGATATTTTCATATTCTTCTTTAAGTTTTGTTGAGTGAGCAATTGGAAGAGATGCATATCAGTTACCATTGTGCAATAAAACACATTTCAAGCTTCTACTGGAGCTGTCTATAAAAAGCCGCCAATCTCCTGGTCGATATTCCAGTCCCATTTGAAGAACAAGTCCAGGGATGTTATTGCAGTATACAAGTTCTTCATCTTGGCTGAAGTAAGGAAGAAGTCCCGAATATTCGCGTGTCTCACCATCTAGAATGTTCCGGTAGTTTCCCATATGCACGCGTTATGGTTACGTTTCCTATTAATTGAGGGTATTCATTATCTCAAGAACTAGAGCCAAATCGGAAAAACTACTTTCATTTTGGAATTCAGCAACCCCAAAATACCCTAAATTCGTACAAATTTCCTTGGCAACGAAACAAATTTTTTTTTTGTTGAGCTGTGTAATTTATTCCAGGAACTATGATATAGTTGCTATTAACTGAAACGTGGTTCAGTACCATGACTTGGGACTTGTTGGGGGAACTTGATATAGGGTCATTCCATATGAAATCACCCAAATTTTGAACAACTTCCCAGGTCATCCTCTCAGAAAATTCTGAAAAAAATTATCATTTGTAATTCTATCAAACTTATTATGGGCTCATTCCATGACAAATCATGCAAAAAAAAGAAAAAGTGCATTATACCCTCATAGATTTTGCTTAAATTTGGTTTATAGAATGGTCTATGCTAGTAAGTACCAAATTTCAAATATCAGCTTAATCGGAGTTATGGTTCAAAAGTTATGGTCCCACCTTTTTTGAGGTGGGGGGATGAAAACTGGAAATTTTCAAACCACCATAACTCAGTCCCTAATTGACATAGAACAGTGATGTAAAGTGTGTATGAAAGATAATTGCACACATAACACATTAGCATAAGCAGAAAAAATGGCTAAAATTAACAGAAAAAAATTATGACACTTTATTCCATTTGAAGGGGTCTTGCCCACCCTAAATTACAGATTTTTTAAAATTTTCATATATACAAAAAATGAGTTTCAACCTTATTCTATCAATATATGAAAAGAAATAGAATGTGTATTTGCATACAAAATAGGTATTTACAGATATGAAAATGACTACTTTCACTTAAGAGACAATAATTTCTAACAAACTGTTCAACATTCTCATTGACTTCTGGTATATAGATTGGTGTACTTGTTAAAAATGTAAATACATATGTGTTAAACTAGTATTCTAAGAACTAAACATAAAACACTAGTACCTACCATAAAATATCTTCTCCCATTCAATTGTTGGGTAAATTGGTTGAACAAAAAATCCCATGTGGACATTAAAAAAGTGGCAGTCCTACCCAGGATAACTATTGCCTAACTAGAGAGATCTTTATTTTGTTTTCTGTGATGCGCAAAGCATTCACTGTGTTCTCATTTAATGTACATATTTTTTTAATTTTGAACAGATTTATGTACATATACTGTTTTAAATAAGTAAAAGTGTTTGATGAAAATGTCTACACATAAAAGCTATAACAAGAGCTGTTGCAACCCTTTTGAACTGCACAAAAAGCCTATTCTGCAAAACTTGAGGTCACTTCTAAAGCTTGTTGTTGAAAATAGTGACCCTAAATATAATTTCAGTGATGAATCAGAAATTTGTATAAATTGTCTGAAATTAATTAATAAACATGCAAAACCTGAAGAATTATTCAGACTGCCAGAAGCAATAACTAGTAGTACTAAAAGTACGACTACTTCACCTGACATATCCCCAGAAAAAATTCCAAGAAAATGTACTGAAATGGATAAAGATATTCAATGAGAAGATCTTAACCCCTTAACTGCGGAGTGCACATATTTGTGCGCTCGGTCATCAATGAGGTATTGCGGAACATACATATATGTGCGCCATGAATTTATCGTGAATAACAGCCTGCGGAAAGCACAAATATGTGTGCTCATCTATGATTCGTTGATTTTGTTTTAACTCATGACGTCAGTCACACTCTGATTGGTTAAAAAATATCAGTACATAAATTAGAACTGTTGTATTTCAGTTATTGCCAGAAATTGCGTGTGTGTGAAGTGTTTTTTTTCGCCTCCCTTATTTGTGACAATGGAAAAACGTAAACCTCAAAGTGATAGTGATTTGCGATTGTTATTACAACAAGATGATGATGATGATTTATAGTTTGCGTCTTTCTGATACAGATAGTGATGATGATTTCAATTCTGATACTGAATCTAATTCTGATCAGAGTGAATCTGAGGATATAGCCAATTCAAGTGCAGATTCATGGCGTCCAAATGGTAATGTGCGCAATCCTTTCCCATTTACGGGTGATAGTGGCCCTAAAATTAGTAATAATATAGAAGCAAATGATGTATTAGGAATTTATGAATGTATAGTTACTGATGAAATAATAAAACTTATTTGTGATGAGACAAATAAATATGCTGAAAAGTGTATTTCAGAAAAGAGAGGGCAACCATTTGGAATTCCTAAACGGAGTAGGCTTCATGACTGGAGTGATGTTTCTGTGCAAGAAATAAGGCTTTTTGAAGGCATATTGCTTTTGATGGGAATTGTACAAAAACCAACTTTACAATCATATTTTTCTAGAAAACCTCTACTAGATACGCCCATATTTTATAGTATCGTGAAAAGGGATAGATTTTTGTTGGTGTTGAGGTTTTTGCATTTCTCAGACAGTACCGATTCAAGCAATAAACTGTACAAAATTGATGAGGTATTAGACTTATATAAACAAAGCTTTCAAAAAGCTTGTCCCTTCTCGTGACATTTCACTTGATGAAAGCTTATTACTATGGAAGGGAAGGTTGAGCTGGAAAATGTATATTCCCCTCAAACGTGCAAGATTTGGAGTGGAATGTTTCATGCTCTGTGAAGCCAAAACAGGCTATATATATAACTTTATTATATATACAGGTAAAGGAACACAGATTCCTATAAATGTTGGTGATGTAGATGAAACAAAACAGTCCCATTCAACCAACATAGTCATCTCACTTATGGAAAATATGTTGGATAAAGGGTACTTCCTAGGCCTAGATAATTACTATTCGAGTATATTTCTGTTTGATTATCTTGTGTCACACAAAACAGATGTCATTGGAACTGTGCGAAAAAACAGAAAAGGACTGCCAAAGGAAGTGACATCAGCAAAGTTGAAGAAAGGTGAAACAGCTGTTCGATACAGAAATAAATTGATGGTCATGAGGTGGAAAGATTGAAAAGATGTTTTTGTCATGAGTACTGTTCATGATGCGAAAATGGAAACCATAACAGCAAGAGGTGGTATAGAAAAGCAAAAGCCAAAAGTTTGCATAGACTATAAACATAATATGGCAGGAGTTGATTTGATGGATCAGTTTCTCTCGGCTACAAACTGTGCAAGATCTCATTTGAAGAGGTATTATAAGAAGATTTATTTACGTTTCTTGGATATAAGTGTACTGAATGCACACGTAATTCATAAAAAACTAGGCGGTAGTCTTACTTTTCTGCAGTTCAAAGAGAGACTGATTACAGCTTTATTTGAAAAATATGGACACAGCACTGACAGTTCCCGTTCTAGTAGCAGGCCTACAAATGATCCAACTCCAGCTCGTCTGACTGGCCATCATTTTTTGGAAGAGTCTTCTATTATTGCATCAGGACACCAAAGAAGGCAATGCGTTGTATGTGCGAAAAGAAAACAAAGAAAAGTAGTACAGTTTTTATGCAAACAATGCAAAGTATTCATTTGCCCTACAAAATGCTTTGAAGATTACCACACAAAAGTCAACTTCGCCTAAAAATAGTAAGTAAATAACTTTTCATTTAAAAATTTTCTGTATTTAACAAATATATTTTCCTCATATATATAGTCTAAATCAAGTTGAACAATAATAAATGTTGATACATCATCAAAAAAAACTATATAAGCAACACAAACAAAATTATGGTAAACCCCAAATTTACAAAATTTGGGGAAAATGACCGCACTGTGCGTTCGTTTTCGTTCGGAGCCTCACGCAGCTAAGGGGTTAATGCAACTTTGGAGCAGCTTCATGTTACCCCAGTGAAATTACGTAAGTAACTAGCTATTAATGTGTGTACAGATAATGCATTTTTACACTGTCAGCTGAAATTTAATTCAGATATAGTTGTCTTATACCTAATACATATATATGAAATTATCTAAAAAAATATACTTCAGTTCAGAAATTCAGATTGTTGCCACCAGATATGTCATACTTATATTTATTAATTAATTGTATTTCAAATATTTTTCAGATGCTCTGAGCAGTGGAAGCAGATCAAAGGCAGTTTCACAAAAATACAAAAAAGCTTTAATCTCCCTCAAGAGGAAGTTGGAAACTGCATTTGCCACTGAGTAAACAGCATCTCAAAGAAGCAGATTTGGAGAGGTAAGAAACTAAAAATAATTAATGAGATGACTTTGAACTATTAATGTATGTACGTAAATACCTGTATATAGGTACAGTATTATAGGTTGTCATGTTTGGATATATATGTAGACAGTGACATCATCCCATATACTGGTATATGTTCAAATTCATGAAGTACAGTACTTCCTTAATTCTTGAATAATGTAAATCATGTACTTGCATCCTTAATATTGTACAGTAATTTGGGGTTGTTTTTTTTATAGGTACAAAAACCTCACGAGTGATCTTGTACAAGACTTCAAATCCACATCATCGTACAAAAGGAGGCTTCAGATACTTACACTCTCACCATTTCCTATTTCTAGGACAATGGATTTGTTTGGTACAACCAGATACATGGTTGACAAAGCCAGACATTTGAAACATACATTTGGTATTATGCCACAGATTCCTATCTACAGTAATGGAAGAAAACTAACTGAAGATATAATTTCTGAAATAAAGGAATTCTATGAAGATGATGAAGTCAGTCGTTTGTGTGCAGGGAAATCTGATTGTGTTAGCATAAGAGATAAAGATGGTGAAAAAGAGTACAAGCAAAAATGTCTATTACTAGGAAATTTAAAAGAATTATATTCATAATATAAAGAAAACAATGATAATAGCATAGGGTTTTCTACCTTTGCCAATCTGAGGCCTAAATGGTGTGTAATTGCTGTCCAGAGGCAAAGGAACCCACTCAGTTTGTGTTTTGCCCCCCACCATCAGAATCCTAAACTCATGGTATCAGCAATTGCAGAGAAAAACTTAACCTACTGTATTACACACTTATAGAAAAGTGTTTGTGATATAAATTCTTCTACATGCATGTTACATGGATGTCGAGAATGTCCTGGTAGCATAGGCAAGTTAGTTTCAAGATATCTTTCAGCTCCTCTCTCATCCATAGGAAATAAAATATAGTAGAGTTGCATGTAACATGAGATAGGGACTGCTGAGAGGCACATTAACACAATTTGCATTTATGAGAGACATGTTTACATATAAAATGGGGGTTAAGCTCTGCAGTCACTTTTGGAGCTGTGGTCTTATGGTTCTTTGTCATATAGTAGAGTTGCATGTAACATGAGATAGGGACTGCTGAGAGGCACATTAACACAATTTGCATTTATGAGAGACATGTTTACATTAAAATGGGGGGGACCAGAGGCCAAAATATAAACACACAAATGCTCAGTAAGTGTATTAAATTGTAAAACACACTTAAAATACTGAAATAGGTAAACTGAAGGCTAAATAAATAGTTAATTCGTGAAAAAACAGACAGACTTGATCAACTGGTTGATGAATGACAGACAGCCAGGACTTGAAACTTGGAATGGTCTAAGACTTTGTTGCTGGCTGAGCATCCTCCTCCTCCTCACATCTCTGCCATCTCTGTGACATTGGCAGCTGAGAGCTCCTCCTCCATGCTGTCCAAGAGCTCACTGACACTGTTCTCATTGATTTCTTGGAAGCCAGGATCATCCCTCACCTGCTGACTCAAAGCAACAATCTCCCTCACATCCTTTGGTATGTCAAACCCCAGAAATAAATAACCAAGTAAACATATAATCAACACAAAAAATACAGTATGTACAATGGGCATCTATCTCCAGTGGAAATAACCAAGTAAACATATAATCAACACAAACTGAGAACTGCAGAGCATACATGCTACTTGTATGGCTGCTGGTGGGAGAGTGAGTGAGTTAGCATGGTGGGCATGGGATGTGGCCAGATGGGCATTCAAATCATGCTGGTGCCCACTGTTGGGGAGTGAGAAAAATTAGGGGTGCACCGATATATCGGTATCGGCATCGGCATCGGCCAGCCGATATATTGGCTATTTGGCTGATACTGATATATCGGTATCGGTCAGAGGTATATCGGCCGATATATTATTCTTGCCGAGTGTGAAACTATTGAAGTAAGTACATAGTTATTATTATTAATGATTGATAAGGCCTGAAGATCCGAAGGAGGGTGAAAAAAAAAAAAGTTTAAACTCATTTTATTAAATTAAATTATTGTTTTTATCAAAACATCATAATTGCATAATTTGATAATTTCAAAATAAAAAAAAGGCTCCTTTTGCTTTACTCTTCAATTAAAAAACAAATACCAAAAACTGAGAAGTACATTTCTAAAAAGTAAAAACTATTAAGTGAAATTATATAATTTGAGATTTGAATAGCAGATCAACTGCTCTCCATGTTAATTTCAAAATAAAAAAAATGCTCCTTTTTTCAAAAATAAAAATAGCTATACCCCTGTTTATTAAACAGGAGTATATTTAGACACACACACACACACACACACACACACACACACACACACACACAAGATGCTGCTTTTGCTTTACCCCTCAATTAAAAAACAAATACCAAAAACTGAGAAATACATTTCTAAAATATAAAAACTAATAAGTGAAATTATATAATTTGAGATTTGAATGGCAGAACATCAACTGCTCTCCATGTTCTGGAGTGAGCTTATTTCTAGCAGGCTCATAAATGGGTAATTCTATGAGAAATAGACAAATGAAGTACATGGTCACCTCTTCAAAATTCATGAAACTTGGTGTGAGGGTTGGTTTAGGTCCAAATTAAAAATTTCTGAATTTTTTTGAAAATTGGTCAAGTTGGTCAAATTTTATGGCTTGACCAAATTTTGGTCAAATGAAAAAACCAATAATTTTCAAACGTAAATATCTCAGCTCCTAATTGTGGTAGTGTAGTAAGTCTTAAACGATAAAATATGTAAAATTAACTGTAGTTTCTAAATATGTATCATTTTTTTAGGGTAACAAAAATAAAATTATGATTTTTTGGAAAAAATGTTATTTTTTTTTTTTTTTGTGATTTGGCAGCGAAGATATCATTTTTCGAAAAAAAGACCAAGAATAAAAAATGTTTATTTGATATATGTACACCATAATAAGTAATAAAAAGTCAGCTTATCGACGATTATTATGAAAAAAAATGACTAAAAAAAAAAATCCTCCAAATTTTAACAATTTTTTGCTTTCTTTCCAGATTTTCAGTATATACCTAATTTTCTAGTATACGTAAATTTACCTATGAAAAAAACACTCAAGAAGAATTTTCTGTAACATCAAAAAAGTAAACTCTGCCATGGCAGCTGCAAGCTATGGAATTTTGGAAGAAAATCAATTACTATGCAGCAATTGCTATGTCACAATTAAAAAGAAGCCAATTGTATTAGAACATATTCAACGTTCATCCAGAGAGCAGGAACCTGCGCCAATACCTGAGCCAGACATACTTAACGAATCTATGGAGCGAAGCAGTAGCGATTCCACGAATCCACCACCATTGGAAGAATTTGTTATTCAAGACAGGCAATTCAATAAAGATTTGCTCAGCGACAATATTTTACCTTTATTTGATGAAAGCCCTATTAAAACAGGTAATAAAACAATAGAGACTCCATTCAGGACATTTGTTTCTTAATGCCAAATTCGTAGTTTTCTGTTTTTAAATATTAGCATCAGCACTCAAATACATATATACAAAATATTTGCTATTTGATTATTTCACGCAACCTAAATTTATGAATTTGTTTTACAGCTGGATTGAAGCTGGGACAAAAACAGATAAAGGCTTCTACGAAGTTGTAGATGTAGAGCTTTCTTTGCAAAAACGTCTGAGTGAACCTATTACTTCTATCAAAGGTACTCAACAATTACATCGCTTCGTCCGAATTTCCAAGAATTCGTTGAAGGTTTATCCACTCTCTCAGAGTGCACAGTCAGTTGAAATAAGAGAGCTCATTAGAGTTTCTGCTTCGGTTCAAGAACATAATACTGTCTCTCAACGCGAAATTGAAACAGGCTCTTTTGTGGGTTGTATGTATGAAAATAAACTATGGCTCGGATTAGTCCAGTCCTTTGACTGTGAATATGATGATTTTCTGATAAAATTTCTCCATCCTTCAGGCGTATGTCCCTCATACGTTTTTCCTGCACAAGATGATGTTTGTCACGTTGTCGCGGGTGACTCGACCCGCAACTACTTCACGTTTGCGGCTGGTTTCAACTTACGTGAATGTGTTGAAACCCCAAGATGGATACTCTCGTCTCTCCCTTCGACTTTTTCCCTCTTCTCAAAATTAAACAGCTTTACTTTAATCACTATTGATACCTTATCTCTCCTCGAAGAATCGCTAATATAATTACCTTTAACTTTTACTGGAAACGCCTATGGGAACATTAACCCCCTCCCCAGTGGCTCAAGACGAAAACATGACAAAACTGTACGTTAGGGACCCTGCAAAATCAATTTCATTCAGGATCCAGAGAATGAACAGCGAAGTGGGAATGCGAAAGTCACAGGAAAAAAAATTGGGTTTCTCTCACCTTGATACACGTTCATTCACCTGCAGATCCTTCCACACAATTTTCATTCACCATACAGAACAATATATTTTAATGAAATGCTTTAAACTTGAAAAAATCATCATCATAATGCCGTACAGTTCCCTAATCAGCTTGACTAACAATACTTAGATATTCTACTATTTACAATACTTGAGTCCCTCTTGAGACCCCTATCCAGTCCTTAACTGGACTCTGGAAGGTCATTTCCTTGCAAAGGAAATCCTTCCTTGGCCTTTCAGGATACATCCTACGGTGGCCACTCTTAAGTTATTCTAATTTCAGGTGTTCTGGACCTACTTGGAAGGTCTCCCTTACGGGGCCCTTTACAAGAGTAGGTGATGGTCTCCTGACCACCTAGACCTATCCTGCCAGTATCTTGAGGAGTCACCCTTAGGGGCCCCTCTTACAAACTGGTGGACTAAATCCATCTACATCAAGCCTTTATAGGTTTTTAGTTTGGTTCTTTAATCAATCAAACTAGATGAGCACCTAACATGACTTCTTGAGGTGTTATGACTGAAGAAATAACCCTGCCAAAAAAGATAAATAATATAAATTTTAACACTTACGTTATGTTGTTTGACTTAGATATATTTCATTTTCTGATATAATTAAATTTGCCCTTTGGGCTATAAAAACAGGGACCCTCACCTGCCAGGTTCTCTCAACACACATATTTCCCTTCGAGCCACCACCAGAGGAGGGGATGCCCCCAGTGGCTGTGTCTATCTTGACATGATGCTGAAAAATATGCTTCCTGAAAAGATAGATAAAAATCAAGCAAAAGGTTAGGACCTCATTTAGTTGAGGGTGAAATTATAGGGATCTCTCGGACCCCCACATCTCTCCCCTCACCCTCAACTCCACAAGACCCCACCAGATTCGCTCAACTTCCCTCTACCTTCTCAACACTAGGCTCTGACAGGTGAGTTCCTTACATTTCTTAAGTTTTCTTTCTTAATAAACATACATATATAAATACGTACATGCACATACATATATATACATATATACATACACATACACATATACATATATGAAAATATATAGATTTCCATACAATATACATATACATAACAAACCAAATTCTGTCCAACACACCCCACACCCCATTCACCCCCTGAAAACCCTTCCGAAATTCATCTCCTAGTGGTACCCTTTCTGGACCTGGCAGGGTTCTTTTTCTTTTCATTTTTTTCTTACTACCCATCACCAAACCCATTACCTCTTTTGTTATGTACAATTTATATCTACATTACTCCTTTCCCCGCTGTTTCCGCTCTAGTACCCATGGTTGCACCCATGGTACCTCGATGACTCCTCCTCTCTGCCTAGTTAATCGGCTCTCCAGCTCAACCTTCTCTTCTTCACCTTTTTCTCTTCCTAACTGTTTCTCCATCTCTGTAACCTTACCCTGAACTTCCCGACAAAACTCCTCTAGATGGTCCCTTCGCTCTAACTTTTCCTCTTCTGGACCAGACCCTTCCTGAAGAACTCTATACTCCTCTAGTATGCTCTCCAACAAGAAAATCACACTCCCTTGTGTAATGGACTTGAGTGTCTCCCTTTTTTTTTCATCCTGCCCTGGACCTGGCCTTGATCCTTCATCTTTCGTCTCCCATTCCTTTCGCAATTCAGTCCAATCCCCGATTTCCCACCAATTAGCCCAACTAGACGCTCTCCCCAGATTTTCTTCTGGAAAACCACTAAAACTGAAATCCCACTCGAACCCCTTAAAATCATTTACTTCAGATTTTCCTTTCCCTTCCTGATCTAAACTACATACTGGTTCTTTTTCTAGAACCTTTGCCGGTCTCTTTTTCCTTCCTTTCTTCCCCATCATGAATACTATCTCTTTCCCCTCTAGATCAAGGGAAGTCTCCTCTTTCTGTTCCTCTTGATCCATTCTCCTCTGCTCCTCATCCCTACACATCTGATAAATGGGATGACTAGTCAAGTACTCCGGAACCTCTCTCCACCTCCTAAGTTGCTTCTGGTGGACTAGAATCTCCTCCATCTCACCATGCTCGTTCACTCTTTCTGCCACATACGTGACCTCATTCGGCCAAGCCTTGATGATCTTATACGGCCCCTCAAACTGATCTTGTACTTTATACTCCACTCTCCGCCCGATCTTCTGGATCTCTCGGAGCACTAAATCTCCTTCCTTGAAGGGAGTATATCTAGAATTGGCCTCTCTCCACATTCTTTTCTCGTTCTCTCCTAGCTGGATATTTGGTCTTACATTTCGTTCATAGTTTAATATATATTGGCTAGGGGAAGTATTCAGAGCTGCATGAAACGTGGCATTATAGCTCCAGAGAACTCTAAATGCTCGTCCCAGTCATTTAACTCTCGACTCACCATCCTTAACATTTCGGTCAATGTCTTGACCATTCATTCTGCCACCCCTTTCGAAGACGGCATATATGGTGTCACCAGAACCTGCTGGACACCACACTCCCTCAACATAGTGGCAAACGGTTCCCCCGAAAACTCGGGGCCATTGTCACTGAGACATCTTGATGGTTTCAGCAACATCATCGGGAAGATGATGTCTCGAACCACCTCTGTCACTACCTTACTCATCTTATTCCTGAGTGGCACAGCATACGCGAACTTGGACTTATGGTCTACTACAATCACCATCGCGACATGTCCCCTCCTCGTTCGTGGTAAATTCACACAGTCAGTGACCACCATCTCCCCAATTTCTTGAGCCTCCACCTTCCGTAATGGAGGTCTCACCACCTGAGGTTGCCCCTTCCTTTTCTGGCACCGCTCACAGGAAGCTGCAACATCAGCACACACCTGACCCAAGTACGGGTGGAAGATAAGGGTTTTCATGACCCCCCAAAGTTTACCCTTTCCCATGTGCCCATATACATGATGAATCAGGATAACCAGACCAACCATACCAACTAGAGTTAACACTGGAACCAATGTCCGCTCCCCATAATTGTTTAAACGGGAGAAATACACTACTCTCTTGCTAATAGACAGATTCCTCACGAATCTTTTAAAGTCTTGTGTTCTGTCTCCCCACTCTTTTACAAGCACCTGACCCATAATTTTGCCCCGCAATTCGGAAACTACAGGATCAGTCTCCTGCATTTCCAGGATATCCTGATCATCCAGGACCTCCTTGTCATCAAGTTCCCACTCAATTATCCCAACTATTCCTATATTCTCCAGTCCCAAAGCGGCGACTGGATCCCGTACCACCGTCAATTCCCTTCCCATATAGAGAATCTTTCCCTCACCCACATCGACACTCAACTTGTGTCGTTTCAGGAAATTTATACCCAGTAGAAAACAGTAAGGCATCGTTTCCTGGTGAATGATCACAAACACCTGCTCGACATTCTCTCACCCCTCTCCCAACGAAACTGATCGTCACTGCTTCATGTGCTCGAACACGCCCTTCACCCAATCCCTTCATCAAAACTCTTGTAGGCCTCCTACACACTTCCAAACCTCCCCTTTCTAACTCAGTGACAACCCTTTCACTCACTAAACAAATCTGTGCTCCAGTATCCACCAGACCACAGAATTTCTTTCCATCAACTTCCACATCAATAACCATTGCACCTATACACTGTTTTCCACATTTCACCTCCACTCCAATACTTTCATCTTCCTCTTCCACACACGCACCTGGATCTACATTCTCATTCTCATCCTGACTCTCCTGACGCACGTACCTCTTAGTCTCTACTACTAAATTATAGTGGACACCACTCAAACACTGAAGGTGCAATACTAGTCCATCCTCACTCATAGCCAACTTTTTATCCTTATATACTATCGGTCTCTCCAAACCATAATGCACCATCAGCACAATCCCATACATTCTACTCACCATCATTAACACTTCTTGAAATGGCAATCTCCCCGGTTCACACATCACACGCAACTCTCTTATCTGCCTCCTCCCTTTCATCAAACCAATACTCTCAGGCTTCTTCACTACCTCATTCATAACCCTCATTCTCAATTCATTTATTCCCTCAGGCACAACTACATCCAAGCCTTCACTTTCTAAATCTTTCAAACCATGCCATACACTTTCAAACATAGAGTCACCTCCACCTTACTTTCTTTCAGTCTCTTTAAGCCCTTTGGCAAATACTCAGGATCAATCACAGATGCACTCTCACTTCACTCATACCAGGCATTCTCGACATCAAATCAGCTAAATAATTACTTTTACCTGGCACATATTCAATCTGGTAATCAAAATCACTCAAATCTTCAATCGTTCTCGCAATCCTACTATCAACCATCCTCATCCGCTCCAGATACACCAAGGGTTGGTGATCCGTTTTCACAACAAAATGCACACCATACAAGAAGGACTTAAAGGCTTTCAAACAATACCTTATGGCAGCAAGCTCTCTCTCAATCGTTGAATACTTTCGTTCTGCACTATTAAACGCTTTTGACACATATCCAATCACTCGTCGCACTTTCTCCCCATTCAACATTTGCTCTTGACATAAACACCCACCCATGCAATAACCACTTGCATCCGTATATAATTCTAACGGACTTGCTCCTAATTCATAGTCCGGGTAAGCCAACTCGACATCCCGAGCCATTCTCTCCTTTAACTTCTCAAACGCCTCCATCATCATTTCATTCCACTTTAACACCGTTTTCCCCTTCATCCCAGTTAACTCATTCAATGGCTTTGCTATACCTGAACACTCTTCCACAAACTTCCTCTGGAATTCTATCAAACCCAGGAAAGACTTCAATTGCCTCACTGTCTCTGGTCTGGGAAATTCCCTTACTTTATTTATGTAGTCAGGAGATTTCTGGATTCCAGATCTCCCTACTACATGTCCTAAAAATGCCACCTGGTCCCCAAACCAAGCACACTTGGATGGTTTCACCTTGACACCTACCCCTTCCAGCATCAGCAAGACTTCATTCACCAACCTAACATGTTCATCGAACGTCTCACTGACCACTAGAATATCGTCAATAAAGACCATCACATTCTTTTTCCTGAACTTGCTCAAAACACCAGCCATAGCTCGCTGGAAAGCAGCTGGAGCATTCGCCAAACCAAATGATAAGGCTTTCCAGGCATAATGCTTATGAGCAGTTGAGAAGGCTGTCATTGGTCTTGAGGACTCTTCCAGGGGCATCTGGTAGTATCCTCGAACCAAATCCATCTTTGTGAAATATTTCATGCCATGCATAGAGTACACGCTCTCGTTAACTATACACATTGGGAAACGATCCTTGATGGTCTGTGCGTTTAACCGTCGATAGTCAACGCACAGCCTGAGCTTCCCATCTGGTTTCCTAATTGGTACTATCGGACTATTCCAGGGGCTTTCACACTCCTCTAGAACACCCGCTCGTACCAACTCCTCACATTGCGCCTCTATCTCTTGAACTAGTGGCTGAGGAAAATGCCTTGGTCTAGAATAGATCGGGGTCTCATCCTTTAGAATTATTCTAAATGGTGGCAAACTAGTCGGACCCAGATCATCGTCGCTCCGACTCAAGGCATGCCTACGTTGCTCTAGAACATCATACACCATTTCCTTCTCGTTATCCCTCAAATTCTCCCCAATCCAACTCATTCTTTATTCTCTCTCTTGTCCACTCTTCCTTCTCCCCACTCATCGCATTTACCACCACTGACTGCTCACCCTCTGAACTACCCACAAGGTCTCTATCATTCACAACAGTATTCAGTCTACCCAAGATATCGCCCCTCTTAATCCCTCGCGCTTTACCCTCACTACCCGGCTTACCCTGCACACACACAAATGGATCTTCCTCATTTATAACCCCATCATATACACATGCCACTCGCTTCACCTTATAATGAACCCCCTTCCCTCAACATACAACATTTGATCAGTTTCCTGATCTACAATGAGGGTGTCCTGCTTATCCCACTCTATCCTAACTTTAACTGGCGTTTCTCCATTCAACTGTACATCCTCAGCTGCTCTCACAACACAATCCCTCAGATACAACCTTCCACCTTGACCATTCATTCCCAAGTACAACTCCCAGCCTCCTTTCCCTTTTCCTCTCCTTTCAATCATCATTCTACTCGGATGTAACACCAACCCATTCTTCTTCAGGAAATCCTTTCCCAGGATAACCTGGTAGGACTCCTCCTCGCTCGACTACATAAAACTTGCATTCATCCATTTCTATTCCCTCCATTTGCACTGCTATATCACATACTCCCACAATCGGCACTCCCAGGTTACCCACACCCTTGATCTCTCCCGCACATCTTTGCATTTTCATTCTCACCCTATCTCTTCTTGTCATTCTTCCCAACACTTTCTTACTAATCAAATTTGTCGGGCAACCGGTGTCCACCAATCCTACCATCTCTTGATTCCTGGCATTCACCTTCACTTTCATACACTCAGTTATACCCTCTTCCTCTACCAGATTCACACTTACTTTTGAAAACCCTGCAAACAATTCCCATTCACCCTGATTTACTTCATGTATTCCAGAGGACCCCTGCTCTACACGTTTCCCGCCCCAGAAGGGGAACTGCCCTCGGCTCCGTTCCCCTGATTACTGGGTCGCATTTGCCCCTCTCCTGATGTTCCAGGTCTTATGGACCCCAACACTTAGGCCTGGCTGGGGTCTGCACTGACCATTTGGACAGAATCTAGCCAAATGGCCATGCTCCTGACAACGCCTACATTCACTCCCCCTCTTTCGGCAATCTCATGCAAAGTGGTTCCTTTCCCCACAAGCATAACACACCCCTAATCGCCTCCTACAATTATCAACACCATGACCAGGCCTCCCACAATAAGAGCAATCTGATCTGGATGTCCCTTGCTGTCCAGAACCACCTCCCATTGGTCCCCTGCCTTGCCCAAATTGCTGTTGCCCCGATCCAGTGCCCATTGAACCTGATCCCTGCCCATTCCACCCACAATTCCCAGAATCATGGCCTTGTCTAGAATAAAAATCTTCCATAAACTTAGCCATAACCTCTATAGAATTATGCATGAGCGCATCTCGATATGAATTAAAAACAGGAGATGGCTCTACATACCCAGTACCACCAGTTCCAGAATGGCCCATAAAAACCTCCTTAGCTCTGGCTCTCTCCCTATCCTTCTTAATATTTGATTTGGGGTAATATCTCCCCTCCTCATCAAATGGTCGATCCTCAAGAAACTCGAGTATCTCCGACCACCTCAATCTCTTACCACCTAACCGAATGGCCTCTTTCCTCTTAATGTTGATAAATTCCGCCACAGCCTCTGGGATAGTTTCTAGAAACTTCCGGACTAGTGCTTTGGAATTGTCAATTCCGTCATTGCCGAACTTTCGACGAGCCAATGTCTCCAATCTGTATGCATACATATCTAGATTCTCATCCTGATACATACGCGCCCTCTCGAAGTCATCTTTTCGTTTATACCTGATACTACCCCTAATTCTTTTCACCTGCTGGATAACCCTCTCCTTCACCACCTCATAGCGAGGTTTCCCAGAGCTGACCACGGCTTTATAAAAGTCATGCATCCTACCCTCTAGGAACTCTCCCAGTTCTTTCACCCAGTACTCAGGATGATCAGGATACTTCATCTTACAGTACCTTTCGTACTCCTTGAAGAATCCATTCACATCCCTTGTACTATACACATTAAATTTAGGTGCCTTTGGCACCTCCCGAATCAAGATTCCTTTATGGACCTTGATCTCGTCTTCCCCAGACCCACTGGTAGTCCCTTCCCGCTCATCGGTGTCACTCTCTACCTCATTATCTTCCACACTGCTGTACAGAGAGTCATCCGCACTGACGTGCATATGAACTCTCTGTGAGCCCTTCTGGGGCTTCCTATGCTTTCTACTCTTTTCCCGTTTCTTTACTGGAATCCAATCAGAATCGCTCTCACTATCACCCTCACTCTCCTCTGGTTCTACCTTTTCTCTTATCTTCTCTTTTGGAGTTGAATGAAGCACTTTCTCACTTTTCTTCTCTCTTATGTCCTCACTGTCCCCTACCTTATCCTTTTCCTTCCCCCCTCTGTCTCCTACCTAGATTTCAGGTTCTACCTGCCTTCCTACTGCACCCTCTTCATGTATCTGCCTCTTCATTTCCACCCTTCCTAAACGTTCCAAGACCTCAGCCAAGGCTGATTCAGTCTTTTGCTCCATCCTCTCCAATCTCTCTTGATGTTCCTCCTCCTGCTGTTTCATCCGCTCCTGCATGTTCTCCAGTAGATTCTCTAAATGGCTATTTTCTTTCCTTAATTCCTCCTTTTCTTTCACCAGTCTTTTCTTTTCTTCCTCCAATCTCTTTCTCTCCTCCGTGAACATCCTTTCTGCTTTCTCTGCCTTCTCATTCAACTTTGCTATCTCCTTCTCCATCTTGGCTGTTCCTGCTTGTAGAGACCCAATCGGGTCCCTGTTCGGGCGCCAATAAATATTTCGCGGGTGACTCGACCCGCAACTACTTCACGTTTGCGGCTGGTCTCAACTTACGTGAACGTGTTGAAACCCCAAGATGGATACTCTCGTCTCTCCCTTCGACTTTTTCCCTCTTCTCAAAATTAAACAGCTTTACTTTAATCGCTATTGATTGATCTGTATTAACACCTTATCTCTCCTCGAAGAATCGCTAATATAATTACCTTTAACTTTTACTGGAAACGCCTATGGGAACATTAACCCCCTCCCCAGTGGCTCAAGACAAAAACATGACAAAACTGTACGTTAGTGACCCTGCAAAATCAATTTCATCCAGGATCCAGAGAATGAACAGCGAAGTGGGAATGCGAAAGTCACAGGGAAAGAAATTGGGTTTATTCATAAAAAAATGCTATTTACATATGTTACATGTTTCTCTCACCTTGATACACGCTCATTCACCCGCAGATCCTTCCACACAATTTTCATTCACCATACAGAACAATATATTTTAATGAAATGCTTTAAACTTGAAAAAATCATCATCATAATGCCGTACAGTTCCCTAATCAGCTTGACTAACAATACTTAGATATTCTACTATTTACAATACTCGAGTCCCTCTTGAGACCCCTATCCAGTCCTTAACTGGACTCTGGAAGGTCATTTCCTTGCAAAGGAAATCCTTCCTAGGCCTTTCAGGATACATCCTACGGTGGCCACTCTTAAGTTATTCTAATTCCAGGTGTTCTGGACCTACTTGGAAGGTCTCCCTTATGGGGCCCTTTACAAGAGTAGGTGATGGTCTTCTGACCACCTAGACCTATCCTGCCAGTATCTTGAGGAGTCACCCTTAGGGGCCCCTCTTACAAACTGGTGGACTAAATCCATTTACATCAAGCCTTTATAGGTTTTTAGTTTGGTTCTTTAATCAATCAAACTAGATGAGCACCTAACATGACTTCTTGAGGTGTTATGACTGAAGAAATAACCCTGCCAAAAAAGATAAATAATATAAATTTTAACACTTACGTTATGTTGTTTGACTTAGATATATTTCATTTTCTGATATAATTAAATTCGCCCTTTGGGCTATAAAAACAGGGACCCTCACCTGCCAGGTCCTCTCGACACACATATTTCCCTTCGAGCCACCACCAGAGGAGGGGATGCCCCCAGTGGCTATGTGTCTATCTCGACATGATGCTGAAAAATATGCTTCCTGAAAAGATAGATAAAAATCAAGCAAAAGGTTAGGACCTCAGTTAGTTGAGGGTGAAATTATAGGGATCTCTCGGACCCCCACAACGTTCCAACAGAAAATATATTTAGGAGTATTGAAGCAAGTTTATGAGGAGGAACAAGAATACAATACATTTTTCCATTTCAAGAATTAAATAACTTTTCAAAGAAGATAAAATAAATTCTATCGAATGTATACTATTTAAGATTGTCTATATAATATTTCTAAAATTTTGATCTAAGATTTGTGTATCTACTTAATAGTTATAAAAATCTTTTCAAATTCTTTTTTCTTATTATTATATTATTAGTGTCTAAAATTTGGATTCACTGGATGAGAATACTGTCTCTTAATTCATTCTCAAAGACTTGTGTACGTGTAGTATTAGGAAGAGTATTTTATACTCTGATAAGCGCTTTATAAATTAAACATTATTATTGTCAATATATTCTGTCCCTAAATATAAGAGAGGTTATGTATGTACATTGTACATATATTTTAAAAGATTTTTTCTCGTTTGGTTTATCTACATGTATTTTTTATATGATTTGAAAATTGTCTTTTTTTGGACCAATAAGTCTGTAATAAATCTTCGTCATCTGAAAAAAAAATTTATTACTTAATTTCAAACTCAGTTTTAAGCCTTATAATAAATTATAAGCTGACTTTTTATTACTTATTATGGTGTACATACATCAAATAAACATTTTTTATTCTTGGTCTTTTTTTCAAAAAATGATATCTTCGCTGCCAAATCGCAAAAAAAAAAAAATTTGATATTTTTTCCAAAAAATCATAATTTTATTTTTGTTACCCTAAAAAAAATGATACATATTTAGAAACTACAGTTAATTTTACATATTTTATCATTTAAGACATTACGCTACCACAATTAGCAGCTGAGATATTTACGTTTGAAAATTGTTGGTTTTTTCATTTGGCCAAAATTTGGTCAAGCCATAAAATTTGACCAACTTGACCAATTTTCAAAAAAATTCAGATTTTTGTAATTTGGACCAAAACCAACTCTCACACCAAGTTTCATGAATTTTGGAGATGGTGGAGTTTACATTTGGCACTTTCATTTGTCTATTTGTCCTGGAATTACCCAAATATTACCTCTGGTAGTAAAGTTTTTCACTGCAAACTGATGATGGTGGAGCACTCAAATACTGTTTGGCTAACATTGGTAATGTGCCTGTTGTTGTGTTCTGGTAATTTTTCCACCATTCGAAGGGGCACATGTTACGAGCAAGATCTAGTAGGCTTAGGTATGTCTCAATTTCATTTAAGCATTTTTTTCGTGTCTCCTGTTGTTTCAGTTGAACTAGAGAAATATTTTTAGAGTGCTTTCTTTTTCTTGAGCTTGATCACCCAGGTTTAACAGAATCTGATTCCATTGCTGATGCTTCTTGTTCTTGAATGAGCTTTTCATGTTTCTGACTCTTGTCAAAGAATGCCCAAATATCTTTGATTTTTTTAGTCTTTGGTGAAGAAGTTGATGAGCTTGAACTGCCCTCCCCCTCTGTCCCACTACTTTCATTTTCTGACTCCTCTCTCAAGTCTCATTCTTGGCCAGTGCATTCATTTTGATTCAAGTTCAAGAGTGAAACAAAAGATTCCCAGAGTAGTCTTTTTGCTTCCTCTTTTTCAACATTGCTCATTAAGAATTTCATTTTGAATCGAGGATCCAGCACTGTTGCCAAAATCAATTTTTTGTTAGTTGTGTAGGCACTGAATCTTTGTTTGAATGTTGTTTTCAAATCACCAAGTATGGTTTTAATTCCACTGACATTTTGAACAGCATAATGGAGATAATTTTCCATCACTCTGATAAAAGGTATTATCAGAGAAGCTACTGCTGTTTTGCTACTCATTTCTTTTGTGATATCTTTAAAGTATTTCAGAACCATCACTAATGTTTCAGCTAGTTCCCATTGATTATCATCCAAACATTTGCGTTTCTTTGATGCACAAAATAAGATGACTGCTCTCTTTTGTTCAACCAAATGGTCTAGCATATAGTAAGTAGAGTTCCATCTGGTTTGAACATCCTGGATCAATGAGTGTGTTGGTAATTTATTTGAGCTGATTCTGAAACTCTCTTAATAATTCCCTTGATGCACTGGAATGGTTAAAATATCCCACAATGTCTCTTGCAATAGTCAGAATGTCAGTGATACTTCTTTGCTGTTTAAAAAGTTTGTCCTGTATGCATAGTTGCAAGGTGTGGATAGCACAGCCCAGATGAGATTTCTCCAGTAAACTTGAACTAGCCGCCAATTTCATATTGCTAGCATTATCTGTAACTAACATGTGTACCTTAGTAATATTGATTTCAAATTCTGTTAAGGATTCTTGGAAAAATTGACATTCTTTCACCAGTGTGTGATCCTGGGAAATGTGAAACTTCGAGAACTGCTGTTTTCATATCAAATGTAGGAGAAACCCAGTGGGCAGTTAAACTTATAAACGGATACATGCCATGAGTTGCCGTCCATATATCAGATGTTAAACTTAAGTATTGTGTAACATGTAGTTGTAGTTGGCCTTTGAGCTTGATTTTTACTCTATCGTAAATCATGGGACCAATGTTTTCAGAAAAGTACTGCCTGGAAGGAATGTTATATTTTGGTTCCAAATGGTTTAGGATTCTCCGGAAACCCAAATCTTCTACCACTGAATATGGCTGGAGATCAGTAGCCATCATTTCACCAATGAGGTAGTGCAATTTCACAGCCCTAGGATCATTTATTTTCCATTCAAGCTTCTTTTCCAGAACCTCTTTCAATGTTTGTTGTTTAACACACGTGCCAACCTCTGAGGTTTCCTCACTACTTGCGGATGACTTTATTTGATTTGTTTCAATATTGGGTGCAATTTCAGATTTAGAACTGCTACTGCTCTGGATTTGTTCTTCCACCTTTCTACCAAATAGACTTATGGATGAGTATCTATTTGATCTGTCACCCTCAACAAGATTTTCTACTTTACGGAAAATTGCTGGATGTTTAATTTTCAAATGATTCTTTAGATTTGATGCAGGGATGGGAAATCGAAATCTTTTTCGATTCAAATTCGAATCCAATTTTCATGTAATTAGAAATATAGATTCAAATTTGGATTCAAATTTTTCAGTTTTTATCGATTTGGATTTTTTTCCGATTCGGATTATTTCTTTTTCGATTTCGATCTGATTCGAATCCGATTCGGATCCAGGCCTAATTTTTCTTGATTTTTATGAGTTCATTTAATAAAATTATACCTATCATCATTGTTTTAGTCAAGGGGTGGCTATTATTAATAAGTTTCATTTTTAATAAATAATACAGATAATTCTCAGTCTATTAACGATCTAAGTAATAACTTTAGATTTACTCTTAATAAGGTGCAAAAAAAAATCATTCATATAAGCTAATTTATTAAACAATTAAGGCTCATATATACAAGAAATATTAATTATAGCATACATAAAAATTAAAATATGATAATAATACTTTAAGAAATATATCCACTGTATAGATACAAATTTACAAATTAAAATTAGCCCTGACAACTAAGATATTTTCAATGTTCGAAGGCAAAAGGTTATTTCTTTGAGGAGTGTGTGAAATTGTCACTCTCGGTCAATACCAAAATTTAAGGATTAGGATTAGCACCTTAATGGATGGAGTATAGGATTAGTATGATTTTTGTCCGAGCAAACAGATTCTCAGAAAGGTCAGTCTTTACCTGTGGTGAAACCGGAAACGTTAATAAGCCTTATAAGTTATTTATAAGTTAAAAATTTGGTTATAACTTATAACCAAATTTTTAAAATCCGGATCCATATTTTTTATCGATTTGAATTCGAATTCAGATTCATCATTTCTTTTTGATTCGGATCAAAATTTTGATTCAGATCCGCGCCCATTTTTTGATTCAAATTTTTTTTTGATTCAGATTTCTCAAAAAATATCGATTAATTCCGATTATCGATTCAAATCCGATCCGATTTCCCATCTCTGATTTGATGTCATCATTTTTTTGGAATGTTACTTCCTCTTGATACAGAAGTACCACACACCTGGCACTATGCTTTGCTAGAATCAACTAGAACTTCAAAATAAGCCCAAAGAGGACTGGACATTGATTTTGACATGATCAGAATATTCAAAACTTCAAAAGACAAAAATCAAAATTTATGCATGCTATTTATAACGGCAAATCATTTAAAATTATCTTATCATTTATCATTTTATCCTATGAATATTTATTATTTATTTATCAAAGTCTGAAAAAATAAAAAAAATAAGAGTAATTAATACCTATTGCACTTATTTAAAATGTATCATGCATTCCTTAATATAGTAATGTTTATATAGTAAATCTAAAGTTAGAATTAAAGTTTATATAGTTAATTTTTAATTTTTTATTATGTTATTTATTATATTAATTGAATAATATCACACTTAGGAAGTCCGAAGTAAAAACTCTAATTTGCCAGAATGCACATTTAGTAATAAATAAAAATATGAATTGAAATTAATTTAAAACAACTATTTTTCTAGTTTAATTAAATTAGGTTAGGTAAAGATATATCGGTATATCAGCCGATATATCGGTATCGGCCAAATTTGTATATCGGTGCACCCCTAGGAGAAATATGGATAGAAATTTCCAGAAAGAGGAAGTGGTTAACTCCTAGTGGTGGGAGGCTGTGCATGCCAATCTCAAACTAAATACATCTGCACTGTTTACCTTTCTCCTAATTCTACTGACTATCCAAAATTCTTTGACTACCTCACTTCCAAAGTGGAATACATTCTTTCCTACTCTCCCTTTGATGAACTCTCCTTTTTAGGAGATTTCATTGTTCACCACCACCTTTGGCTTTCCTCCCATTTCACTGACATCCCTGGTCAACTTTTCTATCCTAAATGGCCTAAAGCAGATTGTACAGCACCCTACTTGTATCCCCAATTGCCTTGGAGATAAGCCCAACATTCTGGATTTATTTCTTACCTCTCATCTTCCTTCTTTGTGAAACTTTTCTCGCTGTTGAGGCATTCCAAGACAGATCAACCAATGCAAAACACCACTCTGACTCAGATTTGGGTGAAAATTGGTATATAGGGTTAGTTTGTGTTCCAAATCCACTGGTTCAAACAAAAAAGCTCTATAACTAACAGTTTTAAGTTATTGGCCCCCAAAGTTTAGGGCCCCCCTTTACCATGGGCAATATCTCCCATCCAATTAATCATAAACTGAACATATTACACATTTTTGGAATCAGCAAGACTAGATCTATCCACTGATACTAATTTTAGCTTTGTAAAGCAATTTTCAAAATTTTACTCCCCATCTCCCCCATTTGCTTGACCCCCCCTGGACATTAAACCCCCCAATTTTTTTTTTTAATGTTAAACTTCATATTATGGTTGATAAATAAAAACAATAAAAAGGGTGGGTATCATGTTATAAATAAATTTAAAAAATCAACCAAAAATTTATTTTCAACAATTTTTGCAGCTTTTATATAAGCTAAAATTATGTTGTTCATTACCAATTAAAATTACTACTTGTAGTTTTTAAACATTTTTCAGCATTTATTTATTCAAAGTTTAAATTTTAAAGAATACATATATAACAGAATTAAAAGTGAGTACTAATATCTTTATTCAAATGATGAATCCTTTTTATTCAATAAAAAGTTAGCACCTTTTGAAGCCTAATTATGAAGACTATCTTTTGTGCCTTACCAAGTCAGTTAATTGAATAACTTAAATCACTTAAATGTTTGCAGTTCCATATTGTAATAGAAACATATACAGCTATATTCAAATAAGGACAATTACATATATAATTTACATTTTCATGTCATTTGTGCTCATGGTATTATGATACATCAAATAAACAGTGACTGATTTCAATAAAAAACTTGGTGACATTATATTCATACTAAAACTTGTGAATATACACTCAAATAAAACTTGGTGGCATTACATGAACTTTTTTAATTCTCCTTCTCCGAAAACCTATTGGATATGCAGCGTTCCAGCCTTCAAAGTTGGAGTACTTAGAATACCCAAAATATCAAGTCTTGAAATGTGGCAGATGTCTCTTATTTGTGGGAAATAATAATATATGCTAAATCCAGATGGGTTTAAAAAATCTCTTATAGTCATCAAATTCTTCATTGTACTCTAGGACAAGCCCCAGCCACCGAGTTATTGTAGGAGCAAACTATGTATTCCCCAATTTTGGGGTTCAGAATGATTGAATCTTTATTTTTATTTGCATTAGTGGCACACTTCACAATTAACCTCTCTCACCTTCATGATCAGAAGATAATTCAAAGGCTTTAATTTTTGTTGCACTAACTGGCACAAATTGGTGAAACTTTTGGGTTCCAATTAGTTGGATACTATTTTCAAACCTTTTGCTTAGGAATTTTGCCACTTTTTCTTTGCCTCCAGTGTTATGATTTGATCATTGAAAGTTCTCTGCAAGCTTGCTCTGGCTACAGCTTTTTGACTCTTCCACCAATTCCATCACAAGCACTTTTGCCATGACTTGTGGCAAAATAATGCCACTCACACTCGAGCCCAAAGTCATCTATGTGTCTGCATATATTAACTAAGTTGAATCGATTCTTATATTGGCCTGTACATCCATCAGTGAAATAATGTAACTTATTAATGTGAGGATGAAACTTCTTTATGTCTGGAATGAGGGCATTTAAAAATGAGTAGATCATGGTTGTATTATGTTTGGTGTCAGGTGAAAGAAAGCATTAGCTTGTGTGCATAGTTTCATTAGTTGTAGTATTCTTCCAGTAAATTACAAATGGATGCACTGTACATTGACTATTTTCCCAGTGGAAGCCTTGTGCTGCATCTTGTACAATGAAAATAGTTTCCTGAAAAATCACATAAAACTATTGCTTCATTGTAGGGTAAACTATTTTTTTAACTTTTAAGAAAATCATTTTGAGATTTGGCCACATAATAATAATAATAATAATGAGTTAAATTTGCTATTTTTGTGCTTAAAGAACCAATAAAATCTTCAATTGATTCTACTTTTTCCACCAAAGTGCAACGGTTGGTAGAAATCCATTGTTTATAGTTAATCATGTTATGTTCTATCTCATGTATATTTTCAACATTTATTAGGAACTCTGTATTTAACTCCTTGTTCTTTGGGGCATAAATTACATTTGTGCATCATGCAGTTTCTATTGCTGATGTCGCACACACTTTTTTCCATCAAAACTTTATAATCAAGCCCTTTGATACCCATAGCAGAGAACTAGAGCTTAGCATTCCGATGATAAGTGCAAACACACACTGAGTGTGTTCCCCTTGATCAAGCTAAGACACAGTGTTTGGGTTGAATACATGCAAAAGTTGAAAATCCTATTGGAGGGTTCTCTGGGTTTTCCTTGTAGATGTTATATGCTTCTCTTAAATTCATTAGTACAAGTCTTTTTTGGACACTTACCTTTTCTCCAGTATTATAGTCTCTCATTCTCAGGCACTCTCTTTTTTCCCTGGACAAATACAGCTGATCTCACCTGATTAATAGAATGATCTAACTAGCTCTTTGGTGGATTTTGTGACAACTTTCCCTTTTGACATAGCTGGAAATTCTGGAATAATCCCATACTTCTTTTTCAAACTTCTGCTCTTTTTGACTAAATATTTTGTTGTTTGAAATGTTTGCGCTGTTTCTATGATAGTATGTAGAGAAATGCTCAGTATTTGAAGTTTTCGATCATAACTATTGGTAGAATGAAAAGCCTCCACCAATTTTTGCATGAGATGATGGTATCTGAAAAGTACATAGAAGTATTTAATGCTATGTAGAAGTATAGGGTGTCCATAAATGATTACCCTGATTAAAGCATGCTATAACTTTTTAATAAACACTCGTATTCAAACAGTTTTAATCATAAGTAGATAAACCTACAAAGTTTTGATACATAGTTAATGAACTTAATAAACTTCCACATGTGCACCCGTAGTGGCACGTAAAATGTCTAAATGGTATTCACACTCATGCCACATATTTTCCAACATTTGTGGGTTAACTGTTGCAATTGCATCCGTAATGTGTTCTTGCAATGTCCTGATATCTGGAACAACTGTTGCATAAACCAAATCTTTAACATGAACCCAGAGAAAGAAATCCAGTGGGGTAATGTCTGGTGATCTTGGGGGCCATGGGATTGGCCTGTCACTGCCAATCCATTGATTTGGAAATGTTGCGTCGAGAGTTTCACGAACAACATACACCCAATGAGGGGTGCCCCATCTTGTTGGAAGATGACAGTTGGCTGCCTGTCCTGCAGCTGGGGGATGGCGCAATTGGTGAGCATATCCAGGTACACAGTTGCGGAAATGGTGTTCTCAGCGGAGAAGAAAGGACCAATTATCTGGTCATGCATTAGTCCACACCAGACATTGATCTTCGGACTGCCCCGAATATGCTCCCTTATGGCACATGGGTTTCCCGATCCCCAAATACGCACATTGTATCTGTTGACTCTACCACTAAGATGAAACGTAGCCTCGTCTGAAAAGCAGACACGTAACAAGAAGTCATTATCCTCATCATTACTGTTCAAAATGTCAATAGTGAATTGTTCATGTTTTGGACGGTCATCAGGCTTCAGTTCTTGAACAATTTGTACCTTGTAGGCATGTAACTTCAAACATTTGTGTAACACCTTGTGCACCATAGACTTCGGTATCTTTAGTTGGCATGAAGCTTGTCTCACCGATTTCCTTGGTGACTGTGTGAAAGCAGTTTGAATGTTTTCCACCATCCCATCGGGAACTGATGGTCTACCACTGCTCTTTCCCTTTTCCATGTTTCCAGTTTCCAAGAATTTTTTCATCCACGACTTAATTAACTTCACATCAGGTGGATTCTTTCCATACTTTGTTCTGAACCTTCACTGAACATTGACAGATTTTGTTTCTGCAAGCCACACAACACATTGTGCCTTCTCTGTCACAGATGCCATCTTAACTGAACAGCTACTACAGTGCTCCTAGTGGCGAATGTGGTAGACGAAACACACCAGCACAGAAACTCTGCGTATACGAGATCACTGTAAAAAGAAAACGATATAAGATTTGTCATTAAAACATGAGAGCATACTGTTTTCAGGGTAAACATTTATGGACACCCTGTATTTAATGCTATGTCTACAAAAATGATGAATTAGAGAGAATCCAAATAGAAGCAGAATTCAAAATAAAAACTGAGATACTTGTTAAGAAATGTGCTACAATGAACTTATAATTATGAAATTAATGTGACAATTGTACATGCAAAGTTCTCCATATATACTTACCTTTTCACTTTGAAATCAAGTTTTGGAATCTTTGTTGGGCTTTGAATCTCTGTTGATAAACTTGCTTCAGGGTCATTCCAGGACAAATCATGTAAAAAAAAAAGAAATTTGTAACCACTCTGACTTGGATTTTTCTCAAATTTGGTAAAAGGTTGTTTTTGTGCAAAAACATGAAATCTCAAGTTCTAGCACAATCAGAGTAATGGTTCAAAAGTTATGAGCCCCCTAATTTTGGGGGTGGGGGCTGGCCCCTTAATGTTTGAAAGTCCATAACTCGGTCCCTAATTGAACTAGGATAAAAATTTAAAAACCATTTGAAAGCTCAAATCCGAAAGAATAATTGACTCTAGGTAATAAAATGCATTTAATCAAATAGTTAAAAAGTTATATCAGTTTGAATATTTTGGGGGGGCCCACCCTCTATGATGCAGATACTCAAGATTTTTTTTTTTGTCATTTTGTACCTCAATTACTCTTCTACAGTATATGACTTAGTCAATGACATTATGTATTTTTACATTTAAGTTATGTATTTTTTTGCACTTTATTATAAGGTACTTGCTAGTGAAAAAATGACATATTAGCCCAAGTTCAGGAATTGGGCTATATACTAACTACGGTATATAATAGTTTTGTCCTAACTATATATATTGCACACATACACACACACATTATTAAAATAAGAGAGATAATTTGTACTGCTTGTTTGTAAGGTCGAGTGGTATCACGCTTGTGTAGTCATGCTACAACTTGTCACAGCAAAGTGAGTTTGTCTGAGGGTTCCTTCCATTAGCATGAGCCTTGGTTATTAAGGGTTCAGTTTGCCTTTTGTGACCACATGATAAACACTGCTCATATATGATATCTGCTTGCCATATTATTTTAGTGCCTTGCATATATTGGCTGTGCTTGTGTTTGCCTGTTATTAAAAGTCATTAACATTTAATATTCTTTCTACTTATTACAGGAACTGAAGCTAATATATAAATTTTAAACATATCTTACCATTTAAGTTATCAAACAGTGTTGTGACCCCTTTGAGAGACGCAAGAAAAGAATCTTAAAGGGTTTAAGAAATTTACCATTAAATGTAACGTTAAAAAATCCTACACTCCTTAATATGGAAAGTTTGTACAAACTGTTCTGTAAGATTAAATGAACTTGAAGAACCTGATAAATTATTTAATGATGTTTTTGAAACTGAGTCATCTACAAGTCCCTCTTCATTCCAAAGCAGTCCAGGAAGTACACATTTGCAAACTGACAATCCTGGTGAGATCAGTGATATTGAAATCTGTAGAGAACAAACCAAGAACATCCTTGAAGAAATGGAGATTTTGCCAATAAAATTCCATAAGTAGTGTATGAATTATAATTTGGGGACTTAATTTTGAAAAGTATAGTTTTCAGAAAATGCATTATATGATTTTTAAAAATCATCTAAACTCATCTTTGTGTATACATTGTTTCATAGGTTATCAAAATAATACAGTTTTATCAAACTTGTAACATTCTTTAACAATTTAAGGAATTTGAAAAAAAATAGTTACGTACAATAAATGAATTCTGATTAGTTATTAAATTATGAAAATTTGTTGCTGTAACTTACAGTAATTCTAAATTTTGGATGATGCCTAATTTTAGATGGTATGAACACTGATAGAATATCTAAAAAAGCATCAAACATATGACAAGTGTGTATCTACTTTGAAAAAGAATTTTGAAGTCTTTCTCAGCATCTGTGGATGAGGGAGCATCTACATCCAAGAGATTATGCATGGAAAAAGAATTGGAAAGGTAAGGATTGCTCAAATTCAACTAAATTAGCAACTTATGGTCACAATTAAAGACTTGACATATATAATTTTAGATGTTTTAAATTTCAATAGCCTAACTTTTCTTCAGTATCATTCTTACATACAGAACACAATCACACCATTTTAACAATGTCTAAAAAGTATCCATGGAAGGTAGATATTCTTATATTTTTTCTATTTAGGTCCTGATCTTAGAGTACATTAAATTAATAATTTCAATTTAAGGAAATTCTGATATCCCCTACCCTTTATTTATCTAATAGGTACAAAACTATGATGAGGGAGCTTGCTGAAGCATTCAACTCTACATCTTCCTACCAAAGAAGGTTGCAAATTCTTACTCTATCCCCATACACAATCTCAAAAACTCGAGAGTTCTTTGGGGCTAGTAGATATCTTGTTGATAAAGCCAGGAGCATGAAGCAACAGTATGGAATATTGCCAAATGCTCCTAAATTATGCTAGGTACCAAAAATGCTTCAGATTTAATGTATTGTATAGCAATTATTTTTATTCAAGTAATGTCTTAATTTGTTCATAAAACATGACTATACTAGCAGTATTTTTTTTGCCTTTGAAGATCACCAAAGTTGAGAGAGAGTTATTATTATTATTATTATTATTATATATTATTATTATTATTATTATTGAGTTTTAGGAAAACACTAATAAGTTTATCTTTTATAGCTACACTTAATCCACTTGTAAGTCGAGGAAAACACCTAAAAGAGCTTGATAAGTAAAACAGGCATACTGGTGTAAGTTCAAAGTCCAGCAAATAGAATGTGTTTTTAACCTCCACCACCATCTAATGAATGGGAAAAATACACATTGTCATTGACTAAGTCATATAGAAGAGTAATTGAGGTACAAAATGCTGAAAAAAAAATCTTGAATATCTGTATCATTGGGGGTGGGGCCCCCCCCCAAAATATTCAAACTGATATAACTTTTTAACTATTTGATTTGTCCTGGAATGACCCTTCAAGCTTTCTCTTCAGAGAACTATGTGCCTTTTCTAATGCTTGCAGGCCCTTTAATTATTTTCTTAAGGTACTCAAACCATCTGAAATATTGAAATACTGTATAATAGCTACCATATATACACATTGTCACTTCTATTGACATTATAGCCATTAAATTAAAATTTAAATGAAAATATTAAAAATTGAGAATTAATGAGTGATTGAAATGACTTTAAAAAGTACTTACAAGTTTTAACTGGAGTCGTATCAAGATTTGTTAGAACATATGAAATGTCTGCTATTGCATCTTCACATGACAAATCTGTTTCTCTTGTATTTTCACTTGTACTGTCAATATCTGATGATTGGTGTACTTCCACTGTAAATAATAATTCTGGAGACTTGGTCAGTAGTTTACAACAGTTAGAACACAATATTGTATTTGGTGATAGTTTGCCTTGACAAGCATTATAAAGTGCTTCACTTATAGTTTTTAAATCACTAGACACTTTCTTTGTGTTTTTTAAAGGGTCTTCACAGTATTTCACCATTTTTTTTATACGTTTATTACACAGGTAATCTTGTACTCAATGACATGTTCACATTATGAATGCTGCAAACAGACTGAGGTATAATTCATATATAATATTGATTGTAATTTATATGTATAATTCATATGTAATAATATGATGCAATAATGAGATACATTACAAATAGGAATTAGATGTGTGTTTTAATTATTTCAAACTGGAAAAAAGTAGTTGCCTGAAAAAGAATATTTTTGAGATATTAAATTTTAAAAAATGATAAATAAAAAAAATCTGATTTTAATAAAACAAATCAACAACTCTGGTGAAAAATAAATTTTTTGTTGATTATAGTAATACCTTGAACAGCGTGGTTTTGATGTAGCATGGTTTGTATTTTTGTCAATTTTTTTAAATTTAGCGCGTAATTTTCCTATTGTTTTCTAATTTCTAATGTTTTGAACAGTGCGGTTTTGGACAGCGCGGACAAATTCCGGAACCAATTATCCACACTGTGCAAGGTATTGCTGTATTTAAACTGATTTATAACATGATACCCGCCCTTTTGTTTTTATTTATCAACCATAATATGAAGTTTAATGTTCATAAAAAGAATTGGGGGTTTTAATGTCCAGGGAGGGTAGGGGGTCAAGCAAATGGGGGAGACGGGGAATGGTAAAGGGAGTGCCCTAAACTTTGGGGCCAATAACTTAAAAACCATTAGTCATAGAGCTTTTTTGTTTGAACCAGTAGATTTAGAACAAACTAACTGTACATACCAATTTTCACCCAAATCTGAGTCAGAGTCGTGTCTTTTTTTTTTTTTTTTGGTTGATCTGTCATGGAATGTGCCTCTGTTGGGCTCCTCTGATCACAATCTTATATCTGTTTCCTGTCCTATTGCTTCAATTCAGCCTTTGGATCCTCCCAAGAGGAGGCGCCACTGATTGGGAGGCCCTTAGGCAGTACTACTATAATTTCATATGGAATGATTACTGCTTCTGTGGTGGGAAACCTTCTGGGTGTGCTGAGCGCATCACAGAGGTAATTCTCTCGGGCAATCACTGACTGCATTACTGTGAGTGATACCATTGGTGGTGTGAATGAGTTTGTTTACATTTCCTCCTCATGTTGTGAATGAGTGTCTCCTGTCTATTTTATAATTTTATAGCTTATAAAGCTATTAAAATTGCGTAATCATGTCTTCCAAAAGGCCTTATGGTAGTGGTGGTAATGGTGAAAGTAAGGAAGAGAAATCTCGTAAGCAGTTAACTTGGAAAGAAATCTAAAAATAATAATTTATTTTATTTACTTAATATGTAGCTATTTTATTTGTTAGGTGACATTATTTTCTTTTTCAGATATTATTATTATTAATAATAATAGTAATTTATTTTCCAACATATTTAATTTTTGTGGTGACTGCACCTATCCCTATAGACCCTATGTTATGATTTCCCCGTATTACACAGATTCCTAAAATGCAGGAATGCATCTACCATGTTATGTGAGGGATACCTATATATAGCTTTATTTTTAACAAATCTAAACTGAAATTATCATAATTTTGTGAAGGAATTTCAATAAATCTTGAGTTATTCTAAAAAAAATAAAGTTACAAGGAGTTACAAGGCCAAGAAGTACCTCAAAAGGCCTTGTGGCCCATACTGAGGAGGTACCAATGGCAAAGGGTGCCGGGTCATTCCATGTCAAGTCAGCCACCTAAAACACTCACCCCTTTCAATTTTGCTCATACTTGGCACAATAGCAGATATACATGCCAAACTTAAATTCCCAAATTATTAGAGCTGACTGACCTTTGGTTACTGAGATACAAGGTCACAAAGTTGTGACATTTTGACCTTTTTTGCGTTAAATGACTATTTTCAAAACGGTGTAACTAAAAAACTATTAAAGCTAGAGCATTGATTTTGGTCTCATTTTAAAGCTCTTTAGTAGCCCCTTGTTTATTGTCTCTTGTTAAATATCTCTACTGTGAAAAATAAAAAAATCCCTTCAAAAGTTGACCTTTGACCTTGAATAAAAAAAAAATACCTTCTCCTAAAAAATTCAATTTTTTTACATTAATACCTTGAGTCATGTACACAAAATCCCAAGAAGCTGTAAGTGGCTGATAACTAGTTCAATGTATAAAAAATAATGAATTCAAGCAACATTTTGAAAAAAGTCATTTTATACAAAAATTGTCAAAAAGTCATGACTTTGTGACCTTGTATGTCAGTAACCATTTTTGTCTAAGGTCAGCTCAATCTCTTACAAATACAACCCATATCTACATACTATCTGCAGCCTTCTACAAACAAGCAAATGCTTATTTTTAAATATTTGTTCTTTACCCACCTCACCTGTATGTTGTGCATGTATGTGATGGTTTTCAGTAGTTGACAAGATTCTTGTGGGCCACCCAATTTATTGTGATTTCTAGAAGAGAAAACAATTTTTAATGTATACCTAGATAGCTACCTAATTAACAAATACAAGTAACATATTAAAATGTACATACAATATGTATAGGTATAGTGCTCATTGATTTCCATTTATCACAACTTAAAATGTATGCAGTGTATATATAGTTACATGACCATTTTAATTTTGAATTCTTACCTTTCTGTGCTGTAGATCTGCCAAAGCTTTGGATGCCTTCAAAGTAACTTCTTTGCAAATCCTGTATGTTCGTCCATTAGTAGTAGATGCCTCAACTTGTGTTAGAATATCTGAATATGGTAAGATTAATTCATCTGGTCGACCAGGATACACAAATGATGGGTTTGGGCCATGAGGATGAAGGAATGTGACTTTTACTTCTCTATTCTCTGGTATCTTTTCCAGCACATATGCCACCCACCAATGGCCATCATATGCAGCAGTAACAAAACCATGTATTTTCTCCTCAGTCACAACTTCTTCCTTTTCAGTAACTCTCAATATTTGAATAATCTGATAATGAATAATGTTTAACCTTAAGAGAAGTCAATGAAACTGGCTGTAAATGGTGTAATTTCTGTGTACCAGCAATAGTCCTTGCAGTTGAGTGTCTTTCTTGGAGAAGTTGGCTTTCCTCTTCATGCTCTTTATTGGTTGAAAAATGACATTTTATATTTACAATATTTTCACTTGCAAATGTATATAACTGTTCTGCAGTAAGGATCTGTTCATCATAAGGTTTGTAGACTAGCTTTTGCAGCTAATCTCTTAACTGTGCCTCCAACACCATCACAGGGTCCCTTTCCATGACTTGTTGCAAAAAAATTCCATTCTGCCTCAATTCCAAAATCATCTCTGATGGCAAAGATTCAAAAAGTTTTTGCAGTTCTTATACTGTCCTGCACACCCATCTGAAAAGTAAATTATTTTGTGGATGGAACCGATGGATGAGATATTATCTTTTAGGAATTTTATCAGATGCTTTTGAAACAAATGTACAGCAACTGTGTTATGGATGTTACACTCTGAAATAATAACAAAGCTAAGGTGAGCAATCTCATCTTCCTTTTTATAGTAAATAACAAATGGATGTAGAGTAGCCATCTCATTGTTCCAGTGAAAGCTCTGAACCTCATCTTGAAGAATAAAGGAATAATTTTCAGCAAAATCACACACAGCAAGGACCTCACCATCTTTCAAAGACATTTTTGTTTCACGGTAATAAGTTGCTTGCATCTTTGTCTTGAAGTCATGTATCTGGTATTCTTTCAGTTGGTTACAGAATTGGTCAATATATTCATCTGTATTCAGTTCTACTGATTCAAGATTTGACCGATCTGTATTGGTCCACTTTTTAAAATTTATGATATCAATGAAGTTGTTTGTAAATATGTCCAGTAGTCTGTTTTTTAAATCTGATGGATCTCCACATTGTTCACATTGTCTGAGGCAGCATTTCTGTGAGGCAGGATTGCATTCCATAAAGGCAACACAATGACGTACATTCTTAATAGGTGTGTCATCATTTGCAGTTAGTTTTTCTAATTCAGCTCCTACAAACATAAGTTTGGCATTCTGATGAATTGTACAGACACATACTGAGTGAGTTCCTGTTGCTCCAGCAATAACACACTGCTTTGGACGCAATTCTGCAAATTTACTGAATCCCACCTTAACCAAAGGATTTCTTTCTTTGAAAATATGATAGGCTTCTTTTAAATTGCAAAGTAAAAGATGCTTTTGCAAATGTATCCTTCCTCTTTCATTGTCAATGATACTACAATAGTCTTTCTTTCCTGGCATTGTTCTACTGATGTCTTCTGAAAGATAAAATGCTTTAATAGCGTCAACAGTATCCTGTTTAATTCTTTTCCCACCCTTTGGATTTGGGTCTGAAAGGACACCTTTTTCTTCAACTATTTTTTAGCAATAGATGCTGTATGCCTTGTTGTGTTAAATTCTGAAGCAATTTTCCTAATGCTCCAACTTTTGGGCAATACAGTGAGGATTTTTATTTTATCACTTCTTTTAGTATTTTCATTTTTGAATTTTTCCTTGAGTTGATTTATTATTTCTAAACAGTCTACATCTCCAGATGGCTCCTTAAATTGTGAGTCAGAAATCTCTTTTCCTGCAACTGTTTCCATTCTCTTCTTAACTGTCTCTGTCACCTTGCTTAGTTTTTTAGCTCCATATGACTTTTGCTCTACAAGCTTTCTCTTTTTTATGGGTGATTCACCAATTGAAACAAAAGAAGCATTCAAAGTACACATCTCATGGTTTTGCTCTGAAGTTGATGCATCACTATTGTCAACATTTTCAATTTTCTCAAGATCTTCAGGTGGTTCACTACTACAAGAAGAATCATCATTTATGTCTGAATTCAAAGTGCCTATTCCTTTCTCAGGCAAGGACTCAAGATGTTCTCTACACTGCTTACAAAGTCTGTGATGTAGTGTTAAGTGCAGATCGGGAAACTTATTTACAAGTTCCTGTGGTACAATTCTCAAACTCTTCTTTCGACACTGACCTTTGTGACGCAGCAAAGGATCAGCACACTTCTGTTTCAGTTTTAAATGTTCCATGTTTGTACTCTGAAATCACAAAAGCACAAAGAAAATCCTGAAAAGAAAACAATGAACAATTAATGAATTATTAAATAAATTTTTATACATGTATTTAGTAAAAATAAATTAACTTTAACTTGAAGTCAGGAGTCAACTCTGTAAAGTTGACAGTACTTATATACTAGTTGGGCCTTTGGATCAGCGCTACTCCAGTAGATTTGGGGCTGTCGAGGGGTTTAACCCTGGTTGTCTTTTAAAAGACTTCTTTTGGCACAGGTCACAAAAAGGTTTTTGAACTAATAATGTTAAGTTGAACTAAGTCTTCACTGACACTATATCAGAACAGAACTTTTAAATAAATGAACTGACAAAAAAAATCTAAAATTGAAGAATGATGCCAACTTCATTTATTTTTTATACATTGAACTAGTTATCAGCCACTTACAGCTTCTTGGGATTTTGTTGTACATGACTCAAGGTATTAATGTAAAAAAATTGAATTTTTTAGGAGAAGGTATTTTTTTTTTATTCAAGGTCAAAGGTCAACTTTTGAAGGGATTTTTTTATTTTTCACAGTAGAGATATTTAACAAGAGACAATAAACAAGGGGCTACTAAAGAGCTTTAAAATGAGACCAAAATCAATGCTCTAGCTTTAATAGTTTTTAGTTACACCATTTTGAAAATAGTCATTTAACGCAAAAAAGGTCAAAATGTCACAACTTTGTGACCTTGTATCTCAGTAACCAAAGGTCAGTCAGCTCTAATAATTTGGGAATTTAAGTTTGGCATGTATATCTGCTATTGTGCCAAGTATGAGCAAAATTGAAAGGGGTGAGTGCAAAAAGTGCCATTTTGTGGCTGAGTTGACATGGAATGACCCTGCCAGGGAAAAATTCCTACACATTGTCACAGCTAGCTTCTCAAACAGCCACCCCAGAAGACAGTAACACACATCCTTAAATAGTGTGCTTGATCACTTCGGGCATCCCAACATTGGCTCCAAGCTTGGTATCATCAGTGAATTTGGCAATCCTACTGACGATGCCAGTGTTGATATCATTTATGTAAATGATAAACAACAGTGGCCACAAAATGGAACCCTGAGGAACCCCGCGAGTGACCTGAGAGAGAGAAAATAATTGGCACCAACTATTTGCTCAAAATGCTGATTATCAATACATTGGCAAAACTACCAATTATGCTACTTGCCAGTGCAATGCCAAAACCACCAATTATTCACTATTTTAAAATTACTTTTTTTTAGTTTTGTATATGTTGTATGGCAGGTATTTTTCTTAACACTATGTAAACATAATTTTATTCATAATAATTTTAATCTTTTCTTAGGTTGGTGGCTTCCCATCTTGGCTGGAACTTGAATCCTTGCCTTCAGAAAATGTGCAGTGTAAAAAATGCACAAAACCTTTAATTTTTTTGTGCCAATTATATGCACCAATTGCATCTGAGGATCATTGTTTTCACAGGTAAAATATCTTTCAATGAAAGGTTTCTTGCCAAAATTTTTAAATACCACATTATGATTTTAATCAAACATGTCTCCTTTGATATAAAAATACTATCAATATAAGTTAGCTTGCTATATTCCTGCAGTACTAGGTTTCTCAGGTTGAGATACTTTTTACATGTAGTTGCTATAAACAGTTATTGTTATAGCCATCTGGTATGATTTATGTGCATACATTATATTATGGCCTAACATGACAAGGCTGAGGTTGTCATTGATTATAATACCTACAAAGTCAAAAAGTGAATCTTGTCCATTCTATGAAAAATGTAATTTTCTTAATTATTGAGTGCTCAGACCCTTAGTGCCTTTTATTTTTAGTTTCAATGTATGCAGTACTTTTTAGGCTGTTCATGTAAATTTAAAAACTTGCCATATTTAAATTTTAGGACACTCTTCATTTACATTTGTCGAGATGGGAAATGCAATTCTGAAAATGATGCATCCAATATAAAAGTGTTTAGATGTCAACTTCCTAGAGAAAATAAATTTTATTCTTTTGAACCACCTAAGGTAAGTATTTCATAGATAGTTTATTCTAGACAACAGATATACCATCAGTTATTCCATTATTTATTGTGCTATTTCATATTTTGCTCTGTAGGTTGTAATAAAGTTAGATGAGCTTCTACATAATGGTAAAGGGTTATAGTTTTTTGTAGTATAAAATTGTAGTACAGTTCAGTACAGTACTAATTCATATTCAAACAAAGCTTTACCTTGTATAGTAAACATCAAAACTTTAATGTTTACAACAGTTGGGTGATTCCAGGGCAAGTGGACCAGAGGGTAACACCAACAACTCTTTGAATTTGCTGAAAATTGGTACATGGGTTGGTTTTAGGTAAAAAATACAATTTCTGGAGTTCCAGATCAATTGAACCCATAGGTCAGTGGCAGACACAGGATCAATTACTGGGTTTCTATTACTATTACTTTTGATTCCTTCTATTACGGTACTATTACTTTAATTTTCATTTATTACTATTACTTAGTCATCTATTACTATTACTTTTGTATGTAGGGTACTTCACTCATTTGAAAAGGATCTTTGTCAATTTAAATGCAATTAGAAGCAGTGTGTTAAACAAACACACTTTATTTCGGACTCAACAGGTGCAAACATTATACAAGAGGTCCATAGAAGATTAAGAGATAGTTGCCTGGAGCACTGACTAAGTAGGCCAGTGAATCACTGTGTATAATGAACATACAAATACAATGATCCAACCATGAGGTGGTGTGCCAACTATCACTAGCATAAGTAAAGCTATCACCAGGAAGACTACACATGGATAAAAGGCTCAAGTTATTATCTTCACAGGAGGCTTTCAAGTGGTTGCTAAACAAAGAATTATCATTAAGCACATTAGCAGTAAAGTCATCAATAATGGCTACACATGTCGTATCCAACTCATCAGTAAGACTGCTGACCTGCCCCAATTTAATGAGGTAATCATCATCATTATCAACTGCCTGAAAAGGCATAGAGATACCATATGCAGAATTACAAATTTTTTATTGTCTACACAAATTTCTATTCCAGTTAGCTAATTCAAACCAAGTTTTAATTCACTAATATATTTCCCATACCCCCAACCTCCATAGAATAGCTACCACACCAGGTGGGTGGCCTGCAAGGAGACCATCTTGTTTATCTCTGGTAGCCTTTCCTATCCCATGAAAGTTACTGGACACGCTATTCAGGTCCTTCAAGTCCTGTTTCCATAGCCATGTTTCCTGCAGACAGATAATATCAGCATCCTCTAACAGCTTATCAATTATGATCCACCTGTGTTTGCTGTTATTGCCTAAGCTTAGGCCTCCACAGTTATAAGAGATTACCTTGAATGTTGCAATTAGGAAGATGCAGGAGTTCTGCCAGCCATCTCTTACATGTTGAATTCCATTTATACCAGGCAAAGCAGTTACAGCATTAGACCCAGCTGGATTTTCCTCCACAGTATGATGCATGATGTCTCCATAATTACCCTCTCCAGCACTTGCAAGAGGGGCTGCAGGTGTTTTTCTTCCCTTCTTCTCATAGAACTGCTGTACATATACCCATTCTGGCCATACTGCTGGATCCATAAATATCCCTGGATCATCACAGACTGCTTTAACTTGAAAGGAACTGTACGTAGTCCATCTGGAGTCAATTTTTCTACATGTAACCTGAAGGTTCACTTTATCTTCCACAAATGTCTGCAGTTCCTCAGCCATAAGATCAGGTTGACATCTCGAAATGAAAATGTTTGCAGTCTTCGTTGGTACAGCCATCATATGATCTGTTTTGATAGCCCCTATGATACCCCATCAGTCTCTGCCAGCCTTTGCCACAGGCTGATTTCCTCTAGCTGGTGCATGAGTAAGATCAGATCCCCTTGAGGAACCACCACTATTAGCTACTGCAGTGGTTGCAGTTCTTGGAGGGGGTGCTCGCTTCCAGCCCCTCCTTACCACCATTGTCCAAGATGCCTCCTCATCATGACCCCCCCAACTGCATTCCCAGCATCCCAATTCAAGGCCCCTGGGGGGGGTACCCTGTGTGAGATGGTATTGAGTTGGTGATGTTGCAGTGTCTGGATTCAGGGATCCAGGATAAGACTGAGAAGCAGAGGGCTCTGCACTCATGGATCCAGGATGAGGCTGAGAGGCAGAGGGCTCTGCACTCATGGGTCCAGGATGAGGCAGAGGGCTCTGCACTCACGGATCCAGAATGAAGTTGAGTGACAGCCAAATAAATATGTTTCAACTAAATCATTACAATTTCAGAGACTGTAGGTCTTGATAAATTTTACTTTATTGAAGGAAAAATTTGGTACAATATTAGTTCACATATATATTTATTTTAGTTTAGAGTAGATTTAGTTCATTTTTCAGTTCTTTGGTCACTCAATATATCCATTGCCACTGTAATAGAAAAGTAATAGACTATTATCTATTAATTTGGCTTCTATTACTATTATTATTACAGATAAAAAATTATGATCTATTACTGCTACTATTACTCTTACTTGAAAAATCCTGTAATAGTCTATTACTATTACCCCATGTCTGGTCAGTCAGTGGTGGTGAACCTTATTTGTTGGTGGGTCATTTTTGTTACTTTTGATTTTTAAAAATCATGCTGGTGCCCTCTGGTGGGGAGTGGATGAAATGAAGGGTTGCACGTCTTAAGGTACCTAAGTGCCACCACAGGCAAAAACATGTTTTTGATGGATATCACTATTTTCACCCTTCCTCTATCGCATGGTTTGGGTTATAATGACCTTACGACACTAGAAGTATGGTTGAAAACCTTATGAAGTGAACTACTTTTTTCACCTCTATCGCCAGCCAAAAGTTCACCCAAAGTTTGGCAAAATAAGAAAATCAAAAAATTTAAAAAAATATATATAAAATATAAAATAGGAAAATCTATTCCAAAAACTCATCATCATCTTCATTTAGCATACTTAGAACTCTAATTTAGCCAAAAATGAATGTTCTAGCTCAATTAATAACAGAGATACTATTGCGAGAATATTGCTGAACTTTGGAGGCAATTTCTGGCAAATTTTAATTTTGGTGCTTAGGTACCTTAAGACGTGGGACCCCTCAAATATGGATAGAAATTTCCAGAAAGAGGAAATGGTTAACTCCTGGTGCTGGGAGGCTGTGCATGCCAATCTCAAACTAAATACATCTGTACTGTTTACTTTCTCGTAATTCTACTGACTATCCAAAATTCTTTGACTACCTCACTTCCAAAGTGGAATACATTCTTTCCTGCTCTCCCTTTGCTGAAATCTCCATTGTAGGAGATTTCAGTGTCACCACCACCTTTGGTGGTAGGGAACATTGTTTAGTTTAGTGAGAAACTTGGTGGATTTTAGCTGCTAATGTTTTGATCCTAGGTTTATATTTAGTTGTCTTTAGTCTCACACATGCAGCACTCATATATGTGCCAAGGCAATTCCTAGTGGTGGATTTGACGAAATTCATGGAGGAAAACAACTGTTCATATGAATAAGATGAACCAAACATTGTTAGCAGAGCTAATGCTAACTTTTTCATTGATGCAAAAGAATTTGGTAGAGTTCTGTAAGAATAAGATTCTCTACTCTTTCTCTTGATTGTTGTTCTTTGGTTACACCCAAAATTGACAGAAAATATTAAAAGGCAGAAAATATTAAAAATTAGCCATATTCTATTTAAATAAGAGCTCATGGATCACTAAAAATTGCCTCGTGGGTCAGTGGTTTGCTATCACTGCCATAGGTCATGAGTAGAACCTGGATGTTCAGGCAAAATGCCGTAAGTGCTGTTTTTGGCCTATTTTTGCACTTCCAGGAAAAAAGTGCCTTTTTCATCATAAAGTGCCTAATTTGTCCTTTTTCCATTATTTTCTAGTATTATTCCATTAGAGTCCCAAAGTAGGACTATCAGTTTTCATTTTATATATAAAGGGTTTCCCAGAAGTCTTGGAGGGGTTTTATTTTGCTATAACATTTTTGTTTGGAGATCAAATAAAAAAAGGTTTGTAACACCTGAAAATATATTTATTGCAATTTTAATTACAAATTTAATATCTGGTGAAAATCTTCATTTTCATTGTGTAAATCTAAAATTGCATTAGCATACATTATCCAACTCTGACGATGGGACTGGGAAGACTGGGATGGAGGGGTCCCAGGTGTAGGGGCGTGATGAATGGAGTGTGGCTAGTGCCTCATTAATCCCATTCCTAACACATAATGGCCTGACCAGCCCCCTGCAACTGTTCTTTGATGACCAATTGATGGTGCTTGGCTGTACTGCTCTTAGGTGAGAGAGTTTTACTGCCCAGCTGGCTGCCAGGCCAGTGGAAAGTGTCGGGCGTAGTTGCTGGGTCTGGTGGGATATCCCTTGAACACTGGATTCTAAGAGTCTGGCCGCTTGTGAGTGACTAGTAAGACTTAGTAAGGAGCTGCATCTTGCTGTTGCCCCTGGCAGGAAATCTGTGATGCCTGCATCGTGAGTGTTTGTCATTTGGTTGCTGCAACACATTTGGGACTGTCCAGCCCCCGGATAGACATTTGGTCAGTGTGGCAGTAGCGAGAGGTGTAGCCTTCTGGATGGGATGAATGTCACTTGCAGGTAGGTGAATGTGGCTTGCGTGGGAAGAATTCACCCCCCCTCCTTTTTTATGTACTGGTCAGAACGTTTTTGATAGTTTTCATTGCTACAATGCTTTATCTTATTCAGTGTATTCAGAGTTAGAAAAAATAAGTTACAGTGACTGGACCACAGAAACTGAAGGCTGAGTGGACTAGGTGTGGAGTAAACCAGTGGGTGATGAACTTCAAAGAAGCTTGCTTCGAGAAGATCAACTGCTCCAGCATGTGCAACTTTTGCAAACTCATGCGATTGTATGAGAAGCTAGAGGAGAGGGTCTGGTGGCTCGAGTTGTCTAGATTGGCTGTTGGAGGCGCGGTGGTTGCTGATTTGGTTATGCCTTCCACCCTGGAGCTTATTGATAAGATGGCCACCCTGGAAAGGTGGTCCAGTAGCAGACTGGACAGAGCTCGAGACCACAGAGAAAGGGTAGAGGTGCAACTGGGGGCAGGGGTGCAAAATCAGTGTCAGGAATTGCCAGTGACTCACGTGGAATGCTTGAAACTGTGATGCAAGGTGGAGGGAAGGGAGGGTACAAAGAAGGGGCCAATAGAGAAGGGTGGGAAGGGGTCTACTGATGGCCCAAAGAAACAGAAGGATGTCGCTGCTGGTTGGGGTGAGTCAGGTGCTGTAAGTGCGGCTGAGTCTACGGGTATCAAAAGGTATTGGGCAAGAAGGTTGCAAAGCTGAAGCCTGAGACCTCAGGTGCTGTTGTCAGGACCTCCAACTGCTTTAGTCTCCTATGCATGAAGGAGGAAGATACCATTTTGATTGGGAACTCAGATCAGGGGCCAGGAGAAGTACTTTGCTTTGGCAAACAGGGATAGTAGGAAGGTAAGATGCCTCCCTGGAAGGGAATGACGCACTTAAGGAAGGAGTTAGAGAAGCTGCGTGTGGCTAGTTGGAGGACTGCAATTGTTGTCCATGCTGGTGGCAACAACCTGTTGCTCAAAGGCAGTAAGGTGGGCTTGACCAAAGGGATCATCGCTGAGATCATGTCTCTTGCAGATGATCTGAAACTTAAGACAGACAGGGGAATGTTGATGGGTATTTTACCATGGATAAATGCCAGTGATGATGCTTTCAGTAAGGTCATTGGCATCAATGAGAGGGTGCAAGACTTATGCATCTCATTGGGTGTGAGGTTTGTTGACCCCTTTGACGCATTTTTGGGAAGGTGGGACCTTTATCAGAGGGATGGTGTCCACTTCAATGTCAAAGGTAAAGGTGTGCTGGGCATGCTGCTTGACCAGCACCAGCACCTATACTGTATGGTGAGGTCAAGCCTGGGGATTAATGATGGGCCCCCACCAGGGAGAGATGATCTTGAGCTGCTGGTGGACGTACCTTCAACTGAAGGGTGCATCCATGTACAGGTGGGTGACCCTCCTTCCCTGTTGAAGGGGGCTCAGGCTCCTGCAGAAGTTGCCCCCTTGTTGGTGAGGGACTCTTCAACTCCCGACAGCCCTGGCTGTTTGGGAAACGGGTCATGCTAGGGGGTGGTCAGAATAGGGAAGGCTCCCTCCATGCGGTGCTTTTTAATGCTAGATTGATTAGGAATAAGTTTTGCGAGCTACAGGTGCTCTTAGCATTAGAATACCAGGATATCATTGCTATCACCAAGTCTTGGATTCATACTGATTGTAGGGACTACATTGAGGAGTTCAAGATTCCCGAGTATAGAATGATTCTCGGGGACTGCACCCATGGGGAGGGGGGAGGGGTACTAATATACATCAGGGACACATTGAGTCTGGTTGACTGCCAGTTCTGATGGGAAGGGGAGCTGCTTGGCATCGATCTGAACTTGGGAGGATGAACTATTGAACTATAGGTTAATCTTGGTGTACAGACCTCTGCATCTCCTCCTCGAGCAGGATACAGCCCTGTACACCAAACTCTGTAGCCTGCTAGGGGACAGGGTGTTTGTAGTTTTAGGAGACTTCAACTGTCGCAGCATAAACTGGGAAGACAAGATTACTGATGCCGAAGGGAGGAGGCTAGTTGACTTTGCTGATAAGAACTTCCTCACTCAGTGGGTCAATGGGCCTACATGAGGTGAAAGCATTCTAGACTTAGTATTCACGTCTGAAGACAACCTCATCACTGGCCTCAACATTGACGAATTGTTGGATGGGAGTGATCATGGTCTGATTAAGTTCTGTGTTTGCATCCCTCGGGTGAGGCGTAGTAACTCGAGAGGCAGTAAGCTCAATCTACAGCAGGTGGACTTTGTTGGCCTCCAGGATAGCATAGGTGAGATGGGGTTAGAGGTTGGTGGCAATGTTGAGGGAGTGTGGAGTGCATTCTGGGACAAGTTTATGGTGCTGCAGTCTGCTGCCATACCCTCAAAACTGGTCACCCCTGCTTCAACGCAGCCTAAGTGGTTCAGTCAGGACATTGCTTCGGCTATCCGATATAGGAAAGCTGTGTATAGGAAGGTGAAGGCCAATCATTTCCATCCACTGCAAGAATGCAATTGCTGAGCCCCCATATTGGATATGGAGATGATCACTAAACACAGGAGAAATACCAGGTATCCTGAAGAGAGCGAGTGTAGTCCCAATATATAAAGGAGAAGAGTGATCTGAGACCAAGAACTATAGGCCAGTGTTGCTACATCTCATTTCACTAAAATATTTGAAAGAATAGTTAGAGAAAAAATAACTTGGGGAAAAAATTAAATGATAATCAATACAACATGGATTTTGGTCAGGCAGATCATGCCTATCACAACTAATGGAACACTACAACATTATTGATGCACTTGAAAGTAATGAAAACTATTATGTAATATACACAGACTTTGCCAAAGCATTCAACAAGTATGACCATGGAATCATAATACATGAACTGAAATATATGGGAATAACAAGAAAAGTAGGGAAATAGATGTATAATTTCCTTAGTGAGTGGTGGTAAGTTGTTACAGTTCAAGGCAGGGCTGTGGAGTCAGAGTCATGGAGTCGGAGTTGGAAGCAATTTTGGTGCTGCTGGAGTCGGAGTCAGTAAAAATGTACCGACTCCGACCTCAATATAAATTTTAATAAAATATGTTTTTGTGTGTGATATCACTGGCAGCTATGGTGGTTAAACCACTTAAATAATAAATACAATGTTTTCCATTTCAGACACTAATGCCATTAATTCATTTTTTCTTTTCAGATAATATTTTTTATTTTTAATGCTTATTTAATTTCGAGTTCTTTCTAAATTTCATAAGTTTTTAACTTTCAAGTCTAAAACCCCTTTCACAATGGCAAAGACACTTCCAACAAAGTCTGCAGTTTTTGAATATTTTACAATAACCACAGATGGGAAACATTTCGTGTGTCAGTGTATGATAGATGATGATGATGGTGAAAAATTATATGAAGCAAAAATCAGTGGTTTTACTGGCTCTGATAAAAATGCACCAACCAGAGCATCAAATTTGAAAAGACATTTGCAGCGTTTCCATCCCAAAATTTTAGAAGTTGTCATTGAGAAAGATAGTAATAAGAACCTTCCAACTACTTCAAAGTTAACAAAAGATCAGAAATCTACTGAAAGACAAGCACCACTTACAAGATTCTTTACTACAAACAAAGTTACTGTAACAATGACCACAGAAAAGTTCAAGAAGCACATCATCGAACTGGTGGTAAGAAATGGTGTAGCCTTATCTTTATTTTCACAACCAGCCTTTCTAGGCCTAAATGGAGAAATGGCCAAGAAACTTGGAGTTTCTCTGGAAAGACAAAGTATCAGAAAAATTATAGTTGAAGAAGCCACAAATAAAAAGGAAGAACTTCGAAGAACTCTTAAGGGACGCTTCATGTTTATTAAAATGGATGCAGCCACGCGTCATAGAGTTAACTATTTTGCCATCAATGCTAGATTTGTTGATGAAAACAATAAAATGGTAACTTGGACATTGGGAGTAAAGGACACCGAGGCGCATCATGACAGCGACTATCTTCAGAAGTTAGTGGAGGAAGTTTTACAAGACTTTGTAATTAAGAAAGAGCAGATTCTATGCATTGTCACAGATAATGCTTCAAACATGCTAAGCATGATAGAAAAGCTGAATAAAGTTGATGAAGAAAAAGTGGCTAATGAAGATGACATTCCTGAAACTGATTCTCAAACAGCACAAACAGAACAGAGCGATGAAATTTTAGATGATATTGTTGAAGAAGCATCTAAGCTCTTTCTAATCCAACATATGCAGCTAGCAATAAGAGATGGATTGAAAGATCGCCATGCAGCTACTCTGATAGGCAAGTTGAGGCAAGTAGCCACTGCAGCCAGGACCTCTAAAATTGATGCTATTATCCAGAGACGTGCAGGAAAGGGAGCTATTTTGGACCAAGTGACATGCTGGGGGAGCACATATATGATGATTAAGCATTTGCTTGATCTAAAACCCTTCCTAGAAGACATTGATAATCCCAATGTTTCACTAACTGAAATTCAATGGAGGGAGGTTACACAATTAGAAACTCTGCTTGCTCACCCTTATACTGTCACCAAAAAGTTGCAAGCAGAGGATTTAACTCCTGGTACATTGCTATGGGAATGGAAAAATTTATTATTTCGTCTATCCCAAACTGGAGGATTAATTGCTGATGGAATTGTATCCTCAATGAAGAAAAGAGGGTCTGCTACTGGAAAATGAGATCTTATTAGCTGCTGTCTACATAGATCCAATGAACCGAATTTTGTTGACTGAAGAACAAATTGCTAAAGCAAAAGAGGCCCTCTGCGAGGTTGCAATTCGCATAAAAGGGCTATTACCTGAAAATCCTGAACCACAGGATGAAGATATGAGTAGTAAGTCCCTCTCATCCTCTTCAAATGATGAAGAATTAGACTTTCAAAAATATTTAGATAAAATTGAATGCTCAAAGCAAAGCATCGCCGCTTAAACGTGCATAGGCAACCTTTTGATGTTAAACTAATGAAATTTAAGCAAGATTTTTTTGATGGCCTAAAAGAAGTGGAAAAATATGATCGCTCATCTAAACTGACAATACAAGAAGTCATCCCTGCATATCCAGAGATTTTAAGAGATACAGCTATGATAGTAACAGCCATGCCACCCACTCAGGTCAGTGTGGAGAGACTGTTTTCCACACTGAAAATAAATCAGATTTAAGGGCTTCAATGAAAGAGGATCTGGCAGAAGCATTTTGTTCCTAAGAACAAGTTATTCGTAAATTTTAGATTTTCACCCTTGGCCTTAGTTTAATAAATTTTGCAGGAATACTTTTATATTTTTGATTGCATTTAATGAAATTTTTATTTTGTCATAGTCTTAAATTTAATTTTTTTTTTTGTTTTATGCTCAATGAATTTTGTTTTTTCATAAATAAAAAATAAAAAAGCCATAATGGCATCGCTACAACCATTAGACTCAAACTTTGCAGGTTATGGGTTTAAAAAGTAGCCTGATGATTCACGTGGTGGTGATGAAATGCCTCTTGTGTAATTATCATCATAGCAGATTTAGAATTAATATACCTTCAGAGTCAGATAGACAAAAAATTGAGGAGTCGGAGTCAGCTTTTTATGTGCCGACTCCACAGCCCTGGTTCAAGGAATATCATCATCATAATCAGAGGTCCTCAGCTCACTCACAAGGAACAGTATTAGCTCTACTACTCTTCATAATCATGCTAACTGACATAGATGGGGATGTTACCAGAGACAGCATAGTAACATCTTTCACTGATGACACAAAAATCAGTAGAAAAATAAGAAACCCAGAGGATATAGGATCTCAACAAACAGACATTAACAGAATCTACAAGTGGATGGAAGACAACAATTTGAAGTTAACACAAAGAAATTTCAACTGTTACAGTACAGAAAAAGGGAGGACCTAAAATCCATGGAATACTATGCCCCAAATGGACAGGAAATTCAGAGAAATTCTAAAGCAAAAGAATTAGGAGTTGTAGTGACTGATTATGCAAAATTTGAAACACAAAATAAGATAACAGTAAACAGAGCAAAGAGAATAACTGGGCAGATACTGAGAACCTTTAAATAAAGGGATAGGAATATAATGATTCCTCTATTGAAAACACTAGAGTTGCACCAATGTATCGGTATTGGCCATATCGGCCACTTTTCACAAAGTATCGGTATCGGCCGATACTGTTCTGAAAACCGATACCGATACTTTGAATTACTGTTTTTTGAAGAAATTATCTTATTTTATATAAAATTAAATTTTTTTATTATTATACAGTAATATCTTTAGTTGTTTAATATATATTTTATCAAAATTAGCAATGTTTACATTTACTAACAAAACAAAAAATCATAAAATGTAACTATAGGCCCCTATACAAGATTACAAATATTCAATACAGTAATACAGTATCATATAAATTAATTTTCATGTTTTATTAATAAGATTTTCATTTTGTGCAAGTAACCACAAATTGTTATTTTTTCAATATACGGTACTGAATAATAAGGATTTATCAATGTATTATAGATACTGTACTATATTGAATTTTGTATTTTTTACACTACAATTGTTGCAGTGGCCCAGTACAGTAGAAAGTTTTTTTGTTTTTTTAATAATATTTTATAGGACTTTATTAATGTACTACATTTATTTGAATTTTGTAATTTTTATTAATAAAAACTTTGAAAATACAAACTATTACTTTAATTACACTCTACTTTATTTATTGAAATGAAAAAAAAACTTTATAATGCTTAACAAACCTCATTAAACTACCGGTATAATTATTGTATTTGAAGAGCTGTATATTAAAAATTTATACATTTTATTGTAGACATAATTTTATAAGTTGTTTGTTTGCAATGTTTTTTACTTTTTTAGTACATTCAATTTTAAACATAATTAAATTACAGGCTCGAGCTATATATTATAATATATTATATTATTATGAAATTAAATGGAACTAAAGTTGGGATTGGGAAAGGCATTTTAAGTTAATTGAGATATTATATCATTTACTTGAACTTTTATTAATAATCAATTTTAAAACTATTAATTAATTAAAAAGTATCGGTATCGGCACTTTTTTGTAGTATCGGTATCGGCCAAAATATTGGTATCAGTGCAACTCTAGAAAACACTGATCATAGGGCTGTTTCTAGCCATTAGGGGGCCCTAAGCAGTATACCCATTTGAGGCCCCACCCCTCCATCCACCAACTCACACCTTACTACATCACCTCAGCACACACACACAAAAAATGGCTGTGTTAATAAAAAACAATGAAACAATTTTAATGAAACATTTATGTCCAAAACAACAAATATGTACTTTCAGAAGACAAACAGAAAAAATACTCTTCATGAAATTCCTGAAAATTAGCTTAGCTTATACATTATTTAGAATAAATGACAGAACTACGTATAAAAAAATAATGCAATTATCAACTACACAATTACTAACTCTACGATACAATCGTGTAATAGCTTACAGTTATACAGAACAGTTTGTATCTTCAAAATTTTTGCCTCCTAGATTTTTTCTGGGTGAAATAATTAATAACATCATCATGTGAAATCTCCCTGCCAATGTCCTGGTTGATGCTTATGATGCCAAGGCCACTGAGGTAATCCTGCCCCATTGATGATATGAGGTAGTTCTTGATTAGCTTCATTTTAGAGAAGCTCCTCTCGGCTGATGCTACTGTCACAGGTAGAATGCAGGCAATTCTTAGTGCAACCCAGAGATTGGGGTATAGTTCCTCCAGTTGCTTCTGATGAATGAAGGAGAGAAGCTCCAGTGCAGTCATATTGTGTGACGGTAAAGTCGGCAAGTTCTTAATTTTGAGGGCTAGTTCTCTTCCATCAATGTCAGAGTCAGCTCCAGAGCTCAGTATCTTAGAGAGCTTTTCACACTTGCAGGACAAGTCTTCCTTGTTCATTGTGGTGAAGTTTAGGAGAACCCCAAGTATGTCCCTCACATCATCTAATGTTTTGAATCTCATTTATTGACCCGATGGCACAATCCACCACCACATTGAAAAATTTGACTTCCAGCCTTCAGGAGCTTCGTAAGCAAAGTGCTTTTTCGTGGATCTGAGCCTCTTCTTCAGCACAGCCTCCACATTAATTTCCTCACATATGTCCCTAGCTACGACTTGTGCTGCAACAAAACCTGTGTTTCTGTAGCTGGTGAGTGAGTCTTTTGTTTTTGTGAGGAAGTTTACTGCCACATCAAACTGCATTGTAGGAGACTGCAGAAGTTTGCTCACATGGTTAACTGCATGAAGAATGTCGTACCATACTACTGTGCAAATCTGAAAGCGGTAAGACCCTACCTCCTCTGCAAGTGCTTGTGCTTCAGTCTTGGCTATGGCATCTGTGGCATTGTTTCTGACTTCCAACAGGGCCTCTCTGATGTTGTGGCTCTGGTATCGCACAGCCTTAATGCTCTTAAGCTGGCTCTCCCACCTGGTTTCACTCCAAGACTTTAGTGTTATGTTCACATGCTTCTTTAGGATTATCCATCTCTGTGTAGCTGCTGCAAAAAGGTTGTAAATTTTTGTATGTTGCCAAAGAAGCTGATGGCATCTGTGGAAGCTTTAGCTGCATCAGCCACTACAAGATTCAGAGTGTGAGCCCCACATGGAACATAGAGTGCACGACTACTTCTCTAATAACCTTGCCTGAACACCTTTGTTCTTGCCCTTCATGTTTGCTCCATTGTCTTATGACTGTCCTCTGCAGTCATCAAAGTGAATATTCAGTTCATCTAGTCTCTTCAGAATCAGAACTTATAAACCCAGGCCTGTACTTTCTGAAGCCTCAAGAAAGCCCAAGAAGTATTCTTTTATTTCTGGTACTTCACCCATTTTAACAGTTCTGATAATAATTGACATATGTTTTTGGTGGCTTATGTCTGGAGTGCAGTCTAAAATGAGTGAGTAATATTTAGCTTGTTTTATTTCTGCAACAATGGCATCCAAGATCTTCCCATTAATGGACCCAATGAGCTCATTTTGAATGATGTTTCCTAGGTAACTTGAATGACTATATTGGCCACTTTCGACTCTGCTGATTTGTTGTTTCATCACTGGATCAAATTTGGTAAGCAGCTCAACCTCCTTCAAGAAGTTGCCATTGTCTCGATTGTACAATGTAGAGGAAGACCCCCTGAAAGCAAGGTTTCTCTCTGCCAGTGATTGGATTATACTTACAAGACATGTGAGAACATCTCGCCAGCATCTTCGCTCTACCTCCATTAATGACATTTCAGTTTGGTCAATGGTCCTCCCAGTTTTTAGCCACAGTTCCAGATCCTTCCATGTTGCCATGTTATCTGCATGTTCTGAACTATTTTCATGGCCTTTCAGAAGCGAACCAACGTTTATCCAGTCTGAAAGTCCATCCATCATTAGTTTGTACGACTTCCTTGAAAACAACTTGCAGCAGAAGCAATAAAGAGCATCATTCCTTCTAGAGTACATCAGCCAGCTTCGCTTTATTTTTTCCCCATTAATTAATGTTCTGTACATGTAATGGTGATGAATGCTTCTACCATCCTCTCTTTTAGGGAATGTGAAATCTGGACTGATTTGAAATGGTCCTTGAAACACCAGATTTGTCTTCAAGGCATCTGACAGGACACCTGGCCAGTCATACGGATCAAGTGGTGGAGCAGATCTTGGTTCTTGTTGCTCAGTAGAAATGCCTGTGTGTGGTGTTTGAAGCTGAACAGAAGATGGGCCACTTGTTGGTTCATCAGACTCTACTTCTACTGGTGTTTGAGGTTGCATAGAGGATGGTCCTGCTGTTGGCTCATGATGCTTATCAGGCTTTGCTGAGGATGGCTTTTCCAAATATTTCAGTAGTGCTCCTGAGAAGAACATAATATTACATATTCTGTTAATTTTTGCTGAAATACTCTTTCTTATCTTGTTTGATAATTGATCTGTGTGAACAGAATTTGAGGTGATGTGATCCATTAAATTTCACATTTTGAAATATTATAAATATTACAGAGACTAGCTTACTCCACACGATTCCTGAGCACTTGCCTAGTTTGATGGTCTACCTAACCTAGTTGCCTGAACTGTAATCATGAGAATATACAAGTGGCACATCTCACCTGTGCTACTGGAAAGTTTCTCCTCTATTTGCTTCTTTTTCCATTTTTCAGCTCCTGATGGATAATGTCATTTCATTTTCCAAGATACACAGTCACATCTAGTTAACCATAACTAATCTGCTAAATAATAATAATAATAATGATAATAATGATAATAATAATAGTTATAGTTGTAACGTTAATCAAATACATTCAAATAATCAGACCATTTAGGTTTTAACCAACAAAATTCACATTATCTGAAAAAGATGAGAAAAGAATTAATAAACTTGAAAACATAATGAAAATAATCCTAGGTTTTAAAGTGTTAAAAAATCTCTTAATAATTAGTAAATTAGTGAAATAATGTTTTACAATACTAGAAAAATTAAGCATTTAGGGAAGTATAAGCATATAGTAAGAATAAAGTTAAATAATATAGAAATAAGATCTCTCAATAGTTATTTACACATAATGACCAAAACATTTCGTTTGTCTCATACAAAAACTTTAATATGACAATAATAATAATAATGATGATAATAACAATAATAATAATAATAACTTCAGCTATATTCCTATTCTTGCCCACTGAGCTATGACCTGGGAGCCTGTCTAGGGGCCCCCTAGTAGCAGCGGGACCATAAGCGGCCATTTAGTCTGCTTATGCCAGGAAATGGCCCTGACTGATCATACCCAAATTGGAATACTGCTCAGTCCTAACATCCTGATATAAAAAAAAAAAAGACATTAGACACCTAGAAGGGATTCAGCGAAGCTTCACAGCCAAGATCAATGGATGCAAAGAACTGAATTACTGGGAAAGGCTATGTGAATTAAAACTATATTCACTGGAAAGATGAAGAGAGAGATACACCATTATTTACACTTGGAAAATAATGGAGAAACTAGTCCCTAATCTTACTCTGAACCCTATATCTCCCCCAAACATCACTGGAAAGTAGAAAAGGAAGACTGTCATGTTCCCAAATTAAAGGCTAGACAGGGAACATCCTTAACCCTGAAAGAAAATAATTTTGTTGTGAGAGGACCAAGACTGCTTAATCAGCTGCCCAATGAACTAAGAAAGATGGGTGGTGTGGTGGTGGACATCTTCAAAAGAAGATCAGACACCTGGCTGAGAACAATCTCTGATGAGCTGGGCATACCTGGCTATGTGAGGTGGAGAGTACAAGAAGCCAACTCTATACTTCACCAGGCCAACTTGAGAGATTTAATTTAAATGAGAGAAGGGGTGACAAGCTTGACCTTCATGAAATAAGGAATCATCGTGCGGAACATTTGGAAAGTTGAAAGGTATATATATATATATATATATATATATATATATATATATATATATATATTATATATATATATATATATATATATATATATGATGAATAAAACCACGAAGGAAAGGAAACACAAAATGGTGCTCAAGCGCTTTCGTCTAATGACATCCTCAGGAACACTGAAGTACATAAAAGGGTAACGTGTTACTTTCGTGAAATAATTTTCATATATATATATATATATATATATATATATATATATATATATATATATATATATTATATATATATATTATATATATATATATATATATATCACACACAGGGTGTCCCATAAGTTTGGCATCATAGGAAAAATAATAAAAAAAGGCAAAACAAAAGCTCTTATTTTATTGTTCTGTAGCCCATTCACAAAATTCCATCTGCCAGTTGGGATCATCTTTGCTTAATTTCTATAGGATCTGAAGTTTATATGGATGCCATTTGTGAGCCACTCCTGTCTCGGCGGACAATCACCGAAGAGACTTATTGGGATTTCATTTAAAATGAGCCAGGATAGCAGTCACTGTATCATCGTCAGTGGACCTCCTTGAAGGTCCACTGCATGGTTTATCTTCTATGGATCCTGTTTCCTTAAACTTTGCAACAAGTCTGCTAACACAACTCTGTTATTGGCTCACGGTCTGGATGCAGTCTGTTAAATTCAGTGGCGGCCTCTCTCTGACTCAGATTTCCTATGAGTAGAATTATCTGGATTTGTTCTTGCTCACAGACATTATGGCCTGTAGAAAGAGAAAAATATGAATTATGGTAAATATGAATTTCTCCTATGATGCTGGACTTATGGGACACCATATATATATATATATATATTAGGGTGTCCCAGCCTCATGTGAAAATAAAAATTTGCAAGAGTCAAATTGCACACCCCTTTAATTAATTACACTTGCAGAAAGGAAAAAATGGGCGAAATTTCATTGGCCTATTAGGAGGGGAAGGGTCCCCTCATTGACCTTGTTTATTCGACCCTATATGAACAAACGTAAATGCTCAGCATTAATCATTTAGAATGGAAGAATGAAATGTAAATTCTTTCTAATGACTAAATTAAAGGAAATGGAAATTCTTCCTAATGGCACATTTCATTTCGGGGGACAGAGGATCTTTTTGTCTGCTGAGGGGAACTGCTGGCGGTGGTATTCGACGACTTGGTACATGAGCTGCCATTCCTCCTCGTTTTTTGTCAGGCCCTCGTTGAAATCTTCCGCCAGTTTCACTGCCCGTTCTGCCGCGTCATTCACAGACTTCAACAATGGTGCACATCCTTTGAGATCTTTGGGGTTTTGGAACCGGCAGCTTCAGGCAATGAAAAAGGTTTTGAGTCCTTTTCGTGACCAAGGTGCTCAAATCCGACCGTCTCACGGTCAAGACACTCTTTCCCTCCAGCCGACGCAGATCTTTTGGGTTTTTGGTCTTCTTGTGCAGGTTTTGGAGCATGGCCATCTTCTCTACATCGGTGGTTTTGGAGGAGAACATAGCGAGTCCGGCTAAATCTTCGCTTAGGTACCAGAGGTGGCCCCGGAATTTCGTCAATGCGGCAGTACCTACATCATGATCCACCGCCTTGTACCGCTCTAGGTCCTCCAACAGCTCCAGGTCATTGACGGGCGCGTCCGCTGTCAATGGAGTCTCGAACCACCTCTGGAGGTAGATGGTGATGGCAAAGACGTTTATCCTGCGTAGTGACCGGACCTCGTGAGCGGTCAGGTGGAATTGGCTTCGGAAGATGAACATCTTAAGACAGTAAATGCCTTTGGCCATCCACCTGGCCCGGTGGTATGCTCCAGGACGATTGTACCGGAGATCTCGTTTGCCATGACCATCGAGGAAGACCAGAGCGAGGATCAGGAACTCCCAGTAATCGTCTCTTGGGTGGCCAACTTCAAGCTGGTCTTCGATGAAGTGGACAATCTGCTCTTTTTTCAACGCCACCCATTCCGAAAGGATGTCACTTGGGCCATCGCCATTGAACGGAGAAGCCTGCTTCTGGTCGATGAACTCCCATTGGGATTTGAAGCGAGCGAACAGCGCAATTTCGGGGCCAGAAGACCTGAAGAACAGGTCAAAGACTGAGGTGATTACCAATTCCATCATGTGGTGTCTGCAAGCCAGGAAAAGAACGCGGTGGTCCATTTGGTCCTGGATAATCGTACAAGCGCCGCTGTTGTGTCGAAGCAGAGACCGGCAATCCATGGTTGAACTTGCGGCCAATCGTCCAGCACCTTCAGAACAGCTCCAGCCATCCGCTGTCCCGTGCTGTCAGGGATTTTTGGGATTGCCAACAACTTCTCAAGATTCTTCCCGCTGACCATCACTGGTATGCGATCCGATTTCCCTCCATCCGAATCAGGGAGGAGTTTGCCATCAAAGTGGACGACAAGCGGCGTATCAGGATTGAACTCGGTCTTGATTCTGGCTACCAAGTTCTTCCTGGACTTCTGCCGTGAACGGTGAAGACTTGATTTGGACAAGGTGACCGAGGATAACTCAACTCCTGCGGCAGCGAGTGCTGGAGCCACAATGTGCATCGCTTGGCGTACTGAGGTTCCAGTTCGATCCAGGGCTGCAGCAAAATTGGGATATTGGATGATCCTCCTTGCCGACACTTGGCCGTCCTTGGGAGCAGATCGAGGAGCTGAAGGACCAAGAGAGGAATATTGGACATCATCATTGGATGCTTCGGCCATGGACTCCGAAGAAGAAGAAGACCCACTTTTCACCGTTCCTTTTGCTTGCAGTGAGTCCATCTCTTCAGCTGCTCAGCGTTTCTCCCGCTCCGCTGCCCTGCGAGCAAACTCCAGGTCCTCTCCTCCGATGTACATCTTCCGCACGGTTCGCTGGTCATTCAGAAAGTCTCGATCTTCGGGGACTTTGATGAGTTTCATGGCGTTGGCATGAGCTGTTTCGAACAGTGTATTCAGGTTGGCTTGGAATCCCTTTTCCCGCTCCAGTTGCTTCTCTCCCCCATGGTTTCGGTTTCTGGCAACCTTCTCATAGTTCGTGGAGACGGCCTTGATCCTCTCGACGCACTTGGGCTTGTGGGAGGTTGGAATAGATGCCCGAGCCCACACCGCCATAACCTCATCAGCTACCACATTGGCAGCTTCCACCATGGACGTTTTTTTCTTCCGAGTGAAGAACAACAGACGTCGAAGAACATCTCCCACTGTCGGGAGTTGACACAGCGTTTCCAGGGGTTCATTTCGCAACACCCCCACCAACCACACAGTCTCCTGCTTTCTTGTATCCATAACCTGAAAAGAAATATGCTACAATTAGTATAAGGTAGAGAGTAGCCATTCAGCAATAGTAACACATGGTTTGAGGGGACCCTTAAAATTAAAGAACACGAATGAAATTCATCTTCCTGGCATGTTTTCACGAGTGGAAGAAATTAGGGGGGTGTGCATGACAAACTTCAGGAACAAAAAAAATTGGGACACTCTAATATATATATATATATATATACTTACTAGTACAGTTCCCGCCGCTTCACTGACGGTTAGACAGGCTAAACTACAAAAAAAGAACCCAGCCGTGAAAATTTTGAGCTTCACATTGTGTCAACATTTCTGAATCTGGTATCTCCCAAAACCTCCTCACCCCCATTCATACAACTTGGGGGCTAACCCCCTCCCCCATTACCCCCACCCCTCACCATTACCACACCCATCCCTCACTACCCCAACCCCCACCCTTCCCCCATTGCTAAACTACAGAAAAGAACACAGTCATGAAAATCTTGAGCTTCACATTTCCGCCCGTAATACAATTTCTGAATTTTTTTTTACAATTTCTGAATTTTTTTCTCACAATTTTTTCTCACAATTTCTGAAAGTGTGACGGACAGACAGACAGACGGACAGCTCTCTTATTATAATATAGATATATATACTGTAGTTCTTTACCAGTATTTTGTGATGAAACTTGCCAATTCATAGGCATAGGCAAGAATTTAGGTCCTAAACTTGATATATGGTGCTACTCAAACTAATTTTTTACCTAGATAATGCACTATAGACACCTTTTTCTTACCTTATTGACAAAGAAATGGTAAAGGAACAGAATATTCATTTATTACTTTTTTTTGTAAATTGGTGCCCAAGAGGTCAAGTATTGACAAACATTTATTTTCAAAGTCACATTTTTATTTATTTATATACAACAATAGTTATGTAATTTTTGGAATCCTCAGAGCATGCTGATTCTAAATATATATATAGTTTTATGGTCTATGACCATTATAAGCTGAGTTATTATCAGTTGAATATAGGTAAGTCAACTGGTGTCCTCAAAATTACCTCAGCCATAACTCATGACCTATGGGTTCAACTGATCTGAAACTCTGGGAATTGTATTTTTGACCTAAAATCAACCCATGTACCAATTTTCAGCAAAATTAGAGAGGTGTTGGTGTTTTTTTTTATTTTATTGGTCCACTTGTTCTTAGCTTCCTGCATTATTACAGTAAACAAATACAGAACCACTTCACATATTTATGAAAGCTTACCTCATTAATTTACAAGCCACTTAAACTAAAGAATATCAGATAATGGCCCAGCAGATTTATAAATCTATGTCAAATCATGGAAGGGAAGCTGTCTTAACAACTTAAACATTCTGGTTGCTTTAGGAGCTAAGTAGAAAGGCATACAAAGATGGCGATAGACATGTATATTACAGTATACATAAGCAGTTATTGAAAGTGCATTGGAATTCTTCATTTTCATTGAAGTTTCCTATGAATTTTATTTCCCTGGATTATTACTTGTGTAGGCTACAATCACCATTAATTGGCCTCAAAACTAGGTTTTGGTGGTTAGATTGATCAGTTTAATAAGTTATGATTTGCATTATCACATAGTCTATTAAAATCAAGAACACACTGGATGCTGTTATGAACAAAAATAATAAACTATGCAAATGTAAAAATTGAAGGAAATGAAGCAAATAATATAGGGAAAAAGAACCTGGTTAGCCCTAAAATTGGGTAGCACAGGACACTCACAAGTGGACTTCTTTCCTACCCTGTTGCTCACCTTGATAACACTGGGCGAGTGGAGGTCAGGGCAATATGTGATGTAACAGCTCACCCAAATAACCCACCAACACAAAAACAAATTCTAAGATTGCCAGAAAACTAGTCAATAACCAATATTTATTGCTACATGGAACTGAGTTTGTGCAAACTTCTCTCTCTACTGGATGGGTCCAAACATTGGATTTTCACATTCTGAGTCAGCCTGAAGACTTGACAAGTATTATTCTAAACCCCTCAACACTGGACAGGTTCAATTTAACACTTGTCTGAACACTTGATGGCTCTTATTCTGAACTTGCCCCAACACTAGATAATTTTTATTCTGACTGTTCCAACACTTGATGCCTAAGAGAGGAAGGAAGGAACAATTTACTATAATCTTTCTGCTGTGATTATTTATTTTGCACTATTTCATAATGTTAAATAACTATTTTCATATTATTAACCTCAAAAGAGGCCTAGCTTAAAGCCTTTACTACCTAGAAAATTTGTCCATGTACTAAATGCTACCCTATTTAATAAGAAATCATAAAGAAAAGCTTAGCAATTTATCCACTTCAAAACTAACATACACTTTCATTATGTACACACAAAGTTAACCAAACCATATATTAATTTACTTATTTTTTGTGTGTGCCAACAATGCTTTGTTTCAGATTATTCCTGTTAATTAGCCTATCACTTCTTTAATCACTGGAACTATACAAAATGCTCACAGGCATAGATAGGGTAGATATAAAAAACTTGTTTTCATTAGAAACTGATAATGGAACTAGAGGAAACAATTAAATTAGGAAGAATGAAATGGAATGAAAGAAGACTTTTAGGTTAAAGTACACACAAATATTTCCTCAGTTTTAGAGTGGAGGAATTTTTGGAATGATGAATATTTGAATCCGAGAAATCTTGCAAATAGTTTTTTTTTTATGCAGGAAAAAGGGGCTAAAAGTAAATGCCTCAAAAACTGAGTTTTTGAGGCACTGAAAGTAGAAAAGTTTAGTTGATAATGACACAACACGATGGAGATATAATTAAGAGCATTTTATGATTTAGAGAAATTGAGAAGTCTTGTAAATAGCTGGGGTTCCTGCATGACACAGTTTCATAGGTCTGGAATGATTTGAGGCATTTATTTAGGAAAAACTTTGTAAATAAGTGAAATTATTCGTACAGTTACGGTATAACCTTGTAGTACGGGGCTCCAATAAACCTTAGCTCCCCTGCCCATGGCCTAAACCATTAGAGGTACAGTAAAACTAAACATACCTTACAAAAGAGAATTTAATCCTGCATTTAATGAGAAACAATTAAAACTTGGTGTTCCCGCCATTGGCTTCCAAGACAGCCTGAATTCGCTTTGGGTAGCTTGCCAAAAGTGACGTGAATAAATCTTGATCATTACGCAAATTTGCTAAAACAGTTTCAATGTGTTGCGTCATTTTATCCTTCGAAAATCGATTTGCTGCAGGTTCTTGAAACAAGAGACATTCAACCTTGTCCTTTATAACTGATCCAATGTGTTCACAGACATTCAGGTCAGGAGAATTTCCTGGCCATTCTTCATTTCCAAAGAAATTGATCTCATGGTTCCGCAACAACTGTTGAGTGGTTAATGCCTTAAAGCAGGGGGCCTTATCGTGCAGAAGTGTGACCTGATCGACATCCATAACATTGTTTGGGTTTCTTAGAAAAGGAATGACATGCTGGGATAGAATAATATCACAAAAATACTGTCCATCCCAACTCTGACCATTTGGCTTCAGCACCCACATGAGCTTCTTTGCAGTGAACAAAACAAACACACCAACACAGTCTGGACTTTTTAATAATTCGCGATAATGTTCATTGTCATCGATTTCATCTGGTGTTGTGGCCCACACTCGATCATTTTGGTAGTTAGGCCGATGTGTTACGTAAACAAAAAATTCATTGGAGACAACTAAATGCATGAAATCATCCACATCCCAATCTTCAAGATAATGGGCAAACCACATTCTGTCATCGATGTTAAGTTGAGTTTTTCTTGGCTTTGGAAGTTCATGCCAAGGCTTTAAACCTTGTCTATGATGGTACAGTCGAATGATCTCACCACTACCGATCTTTCCTCTCAACACTTCGATCTCTCTAGAAAGTTTAGCACAGCTGTTTTTCTGCTTACGCGTACCGCTTTCAATGATGTCCTTTGTTTCCTGAGAGAGTGGCAAATTTGGGGGCCCAGATTTGGTTGTATCCATTTCACATTCATCCAAAGTTTTATTCCAATTTCTTTTGACAAAGTCCTCACTTCTTCGCAACTTTTTAGCAACCCATGAACGTGTTATAAAGGTGGCTCCAGCATCACGAGCTTCCCAAAATGTTATTGCTCGTATGCGATCTATCACACGTTGCCTCTCTGAATCACCAATTAATTGAGAAGCCATTATATTATCACTTTATCAGCTAGAGTAATTTTAATACCTGCAATAAATAAAGAATTTTTTATATTTTTATAATCACTAAAAACTATTTCGATATAAGTAAACATGTAAGCTGCAAATGGGGGGGGGGCGTTAAGTTTTTTTTGGAACCCCTTAGTTTTGTGCATTGGTCTCTCTTCACACAAAGGTCAAGCTGGTGGCCCCGCCTCAAGGCCTGGCTAGGTGGAGGAGCGAGTTGCTGTCTTGCACTCTCGACTGCACATAGCCAGGTACACCTGGCTCATCTGGTATTGTCCTGAGCCAGGCATCTAGTCTTCTTTTAAAGACTTTAAAGTTTGACCCCTGTAATGTTCCTGAGGTCGTCTGCAAGCTGGTTGAAAAGTCTTGGCCACTGACAACCAAGCTATTTTCCTTCAGTGTTGAAGAGGTCCCATGTCAGGCCTTTAATTTAGGAACACTACACATTCTATGTTTCCTATTTTCCAGCATTATTTGGAAGGTAATTGGGTTCAGTTTGAGGTTTGGTACCAGTTTTTTTATCATTTTCCATATGTAAATTATGGTGTACCCCTCTCCTCTTCTTTCCAAGAAGTACAGATTTAGTTTGTAGTCTTTTCCACTGGTTGAGTTCTTTGCAGCCATCAATCTTTGCTGTGAAATGTCTGAATTTCCTCTAGTCCATTAATTTCCTCCTTTTTATATGGGGACATCAAGACAGCAGTATTCAAGTTTCGGTATGATCAATGTTTTCAGCAGGAGAACCATTACTGTCTTGTCCCTTCTTTTAAAGGTTTTTAGTACCTGTCCTGCGACACTTTTTGCTTTGTTTATGATTATCTGATTTTGTGTCTTGAATTTTACATCATTGGTCATTATAACCCCAAAATCTAACACTTTTGTGCTTCTCTGAATTTCCTGTCTATCTGTGGCAAAATACACTAAGTTCCTCATTTCTACCATATCTGAAGAGCTGAAATTTTTCAGTGTTAAATGTCATGTTGTCTTCTGACCATTTGTATATTCTGTTTGTATTCTTCTGTATGGCTGATTTTTTGCTGATCTTTGTATTGTCTGCAAAGGATGTTACTATATTCTTGCTGTTTACTTCACTGTCTGTCTGTCAGCATGATAATGAATAGGAGTAGGGGTAGTACTGTTCCTTGTGGTACTGAGCTGCTAGGGTGTGTCAATTTGGGAGGTGAAAATTAATTTTTGCCAATTCCTTCACTGAGGGGTTTTAAAAATGTTTTTGGATGTGAAGAATTCAAATCTGCTATTATTTTTGTGATTGCTCAACACTTAGCTTGGTAAATCTACGTTTGATTAAAAAGCACATAAATTGCTCTCGGAAAACAACATTTATTAATTTTAGCTTCTCAAAATGTCAGGTAATGCTATAAAAATTTTAGTTTCTCTGCATAAAACATATCCTAGTAATCATAAAACATATCCTTGTAATCATAAAACAACATTAGAAAGTAATGACATCAGTAAAAAAAATATTTAAACAACAAGTTTCATCAAGTCTTGCTTTGATTCGTTCTTGGACATCAGCCGCCGACTTGCTTCTTGGCCTCTGATATAGCCCTCACGTTTCTCATGTGTATACACCCTGCCTGCTGCCTCTGTGACTTGTTTCACACACCTCTCTGTTGACTGAGCATGACAGGGCCACTGTGGAACTTGCATAGGCTTGTCAAAGAACTTCTTTACTTCCGCTGTAGTCAGTTTACATGTCAAAGGAGGTTCAAATACCCCGTCAGACCAGTCTGTCAGCTCCAACATGGAAGAAGCACTGGGGTTGATGGAAGGTGTCTTCCTGGGACGTACAGAAAGATCTCCAAGTGTGTCATCATCTCCACCCCTCATGTCAACAATCTTTTGGACACCAGCTCTCCTCTCCTCACTGTCATCTGAGCACAAGAGTGTCTGGATTATCATTTCGCTGAATGCATACCATGCTGAGCGCTTGATGGTTGGCAAAACAACATCCACTACAGCCTTCTTTTGCAGCCTAACTAGCCGCAGCTGAAACAAGATGTGGCGTGGGCCTTCTACCCAAGAGTGTTTTACTTTGATGTTGAACCAACAGGGGTAGTACACACCAACAATGTATTCCACTATCAGTCTTAAGTTGTTGAGGGTTTTGCCTTTAAGGCCATGTTTTGAAACCCATATGCGACAAAGCCTGTTTGTTGTTGTCAACCACCTTGAATGGCTCACTGGACCAATTTCAAGAAGGGCCAGATCTGTGGGAAGTTCTCCTGTCCTTATGGCCTGTGTGATCCTATACCCGTACGCTTGATCAGTAGAGAGATCCTTTACGACATTGTCACTCAGTGAAGTAAGAGGCTCTCCAATTGGGAGTTTGGTGAATGAAGGATCAATTTCAAGTTCGGTTGCAGTGTCTAGCATCTTGCCAATGTTACCTGTCCACTTGTTGTTACACAAGGTCTTCCCATCCAGTGCTGTGATCAAGCGTCGCAGGGGTAACTCGTTAGTGTGGAGGGCACAAACCAACCAGATCAGCTTATGGCAAAGCTTGACCTCTACCCAATGCATGGAACCACCCTCCCAGCCAGTGTTAACATTTGTAGAATCACCTCCAATGGCCTGCAGGCTTTTATCAATACCCTTCTTCTTCATGAAATCTACAAGATTATCAGCAATAACTTCAGCAGGTTTTTTTCTCATTGAGCCTTTCTCAGGAGTGAAGTGGTAGAGATATCTTCCACCTGGCTCACTGCACACAGAATAATGCTCTTCTTTGATGATGCTGGGGAACTGATGATCTGAATTGTCTGCTTTCAGCATAACTTTAGTTGTATCTTGACAGCCGTCAAAGAAGATGCAGTCAATTTCACCCTTCTTACAAAGATCATCAACTACAAGTCTCTTGTCTTCAGTGATCAAGCCAGCATCCATAAAGGCAGCAGTGGTGATGGCAGCTGTGGCACGCAGGCCAACACCATATCTGATGCTATGCATAGCAACATTAGGTATTTCTAATGTGTTGTACTCTGGCTTTTTATTGGAAGTTGAAGACGTGCTTGGTATTTCTAATGTCACTTCATAACTTCCATCCTTTCCATCTTGAGCATCAGCTATTTGTTCTTCATTTTCATCATCAGAGAAAATTATTTCATTTGATGGCATTGAAACATCCTGCTTACTTGTCTGCTTATATTCAGCAAGCCTTCTTCTTTCGTCTTCTTGCTGCTTCTGCTTTTTGACTTGTCTGTTGTGCTCAGGTTGATCTGGCAAGCCAATCTGATGTGGTCCAATAGAACCAGACTTGTCTCTCTGACCTTTAATGAAAGCAAGTTCCTTTACAGGGATCTTCATCTCCCTAGGGCATGTACAGTTAATGTGAGTTTCGTTTTTGCAACCAGCATCTGCAAGGCAGCCAAATTCAGAGCAGAGAACAATTTTACACTTGCAACTTAGGATGTCAAAAAGCTTGTCAAGTTTTGCAATGAAAGCCTCTTTGACATGTAGCTTTCCTCTCCCAAGAGATATGTTTTTGGCCTGCTCCCAGCTCTCTTGGATCTTGTTTAAGATTGTGACTCGTGAATTTACAATGGGGGCTACAAAAGAACTGTTTGCTCATTCCCACTTTTCAAGCACTTTAGGGTAAATGTCCTTTGCAAGACTGGCTGCTGGGTAGTTTCTCACATCCTCACCACTTTGTTCTCTTAGCAGTAGCCCATATTTCAGAATGTCTCGCAGAGTTGGGAGTTCAGAGGGCAACAACTCTCTACCAGTTCCAATTAGGTTGCTCATATGTGTGAATGTCCCCAGTCTTGTCCTCCTTTTAGAAGCCATTGTAGGTCAATTCCCACTGGTTAGGATGGTAGCACTGACGGACAAGTAATCTTCAGCACACTGATGAATATGTTTCAACCTGTGAAATAAGCAAAAACAGCAGTGCATTATATATACAGCATATATAATTATTAATATAATAATTATTATATAATTCCACAAAAAAGTAAAAAAAGTCACTATTTTTATGTAGCTTCTTACCAAGCAAAACTAAATTATATTAAATTAACAAAAATATCTTTAGAATTCCTAAGTCATGCTGCAACTTTTTAGCACCCCTCATATTTGGAATTTGAAAGTTGAAAAATTTGACACACCCTACTGAGCTGCATACTTCTGATTCTGATGATGATATACCTCAAATTTTTATGACCTGTAGATGTTCTCTGAGGAAGTTGTAGATCCATTTTCCCACTTTGCATATTATTCCCATATGTTTTAACCCTTTTGCTGCGGTGATCGACATTTGTCGCCCAAATAGAGTTAACCATTCAGTGTGACAATTGACTAAAGTCCACACTGCTGAAATAATTTTTCCTTTCAGTGCTACAATCGACAATAGTCTCACGACTCAGATTTGAGTCATTTTTTTTGTTTGCTCGGAGTATATACGTCAGTGCTTGCTAGATTTGAGGCAGTATGCAGCTGTCATTGTGAGCAAAGATTCGCTGTAAATTCGCATTCATGTTTTTCTATTATGTCATTTTTATTTTATTATTATAATGAATACTTATTGCATTTTACATTTTATATATATTTTTACATGTTCATATCATACTTATATAGTTTTATATTATGCTTTCCAATTGTTAACATTTACTTTATAAACTATTTCACTTCATGTACAAAGCAGACACGTTAGCCTAGCTCTGAAATGAGTCCTATTATAATGAGTTTGAAGAAGCTTTTATATAATTTACGATTATATATTATATAAACTTTGACCATTCCCAAACTATTTTCAATAATCATTTTGAGTAACTACTGCATTCATATTACAGATTTATACCCCAGCATGATGAAAAAGCAAAGCCTTTCAAATGAAATGATTCAAGCATTGATTTCTGCTGCTGACTCAGATAGTTCCTCTACAGATGGAGAGGATGAAGAAGTAGAACAATCAAATTCTTCAAATGAGAATTCTGAAGAGGATGAACTTACTGATATAGATGCTGGTGAGGAGGTAGGAGGCCCACTAAAATGGAAAAAGATTAATGTAAGGAAGGAAAAAAAGGTGATCTGCCAACCACATGGATAAACTATAATAAATCACTTATTGCTACCTCCTGGCAAGATACAGGAAAGGTGAACATGATTTCAAATGTAGGCAACACAGGAATATCTCCAGTTGAAGTGAATTCAAAGATAGGAAAGAAAGTGGTTCATAAACCTACTATCCAACAAGCTTATAATCAATTCATGGGGGGAGTAGATAAATTTGACCAACTGTGTTCTACGTATCCTTTCAAGAGAAAATCAAAGAAATGGTACCAAACTATATGGCATTTTATAGTCGAAGTAGCTTTGGTAAACAGCAATATCTGTTATAATATTCAAAACCTCAATGACAAAATGTTGCCCCAAAAATTCAGAGAAGAAGTAGTAAATGGTATGCTAGAAGGTTATGCCACTCGCGGCAATCCAAATAAAAGGAAAAAGGAAGGTGAGGACACACCAATGGCAAATAGGTTAGTTGAGAGGCATTTTCCAGTATGCAATGAAGACAAAAAAATGAAGCAGAACTGTGTTGTTTGCAGTATACTTCCAAGTAAATGTAGCAAAAAAGGAAAGGGAGAGTGTAAAAGAAAACAAACCTCATATGTTTGCAACAAATGCCCTCGAACACCAGCATTATGTGTTGTCCCTTGTTTTGAAATTTTTCACACAAAGAAAGTATACAAAAAGGTATGCAGCTGTTCTGAAACAAATAACTAGGTCAGAAAAAGGGTGTGACTAAAGTCGCTCACCGCAGTGATGCTGTTGAAAATTGTAATACAGTCGACAATAGTCAACTTCCGCATCTAAGAATTAAAAAGTAATTAATTATTTTTTAATTTTTTAATATTTTTATTTTACTTTTCAAATGCTATGTAAGTTTATAATTGCAAAAATATAATAAAATGTTTGAATTTCATATTTTATTTTTTTACCATCAAAACTGCACTGTTAGGAGTAAGTTATTTCCAAACTGCGACGCAGCAAAAGGGTTAATTTAGGTGCTATTATACTGTACCATCCATGCAAAATCTATGCATATGACGTAGTTTTCATTGCCTTCAAGTGCATCTAGGATATTGTTATAGTGCTCTATTAGTTATGATAGGCATGATTTTCCTGATTGGAAATCCATGCTGGTTTTTGTTGAATCTTTACAGTATCTCCGAGAAGTCATAGATTTTCTCTCAAACTATTCTTTCAAATACTTTAGTGAAGTGGGATGTCAATGGCACTGGTCTGTAGTTCTTTGTTTGAGATCTATCTCCTCCTTTATATACAGGGTGGGCCGAAAGTCTGGATCCATAGGAAAATATTTATTTTAATACATAAATTACAACAAATGGTAAATACTTAAAATGAATATCAACTTTAACTCGTAAATGCATATCTGTGATACTGTACAGTGGTTCGTACTCCAGTATAAACAACAAATTATAACAAATGCTCAAATTGGCGGCCTCTGACATTGAGACACTTAGGGATGGAATTTATGATTTTTAATAATTCTTTGAATTGATGTTCTCGAGATGGGTGTTTCATTTGATAATCTTCTTGTTGACTTTACTGGACTATTCGTTAAAGTTTCACATACCATTGCAGAGGTATTTTCATCAGTTGCAGTTTTTGGATGACCAGAACGCCATCGATCATGTACACTTCCTGTTTCTTTGAAATGTTTAAACAACTTGCCAACAGTCACGTGTGTTACTGGATGCTTATCAGGATGATTTCTATTGAATTCGGTAGCAACTTCTCTGTGTGTAGCGCCCTGTCTTGCGTACATGAGCACAAGTTCTACCCAGTCTTCTGTTGTTAGATTCGAAGCCATTTCTGGACTGAAATAAAAAGAGTATTTGAGTACGTATTTATACTGGAGTACAAACTACTGTACAGTATCACAGATACGCATTTACGAGTTAAAGTTGATATTCATTTTAAGTATTTACCATTTGTTGTAATTTATGTATTAAAATAAATATTTTCCTATGGATCCAGACTTTCGGCCCACCCTGTATATATAGGGACAATGTTTGCTCTTTTCAAGATGCTCGATATTTCCCCCCGTGTCTGGGGATGATCTTCATATCCAGTATAAGGGTGTAGCTATTTCATTTTTACAGTTTTTAATCAATAATGCATTCTATTTGTCTGGACCTGCAGCTGAATGCGATTGCATTTGTCCTATAGCTCTCATTAGTCATTACATCTGGAGTAAAATCAAAATCTGTCATGCAATCTCCTTGCAATTTCTCTTCAAGGAATGCATCCATGTCAGGTATTGCTTTGTCACTTTTTGGGGTACTGAAGACTGATTTATACTGGGCCCTCAATGTTTCAGATATTTCTTTTAGATTGTTGGTTAGTTCATTATTTCCTTTACTTAAAAGCTTGATAGTGGCATATGTTTTTGTTTTCCTTTTCACATAGCTATAGAAGTATTTTGGATTTTCCTTTGTTACTTCTACCACCTTTTTCCTCTTCCCTCTCTCTATGTTCCTTAATCAGGGTTTGTATTACCTTATTGATATTCTCCAGTTTTTCATGTACAGTATTACTTTCCTGGTACAGGGAGTCCTCATACAACATAAACTTGATTTAACATAAATTTGATTTCATGACCAAATAATCACTTTATGTAACATGCGTCGAACAAGTGTAAAGGCAAACATGAGAAAAAATTCAAATGTCCTGTGCAAACTACTTCCAGCTGTGAGGCAGCCAGCACCACCTGGCTGTGCATTCTTTAAACCCATCAACATGCCAGCTGCCACCACCCAACACCCAGAGTCACTCAGTGAGACAGCAGCTTCCACCAGCTCAGACACACTGTCACCCAGGCAGCCTGCTCTCACACCCAGCAAGACTTTGAAAGGTGATGAAAGTGGTGAACTATGTGGGGAAGACAGTGATGATGACAGCACCCAGACAGTCACAAGTGAAGAGGCAGACAACCCTGCCATTCTGCATGAGTAACCCCTACACACCTCTCTTTTCCTCCAGCCTTGGGTAGGAAAGAGCCACTTGACCTTGAGTAGTCCCTGCCAGCCACCACTTGATTATTACTGTACAGTACATATTTACATTTTATCTAGCTATATTTTGTCCATGTATATGTTTATTTTCTGATGTTTTAATGTTAAGTTGTTATATGTGTGGTAGTAAGTGTATATTTGCTTTGCTTCTTATGTCCAAAAATCTTCTACTGGTATCAAAAAATTTTGCAATGGTCATTCCATCATAACAGATGAAACAACATGGTGCAACTTGTTATTGTACTTTTTGCTGTAACTTTATTAATAATAAGACTGTGATGATTTTCTTACTACACATAATAAAGGAATGATAGACAGTGCTGCTGGTATGTGTTTCAGGAAAATCCATTGAATAATTTTTTATATATTAAAACTCAAAGTTGCATAACAGACTTAACATTGCCTGCATCCTCATGTTTCACCTACATGTACATTTTGGCAAAAGTCTGAGTTTACAGTACAGATAAAAGCAGCAGACATGGCGTCACCCTTCTTTGGGATAGGCTGAATGAAAGCAAACTTCCAGCAGGAAGAAAAAGTATCAGATGAAAGACGAAAGAGTTTGACCAGGCAGGGTGTCAGTGCAGAAACACAGTTCTTGAGAACAACAGAAAGAACCCCATGAGGACTGTATACCTTCATAGAACTGAGCCCAGATAGGGAGAGAATACATCTTTCGAAGAGGTTCCAATTTCAGATATAATTAAGTCAGAAGGGGGAGGAGATGGAGGAACAGTACTGGAATCATCTAAGATAAGGTTGCCAGGTCTCCAGTTTTGGGCCAGAGTCTCTGGAAATTGAGCTTTGTAAAAATGTCATTAAAAGTAGAATTTGCCTCTTTTCTTACAGATTTTTGGCAAGATAATAATAATTCTAAAAAATGAGGAAGTTTATATATTAGTTTAACTACATAAATAATGATGAGCTTCATAGGTAAAATCTCTGGATTTGGAAACCATCTGATCTGGCAACCCTAATCTAGGATTAAGATTGAGTTGGGGGTGAAAGTTTGAGCAAAGAGTTCAGCTTTATCAGGAGGAGACCTCAATTGAGCTGTCAGAATGAAAAAGAGGATGAAAAAAGTAGTAGTAGTAAAGCTGTTGGAGAGATTCTTGGCTAGATGCCAGAAAGAGCAAGAAGAATTAGGTTTTCTCATTTTTGTCTGATGAATGGTTTTTTGGCAAGTCAGATAACAAATTTTGCACATTTCTGGGTAGAAATATAAGCAGTCAGTCAGGAGTTAGGTGGTGATGGTATCTTCTGAAAGCTTCCTCTCTGTTGTGGATAACGTTAGAACAAGCAAAGTTAAACCCAAGGGTGTTTTGCATTAGTAGTAAGAAAAGAATATGGAGTGTGCACCTCTCTACCCAAGAGAATTACCACTGTGATGCACTCAGCATACTCGGAGGGGCCCCAGCTACAGAAGCAGTAATTGGAGAAGTTCTGCCTAAGGGGCTCCCAACCAGTGGCACAAAAGTATCAAATGCACCTCCTCTTGGGAGGATCCAAAGGCCAAACTGGAGTGATAGGACAGGAAACAGATATAAGATTGTGGTTAGGGGAGCCCAATGAAAAATAAAAGTTTGATAGTGTAAGAAGGATGAGTGGTGAGAAATAAATCCAGAATGTTGGGCTTATCTCCAAGATGATCAGGGATATGAGTAGGGTACTGTACAATTTGCTCCAGGCCATTTTAATCAAGTACTGTATATTTTTTTCATCCATTTTATTGTACCATCTACTATAGTTTAGCTTAATCTTTGCCTTTTGAAGTTAACACATGTACTTACATAGTACTAATTACATGCTGTAATTTAAGTGTTATTCAGCACTTTTACTTCCTACATGCTTTCCATTACTTTATTCATATGATGCTATACTTTACTAACACTAACAATGCTTTTGAAGGCACTTTTCTCTGGAATATCATGTTCATACCAGAATTTTCAGCAACAAATTTAACTTCATATGATTTATGACTTCAGGCTGCACATTTTAAGAAGTTGGCCATAAGGTCAAATTCATTGTAAAATATATTTCATCATCTTTTGTTCATAAACTAATTAAAATGGGAAATAAGCATTAAATATCTTTTCTTTTCCAAACAGGAAGAAGAAAGAGACTGTGCTAAACCAAGTGCTTCAGACTATGTCAAAATATGTCGTGTTTGTGGTTCATTTGGTCCAAAGGTGAGGATGCATCTTTGTGTAAGAAAATCTTAAAATTTGGTAAATTAGTTAGCTAATTACATGTACTTGAACTCAAAGCCACCAAAATAAATTAAACACAAGGATAAAGACAGATTTCCACTACGAATAAGGTATCATTCCAACTTCAGGGATCCACTGCTATCTTTCGTGATAAGATTTGGTTTATACCTCTAGTGGTGTGTCAGGTAATACCAATGTCTCCATTTACACACCTCACAAACTGCTTCCTTTCCTCTCTGTTTTTAATTAATTCTCTTGCTATGTTTATACCAACTCCATATTTATTCACACATTTACTATTACACTCTTTATCTTTTATGTGGTCTTCATCTACTTCTCACAACTTATATACTCATTATTATATACCTTTAATACAATTTTCTATCATTATTCATTCTCTCTGCTTAACTCTACTAATACAACATACTCTCTTTCATCAGTGGTGAAATCCATGGTTTTGGTTCAGTGTTGAGATATTTCATGCAGGAAAATGAAAGCAGGGGTAGCGACATTTTGCTCTAATCACTGGAGCATTCTCAAGCTTTATTAACCTAAAAAACAGACAATCTTTTATATACTCTTAAAAGGCTTTAAAAGTGGGAAGGGAGAGGGGGAATTGGAAGTTGGGGTTGGTCTCGGATAAGGTTACAAAGATTAACAAATGGTCAATACAGGTAGCCCAAGTGCAAGTATTTTCACCTGTACACTGCATTCCAAATTATTAAGCAGATTACATTTTCTCCAATGTTTTCAAAAGTTTTTCCCCAATTTTAATGGAATTTGTAGCAAATAATCACTATATATAGCAGCATTGATGGTATTCATTTCGATAAAATATTTTGATAATTAAAATAATTATCTCATTTTATTGAAAAATATGTAAAATATTGTGTTCCAAATTATTAAGCAAGTATTCTATTTACGAATCTAAATGGTGAAAATGGGTAAGAAGAAGGATTTAACACTAACTGAGAAAAGAAACATAGTCAAGTTACTCGCTGAAAATATAAAATCTATTGAAATTGCTAAGCAGTTTGGCAGAGCTTATCGAACTGTAAACAAGTTTGTAGTGGAGGGTACCAAACTGAGGCAGCAAAGTGATAAAGGAGCTATAAGAAAAGTGACAAGGCGGCAGATATCTGTAATCAAGCACAAATTGCAAAACATCCATTGTCTTCAAGTAAAGAGGTTTTTGAGCAGGCTAGCATACATAATGTACCAAGAACATCTCAATGTGGAATCCTCCAAACAATTGGCAAGATGTGTAAACCTACGATTCAGTCACCATTAACACCCAGGTACAAGAAGCAGCATGTTGAATGGGCGCGTCAGTATGTGAAAACAGATTTTAATACTGTATTGTTCACCGATGAATGAGAAGCAACCCTTGAGGGACTTGATGTTTGGTCAAGAAGATGGATTGCTGAGAGCCAATTTCTACCATTGAGATTAAGACGCCAACAAGGTGGAGGTAGTGTCATGTTTTGGGCAGGATTGATAGGCAATGAAGTAGCTGTCCCATACAGAGTGCCTGATGGTGTAAAAATGAATGTCGTCTTACACAAACTTTCTAAAAGAAAACCTCATTTCATGGTAGAGATTGACCCTTACCAATCCATCTTCTTGACCAACCATCAAATCCCTCAAGGGTTGCTCTTCATTCATCGGTTAACAATACAGTATTAAAATCTGTTTTCACGTACTGACACGCCCATTCAACACGCTGCTTCTTGTACCTGGGTGTTAATGGTGACTAAATTTTAGGTTTACACGCCTTGCCAATTGTTTGGAGGATTCCACATCAAGATGTTCTTTATGTCCACAAAAGTATTTGGACCTGTTGTTTTACCATCAATGGCTTTGTAGATGTGCATAAAAGGTAGCTCATTCAAATGCAAGAGGCACACCAACCACTACACTGGTCTGTTAAGATTAATTTCAACCAGTTTTATGGCTCCACCAATTTTTCCTGTATTTACAGGAGCTTTGATAGTATCTGTGCTATTTGAGTCTGTAATAATAGTTAACTCTTCTGATATGCATCGAGCAGTTCCATTATCTGGTGTGACATGGTCTACATAGATGCTTCCAGGTTCTTTCACAATAACATAGTGTTCTTCTTTTATCTTTCCACTTTTAGTTAGTGTTACCTTTCCTTCCATCAAATCCAAAGCACTCCATCTTCAGATTTTTGGATTTAAACCTAAATGCATTTGTTTCGCCCATGCGATTTCTTTCTCTTTCTAATTTCTTTCTGTCAAGCATGTTGGTGTGGTTAAGGATCCCCATATCTTTTAAAGCTGCATTAACTATTGCAGCTGCAGCTCTACAACTTACACGATAATGATCTGCTGTTAATGCTAGGTTTTTATAGGAGTGCCTGTTCTGAATGTTCTCAGTCAATTCTAAATCAGCCTTATAATCTACATCCTGACTCTCTGAATCTACATCAGTGTCTTCTTCGGTAATTTCTATAAATTCTGATGGGAAAACATTGGTGGCTCCAGTCATTTCTTCTTGTGCTTTTAGTTGATGGTTTTGTGCTTCTTGGGCTCTTGCTAAAGATCTCTTCTTTGTTGAACTAGCTATGCGATCAATTGGTCCTAACTGATTTTTTCTTTGTTTTTGACCCACAAAAGACTCCCATTCTGCCATTGGTATTTTATCCTTACACCTGCAAGATTTTCTATGAATAACCTTATCATAGCATTCACAAGAAGATATATCAAACATTTCATCATACTGAGCTACTTTTAATGCAAAACTTTCATTTCTTCAATGTAACAGCACCTTGTTCAATTTTGAGGCTTCTTCTATTAGTTGACTGACTTCAAGATAGATACCTTTGGTGTTAATTGTAGGAAAAGAAAATTTCATCCAAATGTCTTCAATATCTTTTACAACAACCCTGGGAATTCTGTAGGATATCCAAAGGCTGCATTTGAGGACTTGCTTCTAGTAAAGTAGTCATAGTTTATATTCAGAAGTAAAATCAAATTATATGCAATTTATAATTTATGATAATTCAAATTATAATTAAAGCAAATGCAAATTATTTCTCTTTATCTGAAAAATTATTTCTATTTATCTGAAACATAAAAATATCAAGCATTAAACAAATAACTTATCATGTAACATATAACAACATTAAACGTATGCAAATATGAAAGTAAAAAAGGGAGGAGGGGCATGTGATAGGGGTAGTAGGGTAGAACATGCTTGATTTTTTAATGTTTTGTTAAAATAATAAAAAAAAACCTTCTCACATTGTGTACTTTTTAAGAAATAACATTTTTTCCCCATTTAAATATATGCAAATATGAGGGTAAAAAAGGTAGGAGGGGCATGTGATAGGGGTAGTAGGGTAACACATGCTTGATTTTTTAATATTTTGTTAAGATAAAATGAAACTTCTCACAGAGTGTACTTTTTAAGAAATAAAATTTTCCCACTTTCGACCCGGCCTAGTGACCACTCTCAACTAGTGCTTGCATAATACCAAAAATTTTCAATACTGGTATTTGGAGGCAATTATGCTAATCCCAGTATTGATACCAGTATTATGAAAAAAATAATTTATTTTGATTTATTATGGTGCCACCCTACCAACCGTCCCACAAGTCTGAGGGACTTGCAGTACTCACCATATTTACTATAAATTAATGACCCAACTCCAAATAGATGGCATTCTATTCGAAAAAGTTTATACAGTAAATTACTAAATTGTAATAAAAATATTATTTGAATTTTTTTTTAGCATATTATTATACAACTACTGGGGTAGATAGAAATTATTAGTATCTAAATATTTATTTCTTAGTTTGATTTTGAAAGTATGCTTTGAGGAAACAAAGAGCATCTAGGGATTGTTCAGATAGACTTGATCTGTTTCGTCAGAAATAGGCCTGCAGTAGAAAAGGCTCTTTCTGATTCTGCACTTGTAGGTTTAATTGAAAGCAGTGCCTTGTACAGCTTCTCTAAATTCTCACTTCTCTGTAAAGTAACTTCCAAGCTTTTAAATTCATTAGTAACATCAAAATCAATGGAATTTTTTTTAGATGGCACTTTTCCTAGTTTGTCCATTTCTTGCATGTATTCACTCAGTAATGAATCTGCTTCCACTTCAGTCTTATTGGAGGACTAAATTGCCTAAATTTTACAATAGCAATTTTTGTCAATACTGAAAACCTATAATATCGGTATCAGTATTATTTGTACTTCTTCAATACCGGTATTAATACCGGTATTTCAATACTGGTTTTAACCCCTACTCTCAACCCTCCAATATCATCCAGCTGCTTTGATTTCCTGCCTTTCTAAAGTTTTTGAATCTATCCTTGAATCTACCCAGTTCCATCATCAGTCTACTTCTCACAATTTTCCACACAACTCTCTCCCCTTATTTTCAATAATACACAACTCAGTCCTTCCTCTTCTCTTAACATTTTTTTCTTTTCCTTGTGATCTTTCCTGGAAAGATCATATACACTCTTTCTAAAACTGCTTCTAAGAGGTTAGATGTACTGTGTTGGCTCCACAGTTTCTTCACCCCCACTCAGGTCTTGTCTGCACCTGTATAAAGCACACTTCTTACGTGTTGGGTGGCTGAACCCACACAGCTTCACTTGACTGGGTAGAGCAAAGGTTTTTGTTTCCTGAATTCCCTGCCTCTTATTAACTATTTTCAATCCATCTCTCTTCACTGCAATGTTGGGTCACTCTCTCTCTCTTCACTGTTGCTATTATAATGGACACTGCTCTTTTAAACTCTCTAACTGTATGCCTCCTCCTTTAAGATCTTGTTGTACCTGACTTTCAACACATTCTCGTTTCTTTTTTGTCCAACTTTCTAATGCAAAGGTCAGCTGGTATTCTGAATCTTTCATCTACTCAAACCAGTCAATGTGGGAACAATCTTCTTTAATCCATCTTTCCACTGGTGCTTTTTTGTGGGCACTCACCCTTTACCTTTCCTTCCTGCATAAAAAATTTTTTTTTTCCAATTATATTTAAAAGACACTATACCACTTTGATTTTTCCCTTCACATCTTTCACCTTTATTTTTATTCAGTAGTACAATTACAGCTTCTGTCCAGACTGGAACACACCCAATTTTTCATGGTACATATTTGACAAAAAAATTGATATAAATAAGAATAGTCTTTACATTGAACTCTGCAACATGTTCTTTCTAAATATAGGGCAGCAAACTCTCCTGACATGCTACTTGAGATTACAAGCTCACCTAAGCTTTACATAATTGTCATATTTTCCAAATATTAGGCATAGGCTCTGTTGATGCTGTCATCTTAACCTAGACTATGAGTGAGCCAAGCTACACACACTGTATTTAAGTTACATTGAGGACTGAGCAGTAACAGCTAGGATAAGTCTGTCTGTGATAGAGCCTAAACTATTTCAGTCAGTTAAAAAAGTCTAGTACTGAACAAAGCTAACAGAATTAAATAAGGTTAAAATTTTAATGCCACAACCTAGACCCATTGAAGATTTATAGGCCCAAGACTATATAGTCTGTGTGTATATAGTGCATGGCTTAGCTAGTACCCTATCTTTTTTACCTGTTTACAGATACATATAACAAAAACTTATTTCCACAAAGGCACTGTACTAATATATATACAAGACATTCAAAATCACAAACCTATTAGTGGACCGGCCAAAATTCAAAAATTGACTTTGAATGGCATTTTTTGTTAATAGCTGGCACCCATGCTAAATCAATGTACCTGTGGGTGAGGAATAAAATGCAGGTGGCTGCTACTCTTGCTTTTAGCTTTGAAGGTCATTTTCGAGGTCAAACTGCAAAAAATTATATTTTCTAATTTTAATTTAAAAAAATATTCTGAGCAAATTGGTTTGACGAAATGTTTTATTTTGTCACACTTAGTGATAAAGAAGTATGATGATATGCTTATTCCATCCGAATTACCAACTCAAGGTCAAATTCAAGTTAATCACAACCTAAATTGTGCTAAAAATTTTGTGATTTTTTATTTTAATTGGCAAAAAAAAAAATTGAGCAAGTCTGTCAAAACAATTTATTTTAACATGATTAGTGCCTAATAAGTTTGATGGCATGAATTAAGTACTCACAGTAACAGAATTATCACAACTAAATCACAAAGCAGTAAATATAGCCCCATAACTATACAGTTTACACACTAGTAACTCACTTAAGAACAGAGTTATTAGTTCCTTTCAGCCCGGAAGAGAGACATAGATCTACTGTCCAGCTGGGTTACAGCAAATGCTGTCATACACTTCATCCTTTTCCTGAAGAAGCAATTGCATCTAGCTGTCTCGCAGTTTTTCTTGCAACCACAAGCAACAAGCTCCAGGCAGGCTTCAGGGATTGGAGGAAGTCTTGTCCACACTGGTAGGAGGCTCCCATCTTCCAACTTCCAGGCTGAAGTGTCCACTGAATCTTCAACATCTACGTGCTCTTTGTCATCCTGGAGCCATATTTTGGTGTGGAGCTCCAGGGCATCCTTTATCAGTGGGAGCATTTCCAAGTCGTCTTGGCCTTCCCAAAAAGGTGAACTCTGGTATCATCAACTGCGTGTTGTTCCAGGGTGCCATACAAATGAGACACAAACTTCTCAACATCTGCGATATCCCCATCTCAACCACTGGCATGCAGCAGGAGTGGGTGGTCACTGAACACCTTCCAACATTTCTTTTTTCCATGACCACTGAAGGACGAGACTGTATCACACCCAGTCAAAGCATGGAAGCTGACCACTGTAGGGTGTCACTTTTGGACTTTTTTTGAAAAGTTATGGTGCTTACCTTTTATATTGTGACAAATTGACCAAAAACCATGAATAAACCAAAAAAAAAAGACAATTGGGTAATATTTAGGGTCCCCACCCCCCATTTAAAAAATAAGCCCCCCTATTCACACAAAAAATGGTGATTTTTGGATATATTTTTGGTCATAGTTTCCTTACTAATCATCGTAGTTAAAATATTTTGCTACCAAAATGTAGAGAAGAATAATGTGCTTCAATCTGAATAGTTTTTATTAACCTTTGAGTTAAATTTATTAAATTTTTTATCTCTTTGGTCATTTTGATGCATTTTCTAAGAGAAAAATGCTGCTGTTTTATATCTATGGAAGATCTGAACTGCAATAAAATATCATCTTATATACTTTGGATGTCACTGCTCGGAGTAAAATCATCTTCACCATTACTTGGGTCCACTAACTCGCCTTCAGATGATTCAAGTTTGTGTGTCTTCTTCTAATGCCTTTTGCTCTTTTTCTTTCAATTTTCTTCATTCTTCACCTTTTATTCTAGCAGTCTTTTTGATCAGTTTGGCTACATAAGCTTTATCAATCAGACCCAGAGAATATATTCTAGTACTTCGCTGATCTTCCAAAAAGTGAAGATCCTCATTCTTCTGTTATTTAGTTCTCAATGTATCATTTTGGATCTCATTACATACATTTTCAGTTGATATATCAAATAAGTTATCTCAACAAGACAGAAAAGATGTTTTTTGGGTTTCATAACACTTCTTTATATTTTTACCCAACTTCTCATGCTCTTTTATCAAATCCCACAACATTTTTTTGGGTCCTTTCTGCTTTCTAACGGATTTTGATGGTATGCCAGCCATAATCCACACCTTTTCTACCTTATCTAATACTCTCAAAATATTTTCTTCCTTTGACACATTGTCACTTTTCATTTGATCCCTTCTCAAGAAGAAAAAATGACTGAGAACTTCACAATTTGTTGGAAGCATGCTCCCTTCTCTTGCTCGTATGTCTTCCACTAACTTTCCCAATAAAGAATCATATTTTCTTAGGTCTGTTCTTAATATTGGCTTACTGTTAGCCATGACTATTGACTAATTTTAATAAACTATAAAATTAAGCAAATCTATAATAGAATTCTGAAAGAAAAGCAAAGTTATACATTTGGTTATATTTGCATACTTTTTGTAGATAATACCTGGAAATACTATAAATAAATGTTATAGAAATGAAAACAGGGGGGAAAAATTTCATAAGGTTCACTGAAATATCAGCACTGTATACAGCTAAAATAGTTTTAAAACATTCACAATAAGAGGATACCGTTATTCTCTACATTTTGGTCGCAAAATTTTTGAAATATGATGATTAGTAAGGAAACTATGACCAAAAATATCTCAAAAAATCACCATTGTTTGTGTGAATAGGGGGCTTATTTTTCAAATGGGGAGTGGGGACCCTAAATATTACCCGATTGTCTCTTTTTTGGTTTATTCATGGTTTTTGGTCAATTTGTCACAATATAAGAGGTAAGCACCATAACTTTTCAAAAAAAGCCCAAAAGTGACGCACCCTACTGACCAGGTTGTCCTGAGTGGAGGCGACAAACTCTTGAATACATCGTACATGGGGTAGCATTTTTGGTTCATGGCCATTCCGCACAGCATCCACACTTCAGCAACCTTGGTGCAAACGAAGTGAATCAGCAGCACCATTACATCAGTATCTCTGCACACTACCAGTATTCATTCATAGCCCTGGGATGCTACATCACATGAGTGAAGGATGAGCCTGGTGTCTGCCTCTTCATGGTTGCTATGCAGTGGAACATCATGTCACCTGGTTGACCGTGCTTCAGAGAAGCCACCCCATGTCACCAGCTGACATCTTTCTTGAAGATCTCTGCCCTTCTCAGTGATGATGTTAGAAACAAGGCTAGGTCAGCCTTGTTTGTATCCAGGGCCATGAAGTTTTTCCACACTTCAAGCAGTGGAACTTGTGGGCCATCAATGATTTTCCGAATCAGTTTCTTCTTGCTTGCACACTTTGTCCTGGTAACTGCTTTGATCGATCCTTCCTCTGCATACCAATCAAAGATGACATCAACTCTTGTGTGTTCACTGAAATAACTTGTCACAGCCTTGAAAAACACTTCAGCATAGTTGCAGAATGTCTGACAGCCGCCAGGCTTGCCAAGAGCTTGGATGAGTGCATGGCCAGCTATCATTACACATGTCTTCAGATCAGAGGTTGGAACCTCTGAGCTTATGGTCTGCTGAGCCATCAGGATGTTCATCAGCTCAGACTTTGATGTCAAATTCATCTCTCCTCCTGCCTTCACCAGACTAAATGGGACTGGGGACAGTTCATGCTTCAAGACATTGACCATCTCCACCATTCAGGAGCTGCTGTAGTAGCTTTCTGTCAGCTTTGATGGTCTTCTGCATGTTCTGCTTGGTGGAAACTGTAGCTTTGTACACATCAGCAAAGGTCTTTGACTGATGTTTCTTCATCATTTCATGGAAGCCTACTATCTGTTCAATCAGTCTCTCCTTCATGAAGCCGATTACATGCTGCTTTCCTCGATCCTGAGCTGTCAGCAGGTTCTCCACAACATCTGTGGATGCAGTGTCTTTGGCTGCTAGTGAAACAAGTGGGATGTTAGTTGTGGCATCTGTATCTCCTGCTTCACTCACATGAACTCTGAAGACATCAAACTGCTTCAACTGCTGAACTGCATTGAAATCATCCTTGGAATGACTTTCCAGTCTTTGTAAAACATGAAGATAGTAGGTATCTCCCAGGTTCTTTCTCTCATCACCCACAGTCATAGTTCTTGCTTTTCCTTCTGCTGATGCTGTGCGCAGGGCTTCTAGGACAAAATCCCCTCACGGACAAAATCCCCTCACGGACAAAATCCCCCGGACACAACCCCCCCGGACACAACCCCCCCGGACACAATCCCCCCGGACACAATCCCCCCGGACACAATCCCCCCACGGACAAAATCCCCCTAAGGCTTTATTAAAAAAATAAGAATACGACTGACTTTATTAAAGTTTTAACAAAAATATCCCGACAACCTAACCAATCGTCAAGGGCGTACAATTACCTAACCGGGCAAACAAATAAGAATACGACTGACTTTATTGAAGAAGAAAAATTAAAAACACAAAGTCAAACAAAATTCAAAATTTAAAAAGACAAATTAAAAGCAATTCCCTTAAGAAAATCAAAAATAGACCTGTTGTTATAGTCTTGTACAATTTTCAAAATGCGAGAAGAAGAAGACTTATACTTCTTCCTTTGCGGTTCTGTCGGCAAGCCAGCGATAATTTGAGAAATAAATGCCTGTTGGTAGCTTATTTCTTGCCCTAAAACTTTTAAAAATTTCCATATGTTTGGATGCGAGCATCCTGTTAGAGATGCAAAGCGTCTATGCCAGCCTTCGACAGAGTTATTTGTACGTGGAAGTTCTGTAATTGTTCTTGAGTACATATTCCAAATAGAAATGCTAAAAGTGGGTTCTCTTCGTCCTCGTCGGCATGGCCTTCCAATATAATTATCTTCAAAATAATCGAGAATTGGCAAACCTTCCACTGGTATAAAATCGTATAATTGTTCAAAAGCATCAACAACTTTTTCTGGAGGCACAAAAGCTAGAGCAGGTATCATTCGAATTTTTAAGGCAAAATCATTGTCATCTTGATATTTTTTCTGTAATCCGTGTTTCTGTAATCCGTTTCTGTAAGCCTCTTTTCTTATTCTTATTCTTATTGTGTTTTTAATTTTTCTTCTTTAATAAAGTCAGTCGTATTCTTCTTTTTTTAATAAAGCCTTAGGGGGATTTTGTCCGCGGGGGGATTGTGTCTGGGGGGGTTGTGTCCGGGGGGGGTTGTGTCTGGGGGGATTTTGTCCATGGGGGATTTTGTGTCCGCGAGGGGATTTTGTCCATGGGGGGATTTTGTCCTGATACCGTGCGCAGGTCACCAGCGCTGCTTTGGCAGAAGAAGCAACAATCCTCACTGACATCCTGACGTTTCCTCTTGCACTTAATGACAGCTACAGGTTCCATTGCTGATGAGCTCCCTATCTGCAAAGACAAGTGGGAATGGCAGTATGTAGTAGCCACAGATATATTGAAACAATTTGAAACATACCTATCCTTTAGCAGTATTATTATTATTATTGTTTTACCAGCTGGCACTGTCTGCACTCTTTTAATTGCATATACCAGAACAATGTCTGGCCAGCCAGTGCATTGGAAATATTCAACATGTGAAAGTATGCTATTACTTGTACTATGGTAGTAGTAGGCACATGCGCATCTCATCCAACATGCTAAATGTAGTTTTAATGGAAATAAAGACATCCAGAGTCGTAGTTACATTCAATTATTATCCATAAAATCACAAAAATATGCTTTATGTGCTAATGATACACCTTTAAACACATTATTACATAGAGCCACCACTGAAATGCAAAAATTCTGAATTTTTCAGAATTTGACTTTTGTAACCTTGTATGAACCTTCAGACCCAAAATTGAGAGTGGCATCCACCCACATCTTGTTTGGCATCCTCAATACTACTTATCTAAGGTGGGTGCCTGCTATTAACAAAAAATGCCATTAAGTTTTTTTGTAGAGGACTTTTCAATTTTTGGCTGGCCCACTATATATATGAGATACACTGGACACTGCCTTATTTAAACAGTTTTTGATGGGTTGATTTTGCCACCATGTTATGAGAGTCAACAGAGCTGAGAAAAATAATTGTTTCCATAGGGAAAAATTCATAGATTGAGACAATATTTAGGTATTTTCATACAAAATGAAATTGTAATTGTTTTTGAGTGTAAATTTGAGCATTTTGAATGTGTTGGACAGATATTACTGTATCAACTTTGGAAAAATATTTTAACTGTATATCTCTAAATATGTAAAAATTATTTTTTTTGATTTGTCTATGTAATTTTGGCCACCAGTTGTCAAATAATTGCCACATACCCCAAATTTATACAATAATTAAAGAAAAAGTTTCATAAGTTTTTATTGTAATCATTTATTAAACTAGAAATTGCAGTTCAAATAATAATAATAATAATGTAAACTGGGGTAATTTGGATCAAGTATGGGGTAATTTGGGTCAAGTATGGGGGTAATCCTAGAAGCAAGAAAAACGTGAAAAGTAAACAAAAAACACATGAAAGTTTTAAAAAATTAAGACAATAAAATGTAAAATAACCGTGTTTAAAAAAAAAAAAAAAAAATTTACTCCAATTGCCCTTCAAGACCTGAATTACCCTGTTCTATGGTAATAATAACAACACTGGTCAACAAAGATTTTTCATCAGAGTAAAATTTGTGGTGGCTGGATAGCATTTTTCACGCTGATTCCAAAACTGCATTCAGATTTTTTCTAGCACGTATAGTTTTCAAGATGAAGGCATATATATAACTACACAGATTTAACCATTTTAAATAGGCAAAATACTAATATTTCAACATTTGATTGTGTTTTTTTAGTTTATTCATCTTATTTATTTCAATTATCTTAATTATACATCTTATGTATTTCAGGTGTGAGCTTTTACGTCTAGCAGCATTGTGATTCAGGCAACAACGCCGTGCTTTGTGTGTCAAAAGATCAGTCCAGTCCAAGAACTTGTTGTGTCAAGTTGGTGTACATTTTTCTTGAATTTATAGTTTGCTCAGGTCAGTCAACATGCCTCGACAATGTAAGAATGACCCCGACAAGTTCTGTTTTGTATGCGGCCAGTTGACAACTAAAACATAGCGACGAAGTATTACAACCGACATTAAGAAAATATACAAGCTATACTTTGGTTGCTATCTAGGTGACCAAGATAAACCATGGGCGCCACATCAAATCTGTTCTGGCTGTTCAAATGGATTACGTGATTGGCTTAACAAAAAGAAAGCTGCAATGCCATTTGCCATACCCATGATATGGAGGGAGCCGAGAGATCATCATGAAGACTGTTATTTTTGTAGTGTGAACTTAATGGGGTTTTCTGCCAAGAACAAACACCAGATTGTATATCCAAACTTGGATTCAGCATGTAGACCAGTAAAACATGATGAAACATTGCCCATTCCAATTTCCCCAAGTGATAGGCTAGATTCTATCATAGATGACATGGAAAGTGATGAAGGTGCAACTGGCGTTTCCGGACCATCTACAGAACCAGAGTACACTTTTGAAGGTAGACATTTAGAGCCTAAAAAGTTAACCCAAGGACAGTTGAATGATCTTGTTAGAGACTTATCGCTGTCTAAAGAGAACTCAGAGCTTCTCGCCTCAAGACTAAAGGAGAACAATTTACTTGAGAACAATGTTCGTATTAGTTACTACCAAAAGCAGAATTTTGAATTAACAGCATTCTTTTCAGTAGACGGTCCTCTCTGTTATTGCCATGACATCAATGGACTATTTACAGCCATATCTCAGACGTATGTGGCATCTGAGTGGCGCCTCTTTATTGATTCGTCGCAGAGAAGCCTGAAAGCAGTTCTTTTGCATAATGGTAATATAATGCCATCCATCCCCATTGCCCATTCCATCCATCTAAAAGAGACATATGACAATATGGATATACTACTTAAGGCAATCAAATATGACAGTCATCAATGGCATGTTTGTGGAGATCTAAAAGTTATAGGAATGCTTATGGGTATGCAGTCAGGATTCACAAAATTTTGTTGTTTCCTTTGCCTGTGGGACAGTCGCGCCACTATAGAACATTACACCAAAAGTGACTGGCCACTTAGGTATACATATGTCCCAGGGATAAGCAATGTCCAGTCTGTCCCTTTAGTGGATCCCCAAAAGATCTATCTGCCACCTCTTCACATTAAACTTGGTTTAATGAAGAATTTTGTTAAAGCAATGGGTAAAGTCAATTCTGAAGGGTTCCAATACCTTTCAAGGAAATTTCTGAAGGTTACTGCAGCAAAATTGAAGGAAGGAATTTTTGTTGGGCCACAAATAAGGGTTTTGAATGACACTGAATTTGAAAAAGTCCTAAGTCTGCTGGAATTGAAGGCTTGGCTGGCGTTCAAATGGATATGTGAAAACTTTCTTGGAAGCAACAAGTCACCTGCATATAAGGATGGATGGAGTCAAGAACCTCCTTGATGCCTTCAAAGAAATGGAGTGTCGAATGTCGTTAAAAATTCACTTCCTGCATTCCCACTTAGATTTCTTTCCTGAAAACCTTGGTGCAGTGAGTGACGAGCAAGGAGAGTGCTTCCATCAAGATATTCAGATGATGGAGAAGCGCTACCAAGGATATTGGAATGAAAGCATGATGGCGGACCATTGTTGGATGCTGTATCGTGACAATCCAGGACAAATTTACAAAAGGAAATCACACTCACAGCACTTTTAATAAAATAATGTATATATTCTTTATTTATAAGTACATTGAATAAGGTATATGATGTATTTGTTGTTTAGCATTCCTAAGTGTGATCTATACATCCATAAATTTTCTTATAGCAATATCAAAAACTTAAAAATATCAAAACCAGTGTATCTATATAACTATACATGCTAGAAAACAAATAAAACCAGATTCGGAATCAGCGCGAAACATGCATTAAGAAAAGTGTAATCATGTTTGTGATGAGAAAAAACGTTTCATTTTGTTGGCCAGTGTAATTAGAGCCTGGATGCTCAAGCAAAATGCCATAAATGCCTTTTTTTGTGTTTGCAGAAAAAAGTGTTTTGTCTGTTATATATACGAGTGTATATATAACAGAAACTGAGTGTGCATAATAGTATTATTTTATATTAAACATTTTTTGAAAGTTAAATCCTTGTCATTATTGTGTAATGAACATTTTCAATACTTACTGTTTTGTTCACTATAATGCCATTGTAATATGTATTATTTATTTATGTGTACAATGGTATTATTTTGTATTAAACTTTATTTTTGGAAATGAAATCATTGTTGTTATGCTTAACTATGATTTGTTTGCATTACATACTGTTTTGTTCACTCAGGGCATTGTAATATGTATTGTGTGTATATAAAGGTATTATTGTAGCTTACAAATTGGTAAAAAAAATTTATAAATGCCTTTTTTAGGAGTTTTAGTACCTATTTTGAATGTTTATTTTGCCTATTTGCCTGCCTTTTTTAAGGGTTTTAGTGCCTAAACATCCAGGCTCTAATAATGATAATAAATGTTTTAAAATTAAAAGTTATAATTATAAATGTTTGGGTGAAGTCTGGAACACAAGTCTGAAATTCCACAGTTTAGGGTTCAGTAGCAGGTCTTTTCCATATGTCTTTATTTAAAATAGTAAAATTTACATTAAATAAAAAGCTATTTCATTTGTCAGGAAAATGTTTAAAAATATTTTGTTTCTATAAATTTTTCCCCACAGAAACAATTATTTCTTCACTGTTGCCTCTACCAATATACTGTCAAGAATAGTCCATTGATTAGCCTATGAAAGATCTCTATTCTTATTTGTATATTTCAAAAAGTCTCACTGGAACTCAGATACTTATGCCTTTTAAGGGCAATAGCTGCACTCTAATGAAAGGGAAAAATAGGTGGAGGGGTGATGGTTTCATTGTCCCAGTCGATCATGTTAGGATAATCATCTGCTTCAAAGTTCAGTGTTTTTGGCAGCTCAAAATTTCTCGCATTGGTGCTCCTAGTTCTTGCTTGAATGATGTGCTGAAGAGCCAGCTCTCTGACCTCTCTTCTTGTGTCTGTTATCATTGAGAGTAAGATATTCTCTGGGTAGGCAAAATAGGCATTATTTCTGAGGACACGCTCCATAATCATCCGATGCTTTTTATTTAAGCCTTTAAGCAAGTGCATGATATACCAAAAATTAGATGCTCCCTCATTTGCCTTTGGATGAGACTTTATCCAAAACCAGCCTGGAGCGTAAACCAGCATTATAATTTTTACTCAGTCTTGGATGTTTTTGTCTGGATTCCATGTAGAGACATATAAGCGCAGGATCCTGTTTGCTCGTGTTAACCATCTTGCATGACGGAGGGCACCTGGGGATCTGGTGGCTAACGCTTGTGAGATGCGTCCAGATTGTATGCTAATGCACATTTCATACATATATTTTTGGTCACTGCTGAAACTTTTAACAATATCAGCTGAAACTTCTTTAATGTTGCCCTCTACAGGGGTATAATCAACTATATCCAGTTTGGTCAAATTGTCTCAGAGTTTATTTCCAAGAGAACCTTTGAAGGTGTTTGGTCCTGAAATTTTTCCATCAATTGCTTCAAATACGTGCCTGAAGGGCAGTTCGTTTGCATGCAAAAAGCAAATCAGCCATTGTACCGGCCTGTCCAGATATAATTCAATCAATTTTAGCACTCCGCCAATCCTGCCAGTGTTCACTGGGGTGCCATCGCAGAGCAAAGCTTTGAGGGATTCTTTGGTATTAGAATCAACTATAAAAGTTATTATTTCATCTGCAATACAACAGCAGTTCCATTATCTGGAGCTATATGATCCATGTAAACATCACCACGTTCTTTGACTATTACATAATGTTCTTCGTACTCCATTCCCTTCTTTGTCTTAGTTTGATCTTTTCTACCATCAAATCCAATGCCTTCAATCTGTGTGTTCTCTGATTTCACTTTGATTATGTTCTTTTTACCCACACACATTCTTTCTCTTTCCACTTTTTTCCTACCCAACATATTGGTTTCATCTAATATTCCCATATCCTTCAAAGCTGCATTTTCTATAGCTGCAGTAGCTCTGTAACTTACATGGTATCTATCTACTGTTATTGTTAAGTTATCATAAATAATTCTGTTCTGATGGTTTTCTCTCAGCTCAAAATCTGGAACAAAGTCAATATTGTCGCTGTCATCATCAATTTCCATGCTCTCATCTTCCATATGTAAAGGGTCCAGTTTGCTGGTTGAGGCAACATTCATATCTAGGCTTATCTTGGCTCTTCTTTCTAATCCTTTAACTCTATTGTGAGTCCTTTTTCTTGCCAAAGTCGTTACTCTGTCAATTGGTCCTAGTTGGTTTTTTCTTTGTTTCTGCCCCACAAAAGACTCCCACTCAATCATTGGAACTCTAATATCACATCTGCAATCCGTTTGACTGATTTTTTTATCGTAACAAGTACAAGTGCAAATATCAAACATTTCATCGAATGTCTCCACCTTCTGCTGAAAACTGTTGTTTCTTTGTTTTAATGGTACTTTATTTAGCTTTGCTGCAGATTCTATCAATCATTCAACTTTTATAGCTATTCCTTCAAATCCTATATATGGAAAGGAAAACTTCTCCCAAATGGCTTCCACATCTTTAGTGACAATTCTGTAACATTCTTTTGCTGTTCTAGAACCTTTCGAAATCAGTTCTTCTTGTTTTCTTACCAATAAATAATGCCTAAGTATGTCAGCCTTTGAAGGAGTCATTGAAAGTGGAAATTCTGCAGGACCAAATGTTGAATTGTGCATTTTGCTTCTTTTCGCCATGATTTCACTTATTTAGGCCAAGTAGCATTAATAACAAGAAACTAATTGTTAAATTCTAGCAGTTGAATCATTCAATCTGAATTTAATATAACTCATTCAATCATAAACAATCTGAAAATAAATGCGAAAAAAACTTCTTTTTCTACGTGAAAGTCATAATATGATGATAAAAACCCACTCTAGTAGACAGAGTTTATTTCCACAACAGTTTCGATGCCCACTGGCATCCTCTTTGGGTGGATACAGAAAAGTGAATGAACCAAAAACAAGAGGAAAAATGGTCCAAAGCCTTTAAGAAATTCGCACATAGATTAGGTCCTATTATCCTGACAGTGGAAGGGCATTTTATTAAAGGGACCCGCTTTTTAAATACATTCCCATAAATTTAAAACTATCTTCTTGTTGCATACATATAGATTTTATTATTTTACATAATTATTACATTTATTACTAAATATGTTTCATTTAATATTGTATTATTATTTATTACAGAAATTATAAATTTATTATTACATTGATTATTACATTGTTGTTTATTATACAAAAATTATAAACCATAAAACAAATGAAAAAGGGGGGCGAGGAGGGAACAATCAAGAGACCGCTACGAATAAATTAGGTCCCATTCTTCCGACACTGGAAGGGCATTTTTATTAAAGGGACCCGCTTATAGATACATTCACATGAATTTAAACTACCGGTATATACTTGTTCTATACATTTATTATTCAATTTATTACAGTTAATATTGCATTGTTATTTATTACATAAATTATAAATTTATTATTACATTGATTATTTATTGATTATTATTGTTATTTATTATACAGAAATTGTAAACTGAAACTGGAAAGGCATTTTATTACAGGGTCCCGCTTATAAGTACATACGCTCAAATTAAAACTATCTTCCTGTTCATACATACAGATTCTACTATTTTGACATAATTACTACATTGATTATTGCATTTACATTTTTTTTTTTTAACAGTTATTATTATTACCTTTACACTAATTACACTTACGTTAGAACCCATTCACCCGAATCCGTAAGGGATTTTTTGACCAAGAATCTCATTAAAGAGTCTAACTTATAGATACCCTCATACAAATTAAAATTATCTGCTTGTTCTATACACACACATTCTATTATTTTTCTTCGGACATAATTATTACATTTATAAAGTACTTTACTTGATTCCCAATCTATAGCATGATTATTTTGGCTGACGTGATAAAAAATAGCATTATTGGTGTTACAACTTCTGAAGGCATATTTGTGTTCCTTAATACGGGTTGCAATATTTCTTCCAGTTTCTCCTACGTATACTAAATCACAACTTTTACAGGGAATGCTGTAGACACAGGCTTGTTCCTGTTTTGCAATGTTATTCCTAACCAATTTACTTTTCATGATAGATGAATATTTGAACGCCAAACTTAAAATCTTTCATCAATGGTTTAACTCTTTCTAAGCCGGCAATGTAAGGCAAACTCACATATTGTTTTTGGTTAACTGACGGTTCCCAAGAGGCATAAAAAGTTTTTCTGGCTTTAAAATACACCTTTCTGATAAACCACTCAGGATATTTTAAATCCTTAAAAATGTTCCAAATAAAATCTTAGAATTTTCCGGGTCTAGCAAATGGGGGGCTACAAATCCTGAGTGCTCTTAGAAACATGGAAGAAATAATTGAGCTTTTAACCCCTTCATCATATGAAAAATAATGAATGTACAAATTACAATGGGTAGGTTTTCTATAGACCATGAAATTGGGCTTTCTGCTTTCGTTAATGACCAAAACATCTAGAAAAGGAAATTTTTTAGGGTCAATCGCCGGGACATTTTTTAATAAGTTCCTGATAATTTTGTTGAATTCAGCAGAAAGACGCTTTAGGGGGGACAATCTCACTTTGGTGTAGGTGAATTCATCACTAAATAAGGCTTCCATTTTTTGTTTATAATCACACTTGTCCAAAATGACCACAGTGTTACTTTTGTCCGCTTTAGTGAGAAATATTGCCTAGTTTTTCCTGAGCTTGTCTAAAGCTAACCCGAATCTTTTAGGAATCGAGTCCATTGAGTTGAAATGTTCCAGAAACTTGCTCAGAATCAAACCATTTAAACACGGAATATCCACCCCGGAATTAACTACGGACAACACAAAATCTAAAACAATGTTTTTATCAGGTTTAAGGGCAAACAACAGCCCAAAGTTAAGAACTTCCTTTTCGGATTTGGATAAGACATATGTCGATAAATTTAAAAACAGAACCCTGCACAGCACACTGTGACCAAGCACTTTCATCACATAAATTGGATAGCTTTCTGTTGAGTCGTTATTCAGTGCATCTAGTCTCTACATCGCATTTATAATCTGCAGTTTCAAACAATGCCACAAGTAGTTCACACGACACGTGTGATTTAAGGATGCATAGACAATTTCTTAGTTTGAAATATGTATGGTCGATCTCTCTTTTAACACTCGGAATACGTTCCTTCAAAATTTCCCAGGCAAAATTCAGAAATGGTGTATGGTCATTCCTGAAGGTAAATGATATCAAGGACTTCAGGTACACTTGCTCCACTAAACACTCTTGCAGGAACTTGAGTTACAGCTTCTTGGTCTTCACAGCCACTAGTGTTTTTTCATATAGATTATAGGAAGATACAAGTTGGGGAAAGGTAACTAAGAAGAAGGAGAATAGATGGCGTCTGATCGTGGGGTCCATAATAAATGCAAAAAAAAACTTCACTTTTTCTATGTGAAAGTCACAATATGATAATAAAAACCCATTCTAATAGACAGAGTTTATTTCCACAACAGTTTCGATGCCCACTGGCATCCTCTTCAGGTGGATACAAAAAACGAATGAACCAAAAACAAGAGGGAAAACAGTCCAAAACCTTTAAGAAATTTGCACATAGATTAGGTCCTGTTATCCTGACAGTCGAAGGGCATTTTATTAAAGGGACCCGCTTTTTAAATACATTTGCACAAATTTAAAACTATCTTCTTGTTGTATACATATAGATTCTATTTTTTTACATAATTATTAAATTTATTATTAAATATGTTACATTTAATATTGTATTATTATTTATTACAGAAATTATAAATTTATTATTACATTGATTATTACATTGTTGTTTATTATACAAAAATTATAAACCAAAAAACAAATGAAAAAGGGGGGCGAGGAGGGAACAATCAAGAGACCGCTACGAATAAATTAGGTCCCATTCTTCCGACACTGGAAGGGCATTTTTATTAAAGGGACTCGCTTATAGGTACATTCACATGAATTTAAACTATATACTTGTTCTTTACATTTATTATACATTTATTATTCAATTTATTGCGGTACATTTAATATTGCATTGTTATTTATTACAGAAATTATAAATTTATTATTACATTGATTATTTATTGATTATTATTGAACCATTATTTATTATGCAGAAATTGTAAACCGAAACCGGAAGGACATTTTATTACAGGGTCTCGCTTATAAGTACATACGCTCAAATTAAAACTATCTTCCTGTTCATACATACAGATTCTACTATTTTGACATAAGTACTGCATTGATTATTGCACTTACGGTACATATTTTTTTTTTTTAACATTTATTATTATTACCTTTACACTAATTACACTTACGTTAGAACCCATTCACCCAACTCCATAAGGGATTTTTTGACCAAGAATCTCATTAAAGGGTCTAACTTATAGGTACCCTCGTACAAATTAAAATTATCTGCGTGTTCTATACACACAGATTCTATTATTTTTCTTTTGACATAATTATTACATTTATAAAGTACTTTACTTGATTCCCAATCTATAGCATGATTATCTGTATCCACCCAAAGAGGATGCCAGTGGGCATCGAAACTGTTGTGGAAATAAACTGTCTATTAGAGTGGGTTTTTATTATCATAATCTGAAAATAACAATCTGAAACTAAACAAAAAAATGTGATAATAATTTATATAATTCATCTAATCTATCTAAATTAATCTATGTAATCTATTCAATCTATCTAAAACTCTATCTAAATAATCTATCCAAATTAATCCAATCTACTTAATAAGACTTAATATAATGTATGATTGTCACATTTGGGGTTTATATCTGTGGAGAGAGTAAAATGGGGGCGATGCTATGGAATGGGTAAGGGGGGTTGCATATACTCATTTTTTTTTTACAAGATGTTGAGATCATCATTTCCAACTACATGCATACTGTGGAATTGGAGAAACTCGATTTTTTTATATGTTTCGACCCCCCTACTACACACCTCTCTACTGACTGTATGTGTGAGGGCCTTGCAGGAACTTCCATTGGTCTATCCAGAAACTCCTTGATTGCAGCAGTGGTGAGGGAGCAGGTCAGAGGAGGCTCAGTCATGCCAGAGTTCCAATCAATAAGCTCTGAGAGTTTGTGGCATCTGGGAGTCTTCCTGGGTCTGACACTGCAGTCTCCTACCTGTGTGTCCTCATCCCCTTCACCTCTGATTTCCAGTATCCTCTTCACTGCCTCCCTCCTCTCCTCCTCCACCTCACTGCACAGTATGGCCTGGAGCACAGCCTCACAGTGTGCATACCAGGCTGATTTCTTCACTGTAGGCATCACTATTCCTATCACCTCCTCCTCCTGACTTCTGAGCAGCTCCAGCTGGTACAGTATGTGCCTGGGACCCTCCACCCAGCTGTGATTTAACTCGATGTTGAACCAGTTTGGCATGTAGACTCCCACTATGAATTCCACAATTATCCTCAGATTCTTCAGGTTCCTACCCTTTAGCCCATGTTTGGAAATTCACAATCTGCAGAACCTTAGAGCTGTGGTGACCCACCTACTGTGACAGACTGGCCCAATCTCCAGGAGAGCTAGACTCTGAGGTACCTCTCCTGATCTGATGGCAGTGATGATTCTCTAGCCATATGATTGGTCTATGCTGAGGTCCTTGACTACCTCCTGACTGAGATGGGGTAGAGGAGGACCAACAGTGATCCTCGTGAAGTTTGGGTTGATGTCCAGCTCAGTGGCAGTCTCTGACATCTTCCCTAGGGGCCCAGACCACTTCTTGTTGCTCAGTCTTGCCATCCAGTGCAGTCACCAGGTTCTGAGACTCAGCTCCCCAGTATGCAGGTCACAGACAATCCACACCAACTTCCTGCTAAGCTTGGCCTCCACATAATGCATTACTCCTCCCTCCCAGCCAGTATTCACATTAGTACTGTCACCTCCTATGGCCAAAAGGGTCTGGTCTGCTCCTCTCTCTCTTAGCCAGTTCACCAGATGATCAGCAATGACCTCAGCATGACTTCTCTTCTCTGCAACTTCCTCTGGTACCAAATGCCACAAATATTTCCCACCTGGTTCATTGCACACTGTGTAGTGTTCTTCCTTCATGAGGCCAGGAAACTGCCTGTCACTGCCCTCAGCTTCCATCATCACTTTGGTGTCATCTCTTTTCCCATCAAAGAAGATACAGGTGATGCCATTTTCCCTAATCCCTTCATCAAACTTCTTGACCAGCTCCTTAGTCAGTCTCTCCTGAGCCCTCCTCACCTTGTTGTGGTCAATCACCAGTGCTGTGTCAAACTCTGTGATAAGACCAGCATCAATCCAAGCAGCAGTGGCAATCTCTGCAGTCTCTCTCAGCTCAGTGTGATGTCTCAAGCTAGCCAGAGCTATGTTGGTGATATCTTCAGTGTTGTATTTCTTCTTCTTAGCCACAGGCAAGGAAGAAGTTGTCGCAGCCTCTGGTATGAAGTCTTCATCCTCCTCTCTCCTCCCTGCCTCCTCCAGTATATCTCCAGTCTCCTCCAACTCTATCTCCAGCAGTGACTCCTCCCTCAACTCATCTTTCTTGGCTGACTCCTTGGCCTTCCTTCTCTGCTCCTGTCTCTGCAGCACTGCTTCCTGTCTCCTGGTCTCAGGGTAATCAGCTAGACCCATCTGGTGTGCCCCCACACTGCCCACCTTTTCTCTCTGACCTTTAATGAAGGCAAGCTTCTGCACTGGTATCTTCTCACTCGTGTAGCTGCAGTCAATGTGAACCTCACTGTTGCAGACAGGGTTGCATCCAAGCTCACTGCAGCTCAGAGCTGGATTTAGACGTGTGGAGGCCCTGGGCAGCCTCCATGTGGAGGCCCCCTACCTTAGGGGAAGACATAATTGAAGTCATCCATAAGATTCATAATATAATTAACATACATACACTTTCAAAACATCGTGCACTCTTGTGTCTGTCCATTCCACTCATTTCTGCAAAAAATGAAAGCCTCGGGTTACTCGGGTATTCCATTATAGTGAGAGTAGGCCTAAAAGAGTAATAAAAACAAAATAATAATCAGTACACAACAAATAGTAATTGGTAAAAGTTTATGTACTACAGTGGTATTGGATGTGCGTGTTTTTTTGTTGATCATCTATCAGGTTTTTCTAGTTTCAGGTTTTTTCTATTTTGATAATGGCTTGTCAATATGTGGAGGCCCATGGGCAGCTGCCCACTTTGCCCACTCCTAAATCCGGCCCTGCTGCAGCTCCTGATCACACAGTGACAGGTCAGGATGTCCACCAATTTGTCCAGTTTCATCATAAACCTATCTTTGACCTCTAGCTTCACATTGCCAATGGACACCTTCACTGCCTCATCCCACAGTGCCTTCACTTTAGCCCTGATCCTGACCTCAGTGTTGATTACAGGTCCTATGAATGGAGCATTGGCCTTTCTCCACTGAGCCAGTAGCCCTGGAACAGTGCCATTGTTAATCAGGTCATTAACTGGGTAATTTCTCCTGTCTTCCTCACTCGTCTCTCTCCTCAACAAACCATACCTCAGCAGATCTCTGGCTGTGGGCAGCTCATCAGGGGGAAGTTCCCTCCCAGTCCCCACCAAATGACTTAGGTGACAACTTGATTTGCTTCGGGTTCTGATTTCTTTCTGATTCATCCTGTGGACCTGTGAACAAAAGAAATGTCATTGAAATTTGGATAGACCTATTGATTATGTTAATTGAAATTCTTAATATCTTCCTATAAGCTCAGATAAAAGGTTGTGTTGTTATAGGTACAAGACTTAGTTATTCAAAGTAATGACAATTTCATATATCTATCATATCAGAATATACAGAAAGTTTGGGTCACATAACATTTTGAATAATTTGAATTACACAATATTTACATTACAAAGTAATCAAAATTGTCAAAAAGGAGGGAAAACACATGCATTCACAATCAAAACTCCAGCATTTGTGACTATGTGAAACTTAGAAACCATACTGCACACCAAAAATAACCAAAGTTGACCACACATATCAATGGCATATTGATATACGATGCTACAGTCATATTTAGGTTATATTTCAAACCTTTATGGTCAAATATAAGTAGGTAAATGGCTTTTTTAAACAACACTAAAGATATTTCTAAGTTTGCTAGATAATGACATCATTTGAGCATTAGTAGCTTTTGAATTGTTGACTTTACTAAAATTGACAAGACCCTTATGGCACAGAATGCTTGGGGAATGTGAGAAGGATTATTTTAAGTAAGGTTTCCTGTAGGGTTAAAAAAAAGATTTTTTTTGTTAAAATTAAGAAAAATAGAGAATAAGTACAGGGTGTCCATAAATGTTTACCCTGAAAACAGTATGCTCTCATGCTTTAATGACGAATATTACATCCGCTTTCTTTTTACAGGTGATCTCATACACGCATATAGTTTCTGTGCTGTTGTGTTTCGTCTACCGCATTCGCCGCTAGGAGTGCTGTAGTAGCTGTTCAGTTAAGATGGCATCTGTGACAGAGAAGGCACAATGTGTTGTGTGGCTTGCAGAAACAAAATCTCCTGTCAGTGTTCAGAGAAGGTTCAGAACAAAGTATGGAAAGAATCCACCTGATGTGAAGTTAATTAAGTTGTGGATAAAAAAATTCTTGGAAACTGTTTCCGCAACTGTGTACTGTACCTGGATATGCTCACCAATTACGCCATCCCCCAGCTGCAGGACAGGCAGCCAACTGTCATCTTCCAACAAGATGGGGCACTTTTTCATTGGGCGCATGTTGTTCATGAAACTCTCGACGCAACATTTCCAAATCGATGGATTGGCAGGGATGGGCCAATCCCACGGCCCCCAAGATCACTAGACATTACCCTGCTGGATTTCTTTCTCTGGGGGTCATGTTAAAGATTTGGTTTATGCAACAGTTGTTCCAGATATCAGGACATTGCGAGAACGCATTACAGATGCAATTGCAACAGTTAACCCACAAATGTTGGAAAATGTGTGGCGTGAGTGTGAATACCATTTAGACATTTTATGTGCCACTAGAGGTGCACATGTGGAAGCTTATTAAGTTCATTAACTATTAGGCCGGGTCGTCGAAAAGGGGTCAAGGTCAAGATTTTGCTTAGGTACATATTGTGAGGTTGATCATTTTGTAATAGTAGTATCCACACCAAAAATCAAGGCTGTGGGACCTTCGCTAACCCCCCCTACCGATACTCACTTTTTTCCATATGAATTTGTATGGGAAATAGGCCAAAAATTGAAAATCGTAAAAATCGACCCTAAATATTAATTTTTTTCTTTCGGATGGCCAAAATCGAGTTCCCCGGCATGAATTACATCAGAATAGACCATTCACCAACGTTTTTTGCAATCGGGGGGGGTCTTAAATCCGGTGCTGACTCATAGCACCGGATATAAGACCTAATATTACATTATTTTTGTTTTTTTCTCTCCAGATTCCTATTTAGGTACCTAGAATGATAAAAGTTTGTATTAAAATATGTTATTTAATTTTAAAATATCAGTAATAAATAAAATATAGTTAAAATCTTATTAAATTAAATTATGGCTACTAGAAAAAGAAGCCACAATGCAGCCTTTGGATATCCAGCAAAATTTTCATCTGCCATGACGCCATCAAAAGCTGATGTTGTAAGGCACTTCCATTTCATTGTTAGAGAGGAAGAATCTAAAGCACAGGGTAAAATAAGTAAAAATGATTGCTATAGCGTAGTTGTTCAAGATATAAAAGAAATTTGGCAAAAATTTTCTTTCCCATCAATTGATACAAAGGGAATTTATGTTAGAGTTACTAGACTTATAGAAGATGCTGATAAGTTAACTAAATGCCCTATGATAAAAAGAAATTAAAAATATTATGAAAAATTAAAGAAATATGATGAGATGTTTGACATCTCTCCATGCCACTGTATAATGAAGGCATAAGGGATAGAAAACTTTGTAGGTGTGAACACAAAATACCTATTATAGAATGGGAAGTTTTTATTGGTCAAAAAGAAAGAAAAAACCAGTTAGGAAAAATTGATAAAAAACTACTTAAAGTAATTTGAGAAAGTTGGACAAAATCCAAAAAGCACAGGAAAGGGAAAAGAAATCAAAAGAAAAATTAAGAGAAGCAAGGGAATTTGCATCATCAGAAGTGATAGAAGATGATAATGAAAATGAAGATGTCGATTTTCAAGACAGAGAGGACTTAGATTATGAAGAAGACTTAGAATTAATAGAAAATTTTCAAAATAGATATACCTATGAAAATTTAGCCAAAACTTCAGAATGAGCAATTGCTTCAGATTAGAACTAAACCTCTAGAAATACTAGATTTTCCATGTTACAGCCAAAGCGTTGAACGGGGTGTGAACTTAGTAACTAAATCTAGCCAGGAAAGAATTGGTTATATTAATCGGCATAAATTTATTTTAAATACTTTAGAGTCCAGAAAAGAACTGCCTAATTTTGAGTGGAAAGGTCAATGGAAGGAATAAAAAACCATTAGTTTTAGGTCAAAAATTTTATTGAATTCCTCTCTTAATTTCTAAATTTCTACCAATAATAGCTAAAAATTTATGTATTAAATTTTTTTTCATGCATTTTTGTATATTTTTAAATTTTTTTTTCATTAAAAAATAAATAACTGTTTTATAAGCGAACTTTGGTAATAATAAAAAAATTTCGAAGTAAATCACAAATTATCTTGAATTTTATGAAAAAACTGAAACCGGTAGTGGGGGTAGGGGTCCTCAGAATTCAAAAATATTTTACCAGGGTGTTACTATGATTGATTGAACCACCTTACACTATGTACCTAAGAAATAAAAAATTTCGACCTGGCCTATTAACTATGTATCAAAACTTTGTATGTTTATCTACTTATGATAAAACTGTGTTTGAATATGAGTGTTTATTTAAAAGTTATAGCATGCTTTAATCAGGGTAATCATTTATGGACACCCTATATATTAATTATGCATCCTAAAGTACTACAGCCATCAAAAAGTCATTTCCAGATGAATGATTACGGTATCTTAATTCTATAGTTTTGTCTCTCCATTGCAGTGCTAGAATTAGGCTGTAACCTTTTTGTAGTAAGGTCTTACAGATATTTTTTATTTTTTTTTAAAGTTCGGGAAGAACCGACTCGCCTCTATTTAAAAGGTCATATCTCGGCGGAAAAACAAAGAAAAAGTGAGAGGAAAGACAGAGGAAAAAGAAAGGGTGGAGGGGACAGTCGAAGTGGTAAAAGACCAAGGACTGCAGGGTCGAGCCCCATCATCCTTGGGTGCTAGGGCCGGGAGGGCGCACGTGAAACCTCCAGGAACAAGCACGTACAAACGAGCACAAAGAGCACGAGCTTAGAACCCCCTTGCGGGGGTCTTACAGATATATTTCTTAATTAATAATAATAATAATAATTAATGAATGAGTACATAGTAAATTGGAAATCATTATACAAGTGTAGCTAATATTTTAACATAAAAATAGGTTTATTTATAACTATCAGCAGGCAGAAATTTGGAAGAAAATGACTAGATTACCTGCTACTTGACTAGGTACTGGATTACTGCTATCCCAGAATATAATTATAAACATTGTAAAAAAGCCAAATTACTAGCTAAATAAATATCCGTAAAGCAAATATATTATAGATCATTTCCATAATAGGCACCAAAATTTTGATAATTTTCACAAGTTTTCATTAAAAAAAATTGTGGTCTTCAAAAAAAAAGAAAAACCATGGTTTAGTCACTTTAAATTGTATGATTTAAACCAATGATTCAGTAAACCAATCCACCCTGACTTCTTGAAATCAAAAGATTATTAATTACTTTCATGTTGATTAGAATGTATTATTTTATAGGTCTTTTGTAGTTATTTGTATTTGCTGCTTAAGAATTGGAACCTATTCATAAGTTATAGTGGTCAAAGTACATTTCATGTTTTGTTTAATGTTTGTTTCTGTTATACCATGCTGTAATTTAAAAATGATACCCTCAGTCGAACTTCTACAGAATATCATTTTTCTTTGCTCAAGGAAGATTTTTAGTACATTGAAGAATGCACAGTGTTTAATTTGCTTCATGAAGCCAAAAAGTTCTCCCTTTTTTAGTACTTTAAATAGATTTATAATTTAAAGTTAAACTTAACTAAACTGGATTTCAAGATTTAATAATGAGTAGACATAGTACTTGAAAATGTGTCTTCATGCAAACTACTCTACCTTTATTCATGTACTGCATAATGAGTATGGTAGACCAAATGTTAAAAAAAAAAATCTCATTTCGTGTCTTGTGTGGGAAACTGATGTTTTCTCAATGGTTTTCTCTAGTTGCATTTTTAAGTAATAAGCATAATAGAGTTAGGCCATGCGTGCGAGTGTTTTTCTCCTTAAAATATTGGACAGGATGAATGTATTTTTATTCTTTAATGGAGATAAACAGAACAGAAACTTATTTTCAATATTTTAATTGAAAAGGTTTGTGGAAACTGCAGATTAGTTACATATTGTTCACGACATCATCAAAGCTTGGATTGGAAGGCAGGACACAAATTGGAATGCAAAAATAAAGGTAAACATTGTATTTGGTAATTTCATATTAGCCAAATTTTTCTTTTATATGCATAAGTAATTTAGGGTCCACCAGTGTTCAGGTTTATCACTGTAATAATGACAGTTTAACCTCAAAGATTTTATTGAGTAGTGTAGTATTTAAATAATAGTAATGTTGCATACCTGAATTACAAGGTTGCTATATTCCAAGGTACTTACAAATATATTTATTTTGTGGTAATTGATGGTGACCAATTGATGGTGCTTGGCTGTACTGCTCTGAGGTGAGAGAGCTTTACTGCCCAGCTGGCTGCCAGGTCAGCGTAAAGTCTCGGGCGTAGCCTCTGGGTCTGGTGGGATATCCCTTGAACACTGGATTCTAAGAGTCTGGCCGCTTGTGAGTGACTAGTAAGACTTCGTAAAGGGCTGCATCTCGCTGTCGCTCCTGGCGGGAAATCCGTGACGCCTGCGTCGCGAGTGTTTGTCAGTTGGTAGCTGCGACACGTTTGGGACTGTCCAGCCCTGGGGAGACCTGTGGTCGGTGTAGTCTTCTGGAAGGGATGAACGTCACTTGCAAATAGGTGGATGCGTCTACGCGAGGGAAGAATTCACCCCCCCCCCCCTTTTTATATACTGGTCAGAACGTTTTTGATAGTTCTCATTGCTAGAACGCTTTATTTACTCAGAGTATTCAGAATTCGAAAGAAAAAAGTTACAATGACTGGACCGCAGAAACTGAAGGCTGAATGTGCGAGGTGTGAAGTAAACCAGTGCGTGACGAACTTCAAAGACGCCTGCTTCGAGAAGATCAACCACTCCAGCATGTGCCGCTTTTGCGAACTCGTGCAGTTTTACTTGAAGCTGAAGGAGAGGGTCCGGCGGCTCGAGTCGTCCAGATCGGCTGTTGGAGGTGCGGCGGTCACTGACGAGGCTGCGCCGCCCTCCAACCCGGAGCTCATTCAGGAGAGGATAGCTGCCGTGGAAAGGGTCCAGCGATGGAATGGACAGAGCTCGGGACCGCGGAGAAAGGGCAGAGGTGCAATCAGGGGCCAGGGTCCTAAATCAGAGTCAGGAATCGCCAGCGACCCACGTGGAATGCATGGAACCGCGGCGTAAGGTGGAGGGCGTAAAGAAGGGGCTGATAAAGAAAAAGGGTGGGAAGGGGCCTACTGATGACCCAAAGAAGCCGAAGGATGTAGCTGCCAGTCGGGGTGGGTCGGGTGGTGTAAGTGCGGCCGAGTCTATGGGTGGCGACGGGTATCGAAAGGTCTCGGGCAAGAAGGCTGCGAAGCCGAAGCCCGAGACCCCGGTTGCCCCTGTCAGGACCTCCAACCGCTTTAGTCTCCTGTGCGCGAAGGAGGAAGACACCGTTTTAATTGGGGGCTCGCAGATTAGGGGCTAGGAGAAGTACTTTGCTTCTGCAAACCGAGACAGGAGGAAGGTAAGGTGCTTACCCGGTCGGGCAACGGCGCACATAAGGAAGGAATTAGATAAGGTGCGCGTGGCTAGTCGGAGGACTGCGATCGTTGTCCATACTGGTGGCAACGACTTGTTCCTCAAAGGCGGTAGGGTAGGTTCAACGGAAGGGATCATCACCGAGATCATGTCTCTTGCGGATGATCTAAAACTTAAGACAGACAGGGGAATGTTAATGGGTATTTTACCGCGAATGAATGCCAGTGACCACGCGCTCAGTAAGGTCATTGGCATCAACGAGAGGGTGCAAGACTTGTGCGTCCCGCTGGGCGTGAGGCTTATTGACCCCTTCGACGCATTTTCGGGTAGGTGGGACCTTTACCAGAGGGATGGTGTCCACCTCAATAACAAGGGTAAAGGTGTGCTAGGCGCGATGTTCGACCGGCACCTATACAGAATGGTGAGGTCGAGTCCGGGGAGAGATGATGGGCCCCCACCGGGGTCGTGCTAGGGGGCGGTCAGAATAGGGAAGGCTCCCTCCGTGCAATGCTTTTTAATGCTAGGTCGATTAGGAACAAGTTTTGCGAGCTACGGGCGCTCTTAGCATCAGAATACCAGGATATCGTTGCTATCACCGAGTCCTGGATTCATACTGATCGCAGGGACTACGTTAGGGAGTTCGAAATTGCCGGGTATAGAATGTTTCGTAAAGACCGCACTCGTGGGGTGGGGTGGGGGGGGTGGGGTACTAATATACGTCAGAGACACGTTGAGTCCGGTTGACTGCCAGTTCCGGTCGGAACGGGAGCTGCTTGGTGTCGATCTGAACGTGGGAGGGACGAACTATAGGTTAATCTTGGTGTACAGACCTCCGCATCTCCTCCTCGAGGAGGATACAGCCCTGTACACCGAACTCAGTAGCCTGCTAGGGGATAGGGTGTGTGTAGTTTTAGGAGACTTCAACTGTCGCGGCATAAAGTGGGAAGACAGGACTGCTGATGCTCAAGGGAGGCAGCTAGTTGACTTTGCTGATGAGAACTTCCTCACTCAGTGGGTCAATGAGCCTACACGAGGCGAAAGCGTTCTAGACTTAGTATTCATGACCGAAGACAACCTCGTCACTGGCCTCACCGTTGACGAATCGTTGGGCGGGAGTGATCACGGTCTGATTAGGTTCCGTGTGTGCGTCCCTCGGGTGAAGCGCAGTAACTCGAGAGGCAGTAAGCTCAATCTCCGGCGGGCGGACTTTGTTAGCCTCCGGGATAGCGTAGGTGAGATGGGGTTAGTGGTCGGCGGCGATGTTGAGGGAGTGTGGAGTGCATTCCGGGACGAGTTTATGGTGCTTCAGTCTGCTGCCATACCCTCAAAACCGGTCACCCCTGCTTCAACGCAGCCTAAGTGGTTCAATCGTGACATCGCTTCGGCTATCCGAAATAGGAAAGTAGCGTATAGGAGGGCGAAGGCCAATCGTTCCCATGAGAACACTGAAGCGTATGTCCGCCTGTGTAGGGAAGTGAAGGCGAAGGTTAGGCTAGCGAAACGTAACGAAGAACTACGGGTGGCAGTCCTCTGCAAGGGAAACCCAAAGGAGTTCTTCAGTGATGTTAATAGTAGAAAGCCCATTAGATTATAGGCCGGGCTGAAACTCAAGATAGAATTAATCAGTCATTAACAGTTGGCTTTTGATATAAAAATAAGATTCCTGAAAAAAATAATTGGTGGCCACCAACGTGTGTCCGGCCACCCCCGTTTTTGTAAAAACATCTAATGCCGCACTAGCAAAATCAGGAAAATGGCAATATCTCTTCTGAACATGCTAGAGATATGGTTTGCATACCAAAAGATGCAGAATGTGATGTAGAACAAATTATTAAGAGTGGTATTTTTTCATAAAACCTTTAGTTTTTGAGTTAATTTAGAAAAACTAATCCTTTCGACGGACCTTAGTGACAAAAGAAATTCTAAAATAAGCATGATTTGGCTTTTTGATTACTAACATTGCCCTAAAAGGATGTTGACATGGACATAGTGATCACATGATATGACTTTTCCTTGTTATCTTGCATCCATTATGCTTGATTAAAGAATAAAGGGGGGGGGGCTGCTTCATGAACTTTTTTTAAACGTAATAAATTGAAAACGTTTTTTTTTCAGGTGCCTTTGTTATAAGTTTCCAACTGCAATTTGTCATTGAATTCAACATTTGCAATATAAAGTATGACTTCTACAAGGAAAACAGTTGCTAAAGTACTTGGTGATGTATGTTTTATGCCAGCAGAACAGTTTCCTTTAGGGAAATTGCCTACGTTGAAGCAAGTTATTGAAAGGGGTTTGTGTTTCGGAGACTATAAAACAGATGCTGTAGTGAGAGCTACTTCTGAGGCATTGCATAAATTGTGGGTCACATATAATGTTTATCCAATATCAGTAAATGCCATACAGAGCCGACTGAAAACCCAAATAAAGGAATTCAACCGCCTTCTGAAGTATGACAAAAAGAAAAGGGGACCTAAATATCATCAAGATCTGGATGAGTTTCTGAAAACTGTAAACGGTTTATTTGACATATATCAACATGATATGGATACTGCATCTGCTGGGCAATTATTACTGGTGAAGTGGATGAAGACCTTGCACTCTTAGAAGTTGGCCTGCTAAATCACTCTCGATGGCTCACCTTAGCCTGTAGAATTCTTCGCTTTTATGTTTCAAAAAAGACCCAGTAAGAACCTCAAAATCATAGTAGAATTCATCATCAAAGTATACTTTCACAGTTGGTTCAATATCAAGGCTAATAAGAGGCTAAGTGATGGGTCAATAAACCTATTCAATATGATCCAAAGAGTAAATAAATTCCCTGACAGGAAAATTAGAGAAATTTGTTATGACGTATTAAACAATAACAGCTATTTTGCTCATGGTGAAAATATTTTAGTTGGAATGCTGGCTGATGAAGATGAAGAGGTGAGGAGGTGTGCTGTCAATAAAGTTCTGTGTCTGAGGGGAGTTATAGAGGATTTTGATGATGAATCTGGTAGTAGCAATGATTTTGCAGGTGGAATAATTGAAAGTGATGATGAGAATGAAGAGGATCATGAAGGTGGTACTGATGAATATCCTGCTATAGATGAGAATGTTAGGGTCTTTAGAAAGCCAATCATCAATTTCAAAGCTTCTGCATACCACAAGCTGTCTGCTATGTCCCAATGGGAAACTGTTCCACCTGTATTAAAAGAATTCAGTAATGATGAACTGCGTGATATCATTAATACCGCATTGAAACTGGATCACGAGTGCTACAGTCAGAATGTTGAAAGGCACATCAAGCTAGTCACTGAAGCATCCTTGGCTGTTGTAGGTCATGAGCGTAGAGATGGTCTTATTAGAAACAAAATTAGATCACGTAAATTAATGAAAGATTTTGTGTCTAAAAAATATTTTAAGTTCTAGATTATTATTTATCATGCTAAAATATGACAAAATGACAATTTGTTAATTGTATAATTTAATGTTTGGCATTTTGGAATGTCAAAAAGCATTTTCAATGAATTTAAAATGGCTGATTTTGATTGATTTTGATTGCTGATTGAAAACCACTAATACATGTCAATTTGCAGCTTGAGAATGTTTTATTGTGTTGACATTCAGTTGAAAGGGGGTCTATGGGCCCAAAATATTAGTTTTTCTAAAATAACTCAAAAACTAAAGGCTTTATGAAAAAATACCACTCTTACTAATTTGTTCTAAATCAAATTCTGCATCTTTTGGTATGCAAACCATCTCTCTAGCATGTTCAGAAGAAGAGATATTGCCATTTTCCTGATTTTGCTAGTGCAGCATTAGATGTTTTTACAAAAACAGGGGTGGCCGGACACACGTTGGTGGCCACCAATTATTTTTTTCAGGAATCTTATTTTTATATCAAAAGCCAACTGTTAGTCACTCTGATAAATTAAAATCAATCAAAAATTATAGTTTCAGCCCGACCTACCATTAGAAGGACCGAAGCGGCGTTCTGCGGACCTCCGACGCGGACATCGCTAATGTGCTAAATGAGGACTTTGCGCGAGTGTTCACCAGGGAGGACACCCGCGTCATCCCCGAGCCAGGCGTCAGGCACGAAGGTGCTGGCCTGGATAGTGTTCGATGTACCGCGATAGTCGTTGCCGATAGAATAGACAAACTGTGCGCGTTTAAGGCTCCTGGGCCAGACCAGTTTCTCCCCAGAGTGTTGCGGGAGGTGCGCGACCAGGTGGCTCCCCACCTGGCTACAGTCTTGAACAAATCGTTGGAGACGGGCCAGGTGCCTGGTGATTGGAGGGAAGCCAACGTGACCCCTATCTTTAAGAAAGGGGATCACGAAAGTCCAGAGAACTATCGTCCCATTAGTCTCACTTCAGTTGTAGGTAAATTATTAGATGGGATAATAGCCGATAGGATCGTTGACCATTTGGATTCCTACAAGCTGCTTGTGGACTCCCAACATGGGTTTAGACTGCATAGGTCGTGTGTCACCAACTTGCTCGAGTTTTTCCACGTCATGTTGGGTGAGTATGATAAGAGTAGGGCGATTGATATACTTTATCTCGACTTTCAGAAAGCCTTTGATAAGGTACCTCACCGCCGGCTAATGGCGAAAGTGCGCGCGCTGGGTATCGGTGGGGAAGTAGGTAGGTGGATTGAAAACTGGCCCTAGAATAGGCGGCAGAGGGTTGTTATTAAAGGGGTTAGTTCGGGTTGGGCCTCGGTCACTAGTGGGGTTCCTCAGGCTTCCGTTTTGGGGCCACTGTTGTGTATCATTTACGTAAATGATATCGACGGTGGCATCGTCAGTCGGATCGCCAAATTCGCTGATGACACCAAGCTTGGGGCCAATATTGGGACGCCCGAAGCGATCGAGCAACTGCGTGCGGACCTAGGTAGGATAGGAGAGTGGTCCGAAAAATGGCAAATGCCGTTTAACTTGGGTAAATGCAAAGTAATGCACATTGGCTATGCCAATCCCAAGTCGGACTACTCAATGTTGGGGAGTAATATCCAGGCGACTGATTTGGAAAAGGACTTGGGTGTACTAATTAGCAGCGACCTTAAATTTACCAAACAGTGCGTAGAGGTTGAAAAGAAAGCCCAGAAGCTGTTAGGTTATATCAGGAGGCAATTTCAGTTTCGGAACAAGGAGATTGTGCTCTCTCTGTACAATTCCCTGGTTCGGCCGCACCCGGAATATGCTGTGCAGTTTTGGTCGCCCACCCTCAGGAAAGATATTGAGAGGCTGGAGCGAGTGCAGGCGAGGGCCACAAAGTTAATCCCTTCCGTTAGGCATTTGGGCTACAATCGACGGTTACGCGCCCTGAACTTGTTTTCGCTGGAAACTCGGAGGCTGCGCGGTCAACTGATCGAGGTTTTCAAGTTCTTACGCGGGTTCAACGATGTCGATTTTAGAAGCATGTTTAGTTTAAATGATAACCCAACTCGCAACAATGGTTGGAAGTTGGACCAAATCTTGCACACTATTTGAGGATGTAAAAAATTTTCCCTGGCACCCGTTGCCATTGGTACCTCCTCGGTATGGGCCGCAAGGCCTTTTGAGGTTGTACTTTTCCTTGTAACTCCTTGTAACTCTCTCTCTCTCTACTGAAGAGGTCCGCTCTTTCCTTGACCTTTCGAACATGCCCTTCCCCTCAATTATCCCCATTTCATACAACATCTACCCCCCCTGGCTCCTCACCCCTATCAAGTTTTGCAGGGACCTCTGTGCCCTACCGAAGAATACCACGAGTGCTACCGTATACAGGTCGCTCTTCCATGAACATGCAACCCACCATCCGGAAATAGTCCCCATTTATACAGATGGTTCTCGTTCGGAGACTGGTGCGGCCGCCTCAGTGATACTGGCCCAGCAACTTTCTCGAGGCGTTGGCCTGCCCCGCGAGACCTCCGTTTTCTCGCAGAACTCTTCGCGATTAAGGAGGCCCTCGACATAGTGCGCACTTATTCTGCCAGCTCTTTCGTCATTTATTCAGATTCCCAAAGCGCACTTCTCTCCCTATAGAGATTTAACCCCCTTCACCCGCTCGTCTGTACCATCCAGCAGATCTTCCATTTTTTAACAGCCTTCCGACACAAGACAATCGCCTTCTGCTGGGTCCCGGCACATGTCGGCATCCAGGGTAATGAGGAGGCGGACCGCACGACAAAGTCGGCCTGCTTACTGCCGACCTCCTCCCGGCCCCTCCCTTTCTCCGACTTCTTCCCGACTCTCCGCTCCCACTTCCGCTCCATCTGGCAACGGGAATATAATAATAATATCCCAACATATACAGAACAAGCTAACATTCTAATTAATCACTATGCAAAGATAAGTCACTTAAACAGAGACAACAACCAGAAACACGCAGACAGACAAACAGCCAGACGCAAGAAAACCTACGGACTCGACACGACCATTACACCCTTCAATACAGACCAGACCACCAAAATCAGCAACATATTCATACCAACACTGTATTATTCCTGACATATGGAAACAAGGTAAAATTATTACACTACTCAAACTAAACAAAAATCCAACAGAACCAGCTTCCTATAGACCCCATTACTTTACTATGCACACCTTCCAAAGTAACAAAGACTAATCTTACAAATCACCAACCCACACGTACCACTATCGCCTACTCAACATGGATTCGGACTTCACCACTCAACCACGACATTACTCACTAACCTCACACAGCACATCATGGATGGCATCAACTCCAGACGACCAGCTCAACGTACACTATTAGCAACAATAGACATTAATAAAGCATTTGATGCTATCCCACGCTTCCCTCTCATAAACAAAATACTCAACACACACATGCACAATAACACTAAAAGATGGCTGAGCAACTGTCTTTCAGGAAGATACATGTCACATTTAATGGCAAGTCATCCAAAAACAAGCTTTTTCCGAACGGGGTCCCTGAAGGCTCTGTTCTCTCACTTCACTGTTCAACTTATACATGCATGACGTTCCAGCACCCATAGATAACAAGCTTACCTTATCATCATATGCAGATGACATCACTCTAACATCCACCCCATGCATGGGGTGCATTTTAATGAAATAGGTAATGCTAGGCTAGGTAGGTTAATAGACGAAAACGTGCGAAAGCTGTATAGGTCGAAGCCTTCTTTAAACGTTGTGGGTCCGGGAAACGCGGGCCCGACGTGATAAATAGTTTAAAAAGCGGGCCCGTGGTAAAAAATAACTTAAACGTCTTTTATTGCAACGCGCGTAGTATTAGAAATAAATTAAATGAATTTAAGGCGGTAATTTATTCCGGCAACTATGATATAGTTGCTATCACTGAAACTTGGTTAAATACCGTGACTCGGGACTTGTTGGGGGAACTTGATATACCGGGTTTTAAAATCTTTACTAATGATAGGTTACATAGATTTGGAGGCGGCGTTTTGCTGTACATTCGTAATTCCCTTAGGGCTATCGAGGTTAAGTTAGATTTTCCGGCAGCAATTAATGCGATCTGTGTTGAAGTTAGGGCGCGTAGTATTAGTTTTAATTTTGTCGTTGTTTATAGACCTCCCGTTCAACCCCTCGATATAGATACTAGATTTTACTCACTTCTTGGTAATTTTATTGACAATCGGAATAGTATAATTGTCGGAGACTTTAACTGTCCTAATGTTAATTACGAGAATTTTACGGGTAACGAAGAGGGTTTGAGACTGGTTGAGTTTATGGACGATAACTTTTTACGACAGATAGTTACCCAACCAACGCGCGGTGATAATATCTTAGATTTGGTGATGACGAACGGCGAGAATATAGTCGAAAGTTTAGAAGTAGGCGAGAGTTTAGGATGTAGCGATCATCAAATTCTTAGGTTTAAGTTATTGATAGAAAACACACAGGATAGTAACGTAATAGAAGTCCCTGATTTTCGTAGGGCTAATTTTGATAGTTTTGCTGATAGGATGAGAGTAGTGGACTGGGATAACTTATTTATGGGTAATGATACAAATTTGCGTTGGGTGGCGTTTAAAGAAAGTTTTAGGAATATTGAAAGGGAGTTTATTCCTCGTAGGCCCAAGCGCGTTAGAAATCGTGGTAGGCCGAAGTGGTGGACTAGGGAAGTAGGCGAGTTCATAAACGAGCGTAATAGAGCGTATAGACTTAACAAGCGCAATGGCCAGGTAGCTAACTTTAATAGATATATCGAGCTTAGACGTCAGGTTAAAAGATCAGTTAGGAATGCCAAGCGTAATTTAGAGATAGTTATAGCTGCGGATAGTAAACATAATCCAAAAAAGTTTTTTGAATACGTAAATAATCGTAAGCCGGTAAAGGATAACATAGGCCCTCTATTGGATGTAAATGGCGCTTTGGCTTCTGACGCTCAGGCGATGGCGGGTATTTTCAATAACTTTTTTGCGACAGTTTTTACCGTAGAGGACGTAAATAATGTCCCCGACGTTGACGATATCGTTCCATTTAGTAGCGAGACTATTTTAGATGAAATAACTGTTTACGATGCTGAGATTGCGCATTATATCGATAGGCTAAAAGTTAGCAAGGCTCCAGGCCCTGACGCTTTTTATCCTAGACATTTGAAAGATTTGAAAGACGTTATCGTAGGCCCCTTAGCGAAGATTTTTAATCAGTCACTCGAAACGGGGATTATTCCTGAAGACTTCAAATTAGCTAACGTCACGACTATTTTTAAAAAAGGCGACCGCGCGGTAGCTAGCAATTATAGGCCCATTAGCTTAACGTCAATTGTCGGTAAACTTTTGGAATCCGTAGTTAGGGATCGTATTATCGATCACTTAGAAAGTAGGGGTTTGATTAATAGTAGTCAGCACGGGTTTCGACGCCATAGGTCTTGTTTAACAAATTTGTTAGAATTTTATAACGAAATAGTGCGCGAATACGATAGGCATAGGGCAGCTGACGTTATTTATTTAGATTTTAAAAAGGCGTTCGATACAGTTCCGCATAGGAGACTAATTGCGAAGGTTAAAGCGCACGGTATCCGCGGTCAGGTAGCTAACTGGTTAGAAGAATGGCTTCGTGCTAGGAGGCAGAGGGTCGTAGTTAATGGTAGTGAATCGGGGTGGTTAGAGGTAGGTAGTGGTGTCCCACAGGGTTCAGTGTTAGGCCCATTGTTATTCGTAATTTACATTAACGACATAGATGTAGGATTGATTAGTAACGTGTCAAAATTCGCGGACGATACTAAAATAGGCGGTAAGGTTGTTAACGAGGACGATAGAAATAGGATCCAAGACGATGTAGATAGGATTATGGAGTGGACGGATAAGTGGCAGATGCAATTTAACGTAGATAAATGTAAAGTTTTGCATATAGGTTCTCGCAACAATAATTACGTGTACACGATGGATGATAGGGATTTAGCGAGCGTTGACGAGGAAGTAGATTTAGGCGTACGCGTAACTAAAGATTTAAAGGTTAGGAACCAGTGCCTGGAGTCTTGCGCAAAAGCTAATAGGATGTTAGGCTTCATAGCGCGTAATTTCGAATTTAAATCGAAGGATATTATATTGCCCCTTTACAAGTCCCTAGTCAGGCCTCATTTGGAATATGCCGTTCAGTTTTGGTGCCCGTACTTGCGTGAGGATATTGATAGGTTAGAAAGGGTTCAGCGTCGTGCCACGAAACTTATTCCGGCATTGCGCAATAAGCCTTATGAAGATAGGATTAAAGTGTTAGACTTGTATTCACTCGAAACTAGGAGATTAAGGGGGGAGCTTATTGAAGTTTTCAAAATCGTTAATAACATCGATAAATTTTGACAAATTGTTCACTTTCGATAATAGTAATACTCGCAATAACGGATTCAAGTTGCGTGGCAGACGTTTCATTACTAATATCGCTAAAAACTTCTTTACGTTTAAAGTAATTGATAAATGGAATAATCTTCCCGCGTCAGTCGTTCATTCTACCAGCGTTAATGTGTTTAAGAACCGTCTTGACAGACATTTTAAAAATATTAACGTTGTTTAAAATTAAAAAAGAAAGTTAACAACAGGAGCTCTGGTGGTGGTGCTCGAGGATGAGTCTGTTGACGATGAATGCCAGCTTGTGACATGCCAGCGTGTGATGCCAGCAATAAAAAAAAAAAAAAAAAAAAAAATTAGACTAACACGAATGTAGATGTAGCTCATAGCGTAAACTAACCCACTTTTTGTTTAACTTTACCTACTTTTTTTTTTTTTATCCTCCTTACTTTGCATGTCTCTAACTCTTTTCTTGCATGTTTGTAGTTTGCATGGTATGACAGTGAGTTAAGACTGTGTTTGCATGGTTTGTAAGCGTTCTTATTTTACTTCTTTTCATCTTTCACCCCTCTCCTATATTCTCCGACTATTTTCTGACTTGTCGGCAGTGGCCGGCGGATGATGATGGTGAGACTTTTTCCCTCTTTTTCTGAATGAATGTTAACCCACGAATGATAGGTGTTGCTCCTTACTTAACCCCTTATTCTCCTCTCTTCTCTTAACCCCCTACTCTCTCCTTTCTCTCGGGCTAGCCTTAGAGTGGATCTTAGGGTCTTTGTTAGCCTTAGCTTCTGTAGATCTGTAGAAGACTGCTCACACACAATAGACTCAAAGTAGCGCCCACAAAATCAACCATCACCTTGCTTACAAGCAATACAAAAGAACACCAGATAACTCCACAGCTTACACTAAACAACACCAACATTCCACACACTCACGGGACCAAAATACTTGGTCACATACAACACATCATTATCTTTTGCAAACCACATTCAGGACATTAAAAACAAATGTACGTCAAGACTTAACACGCTTAGGGTACTAACAGGCACAAACTTTGGACACCAGAAGGAACAACATCACTCATATACAAACAATATATTCGCTCAGTTATGGACTATGCTAGCCCATGCTGGGCACCCATTATCTCAAACACACACACACACACACACACACACACACACACACACACACACACACACATACACACCTTACAGACAGTACAAAACAACGCACTTCGTATCATTACAGGATGCACTCAAACAACACCAATAGAACACCTGCACACAGAAACAAAAATACTGAAAGTTAGGGAACACAATTCATGGCAGCAGCGACAACTAATCAACAACACCCTTCCCACTACATGTACAATCATGCACCGACACCTCGCACCATTAAGGTAACACCAGAGAGACATTATAACCAAATACTCCATTCCATACCACGCCCCACAGACATCACACAGTACAGAAAACACACACACACACACACACACACACACACACACACACACACACCACACACACACTACAAGCATGACGATTCGGTGCGAAGCCGCCACCCATTAATAGGTCAGAGATCAGCCTGAGCAGATCGAATCGAGTTAACTTAGCACGATTCCGATGTGGACATCACCCCAACTTACGGACATATAAACACAGACTAGACAACTCCACAGACGACACCTGCCACCTGTGCCAGGACACACCACAAACAATTGAACACATTATGACAGACTGTACCGCTCTAGCACAACAACGAACACAACACAACAGCACTAGTGCGCTGAACCTCTGGTCCACTCCGGAGAGGGCGATCGGTTACCTGCGTGCCGCAGGCTTGCTCGATCATGGTGGGCTGATCGGCTAAACAACAACAACAACAACAACGGGAATGGGGCCAGGCCACACACAACAAACTCCACAAGATCAAACCGCAACTAGATACTGGGCCTCCTCATTTCACCGGTCCCGCCATAAAGAAGTGATTTTAGCCCGTCTCCATCCGCCTCGGACACACACGCATTACACAGTCATCTTATGGCTAAATCGCCAACCCTGCTCTGCCCTACCTGCCATACCCCAATCACCGTCGTTCACCCTCTGGTTGAATGGCCGAACCTGTCCGCTCTTCGTCGCGAGTGTTTCCCTCTCTCGCCCAATTTCCATACCCGAGCGGCGACAATCCATACTCTCCGAAGGCTCCCATTTTTCAGTGGAAGCGATTTTCCTTTTCCTCACCCATTCCCATCCGCTTCATCGCATCTAAGTCCATACCCCTCCTTCCGCCTATCCAGCAACTGAACCTTACCCACTCCCCTAGCCTACCATCCCCAACCCAGTGACACCACCCACCCACTGTCTCGCCGAGATATGTACCACTTTTCCTCGGTACGAATCGGCGATAAAATAAAGAAAGTTAAAAAACAATCCTTTATAGCAATTTCATTAACATTAATTTCATCAAGATATACATTTCTTTTAATAGTAAAAATCATGAAATTTGTTTTACCGGTATTTGGGAAGAGTTTATTGGTGGTCAACCACTTCATTGCACTGATGAATTCTGAATGAAATATATTCTTAGCTGATTTAACATCTTTGCAAGAAAAAGACAGTCGTCATCCGCAAACATTAAGAAGCTCAGTCTATCAGATGAACTACGTATTTATAACTCTATGGCGTACCACTTAAAGAGCTCCGCGTACCACAGGTTGGGAATGTTCCAATAAAGCATAAAATATGCTTGAAAATGGCAGTTCTAGTGGTATGTATACTCGTACATAGGAAAGCATTAACTGTCGGTTCTAGATCTATATTTCTTGCTACATCCATTGTACTCATGTTCCCCATACATGCAGAAATTGAAGAAAAAATTATTATTATTATTATTATTAATAATTATTATTATTATTATTAGCCCCTTTTTCAGATTTCTAAAAATAATTTCAACTAAAGAACTTATTCAAAATTATTCGAGAACAAAATGGGGAAAATCGCTTTTAATTTGACTTTTCGTTTGTACACTTCAGACCTCATTAACCCTTTCCCGCCGGGAGTTACCAAATGGTATCAGTCTATATATATTATTGAAATTTTATATTTATTTTAACATTTGCGAGAATATGATATAGCCGTCTGCGAAAGTTGTTTTTAACGAGTATAGCCGGCTGGGAAGGGTTAAACGAATAAAAAGTTTGGTGAACAACTCTAAAACCGAAAAATATTTCTTTATTTAACAGTATAGTGTGTCACTGAAAAACTATTTTTCTTGTTAGAATTAGTGTCTCATGCGAGTTTGGCTTCCAACGATATTTTGTTCCCCGAGTATGAAATTGATTTGGAACCAGAAGAAATTGAAATACAAAAAGAGAAGACGGACGAAGAGGTTTTGGCCGATTATGAAAATTTGTTGAAAAAAGGACAGAGAACAAACGTCAGCGAATGTAAGTAACACTTTTGACTCGTTATAACGTACAGGTTTAGTTCATCAATAAATCATTTTCTGATTATATACTGGCCTCAAAGTTCAAATTATACCACTTCGTAGTGGGTGGTAATGTTGAGATTCTTGCGGTATTTTCAGTATTTACTTCGGGTTTCAAGGAGTTTATATGCATTTAAAAATGTTGGAGTTATTTTCTTTTTGAACAGGAAGTTCAAATAATAATAAATCTGCTAATCTAATCTAATTTCTCTACCAACTTTCTCCAAAGGACTTACAGTGGATAGTTTCTTGTTGGTCATTTAGTTTAATACCTTCTTTATTCATTTTGTATTTCATTAAATATTGGCCTCACTTTTTTTTCTCTTTAGGCGATTTTAAAGAAAAAGATGTGTTAAAAATGGCAGCGCGAGAAACTGACAAACAATTTGCCAAATTTCGCACCAGAATCAACCCATATCCTGATCAGGTCAGTATTTATTCTCATCTCTGGTTGTAAGAAATTAAGAAGAATTTTTGTATTTCTTTTACAGAGAGAAAGAATGTTAAGAGCAGGCCGTCTACATAAAATCTAAAGGCAGGAAATTTTGCTAGAAAATAGGAAAAAGTAGGAAATTTACTTTTGAAAAATAGGAAGCTAGGAATTTTGCATTGAAAATAGCTACAAATATCTGTAGGACAAATTACCGATATATTTTCATTCCTTTTAGGTTTTATTAAAAATTAAGTTGTTCAACATTTGTATAAGAGGTGTAAAAAGTATCGAAATTTGTTACTTAAGTTAAAGTACCGCTACTTTGACGAAAATGTACTTAAATTCATGTGAAAGTACCATTCCTGAAATGTATTTCAGTAAAAATTAAATAATATCTGCTTTGATACGTACTCAGGTAGTAAAAGTAAAAAGTAGCATCTCAAACATAATATCGATGATGATGAACATTACTTTGTAACGACGATAAACTATGTACTAATTATATTTATTAGGTAATAATGAAAAAACAAATATTTGACTTCAACCGGCAGATTTTGACAGACTATAAAGAAAGCAAGACGCGAGTGATTGGCTAATTTAAATGCCGCGCGTCTGATCGGTTGCTTCAAACATAGGGTTTTTTTGGAATGTTTGGGGAAAGTAACGAAAGGTATCGATAGAAATATAGTGGAGTAAAAGTAAAATATTTTTTCTCTCAAAATTTACTTAAGTAGTAAAAGTATTTAAAGATAGAAGTACTTTTTAAAAAGTTACTTAAGTATGGTTACTTCGTTACTTTACACCTGTTTCCTATATAGCATAATAAGCACAAATAACCAATATTTTATTATTGTTTTATGCAGAAAAATGATTTGTCTTTAATTTGTTTTCTAAATTTTTTGTGAAGGTCTGCTAAAGGTAAAAATTTGACCTTAAATATAGGTCATGTGACCAAATTTTTATTTATTACCCTACAACAATGAAACATACATATTTGGAATCCTCAGTCTCTCCTGATTTTAAAAATATACGAGTTGACTGAAATATTCTAAAGAATAGTTAAGATATTTGACCTTAAAAGAAGGAGGGTCATGAGGTGACCTGAATTTGACCTGACCTATACTTCGAAAACTATTGGATGGATCAGTCTAAGATGTGGAATTTCGTTTTCTGTAGCCAAAACTACCTTGTACCGTATACCACTTTTCATAAAAATTGAAGAGTTGACCCCTCAAATTTGAAAAAATCATCGAGTCACTTGTCCTAGAACTCCTCCATAATAAAATCTGAAATACTCAACATTTCATAAAACTCGTATTTTTAGTTTATTTATTTATTGTGGGTTAGGTAATAAACACGTGTTTAGTAATTAAATAAAAATAAAAGCACTCTCTCAGAGAACAGTCTATTAATATTCTCAGTACAGGTTTCCGTATCATCCCACTTGTTCCCATTTCATTCCGTGCGCAACACTGGGAAAGCTGAGAGTGAGAATATCGAAGGCGGCATTTTCAGATTGGTCAATTCCCAATTCATGCCATTTTCATCCTCATCCACGGCTTTCTCACTTTGGTCCAGGTTAGCTTAGCTTAGCCATTCCCGTTTGACGCCTTAACCACGAATGGGAATGGAGTGACATTGTTTCTCAAATCGAGAAACCCTCTCAAATTTGGGTTTCTCTCTCTTTCATTTTCATTTGTGGAATACGAGTGGGAATGTCATTGAATGGGCAGTAACCCAGGTTTCGCCACTTCACTTGTCAGTTTTCAGATGTACAGTGAAAGAGCTAAAGTTGAGTCCTTAAATACTGGAGGGTTAGAGCTCAGGTGTTTGTCTAATCGTTGGATTAAATCTACTGTTTCTTTTTGATAAGTTAAAATTTGGACGTTTCATTTAAAACAAAGTTGACTGTTAATCTTTTCATATAATTATCTGAATTAAAAAATATTTTGCCTTCATTCCAGTTAATTGGGTGATTATTATGTTGGACGTGTTTAATAATAAGTATGTATATGTATCATCAAAATTTCAAGTATGGAAGTCCTTTTCTGACTTTTTTGGTTACTGTATTCGTTTTCACGAAATGTAGCAATACAGTTTTGACAAAGGTCATTCAACTACTTGTATCATATGTGAATTTGGGGCCTTTCTGTTCGGAACAAAATCGAAAATTTCTTGAAGAGGAAAGCTGCCTAGAGTGAATGAATTCTGAATTTCTTTATAAATTCTTTTGAAAATCGCACTTACTGGTGCATTTTTTCCTTAACTAGAGAAATAAAATATTTTTTAATAACGGAATGCTGTTCTACAAATCTGTCAACAACTGGACTCAGGCATCTTCTCATTGGCTTACCCTCTCTCAGAAACATATTCCTCAATGGAAAGTGCCACTTAGATCAGATTGTAGTCTTTTCTTCTGAAAGAACTCTTTAAAAAATGAGAAGATATACAGTATAGCAAAACAATGTGCAGATTTATCTTCTTATATTTACCAATCCTTTCTGACCTTTTCAGCATTTTTATTGACATTCCAAACTGTTTTTAAAAGTGGAACCATCACTGCTCTATGACAGAAGTTCTCTGATATGTAAGCCGTCATCTTTTCGTCAATGATACCCTAATCAGTAATCATGGTTGCTTTGATCGCGATCAAACAGCATCTATTCGTTAATGATATCGTTTCAAAGCAATCATGATTGAGGTACCAAAGCTATCATTCTGTAAAGGATGCTCACGTTCTGTTTACGCTAAAAACCGTCGTCATTCGTGCTTGCAAACAAAAATAAACAAAACGCCGCTTACCCTAAAGAGTTAAAGGTAAAAATATGACTTCATAAGTAATCGCAATGTAAGTGCATTTAAGGTTATTACATTTTTAAGATAAATTTTAAGTAGAAGATAATTAACTAACCGAATTCACCCGTTATGCTAAAAAAAAAAAAAAATCAACAAGGATTTTTTTTCCTAGATATTTTTTTTATGCAGGAAGGAGAGGCCAAGGGCGAAGCCCACAAAAGCGCACCCCCCCTCTTCCCCCCCAATAGAAGAACAGAGCCAAAATCAAGGTCCAGGGTTTTCGAGATGCCTAGACACACTGCGTTTGAAAGATGGGAGGTCATAGACAGGAGGAAAGATGGATTGAGGAAGATTGTTCCAGAGTTGACCGGTTGAATAGATAAAGGACTGGAAATACCGATTAACCCTTGCGTTAGAGAGTTGGACAGAAAAGGAATGAGAAAGTGTAGAAAGTCTGGTGCTGCGTCCTCTCCTTAAAGGAGGAGGCATGCAGTTAGAGTTCAGAAGAGTAGTGTCCGTTATAATAGCGAGAGTAAAGAGAGAGTGAGGCAACATTGCGGTGAAGAGAGGGATTGAAGACAGTCAGTAAGAGGCGGGGAAATGACGAGACGAAAAGACTTTGATTCCACCCAGTCAGGTACGGCTGTGTGGGTTGAGCCAACCCAAACATGAGAAGCATACTCCATACAGGGACAAGACCCCTGTACAGAGACAGACAGGGGTGAAGAAACTGCAAAACCGGTATAACATACCTAACCTCTTAGAAGCTGTTTTATAATGAGAGTATATGTGATCTTTCAAGAAAAGATCACGAGAAAAGGAAACGCCAAGAATGTTAAAAGAAGATCTACAGAAGCTAAGGCTAACAAAGACCCTAAGATCCACTCTAAGGTTAGTCCGAGAGAAAGGAAAGAGTAGGGGGTTAAGAGAAGAAAATAAGGGGTTAAGTAAGTAGCAACACCTATCACTCATGGGTTAACATTCATTCAGAAAAAGAGAGAAAAGACTCGCCATTATCATCCGCCGGCCACTGCCGACAAGTCAGAAAAATAGTCGGAGAGAATAGGAAAGGGGTGAAAGATGAAAAGAAGTAAAATAAGAACGCTTACAAACCATGCAAACAGTCTTAACTCTCAGTCATACCATGCAAACTACAGACATGCAAGTAAGGAGAGGATAAGAAAAAAAAAGTGGGTAAAGTTAAACAAAAAGTGGGTTAGTTTACTCTACGAGCTACATCTACGTTCATGTTAGTCTAATTTTTTTTTTTTTTTTTTATTGCTGGCATCACACGCTGGCATGTCACAAGCTGGCATTAATTGTCAACAGACTCATTCTCGACCACCACCCCCAGAGCTGTTACTAATTGTTTTTTTATTTTAAAGAACGTCAATATTTTTAAAATGCCTATCTAAACGGTTCTTAAACATATTAACATCTACGTTCATGTTAGTCTAATTTTTTTTTTTTTTTTTTTTTATTGCTGGCATCACACGCTGGCATGTCACAAGCTGGCATTAATTGTCAACAGACTCATTCTCGACCACCACCCCCAGAGCTGTTACTAATTGTTTTTTTATTTTAAAGAACGTCAATATTTTTAAAATGCCTATCTAAACGGTTCTTAAACATATTAACGCTGGTAGAGTTCACGACTGACGCGGGAAGATTATTCCATTTATAAATTACTTTAAACGTAAAGAAGTTTTTAGCGATATTAGTAATGAAACGTCTGCCACGCAACTTAAATCCGTTATTACGAGTATTGCTATTATCGAAAGTGAAGTTTGTCAAAATTTACGTTATCAATGTTATTAACGATTTTGAAAACTTCAATAAGCTCCCCCCCTTAATCTCCTAGTTTCGAGTGAATGCAAGTCTAACACTTTAATCCTATCTTCATAAGGCTTGTTGCGCAATGACAGAATCAGTTTCGTGGCACGACGTTGAACCCTTTCTAACCTATCAATATCCTCGCGCAAATACGGGCACCAAAACTGAACGGCATGTTCTAAATGAGGCCTGACTAGGGACTTGTAAAGGGGCAATATAATATCCTTCGATTTAAATTCGAAATTACGCGCTATGAAGCCTAACATCCTATTAGCTTTTGCGCAAGACTCCAGGCACTGGTTCTTAACCTTTAAATCCTTAGATACGCGTACGCCTAAATCTACTTCCTCGTCAACGTTCGCTAACTCTACCATCCATCGTGTACGTGTAATTATTGTTACGAGAACCTATATGCAAAACTTTACATTTGTCTACGTTAAATTGCATCTGCCACTTAACCGTCCACTCCATAATCCTATTTACATCGTCTTGGAGCCTATTTCTATCGTCCTCGTTAGTCGTTAACAACCCTACTGCCTATTTTAGTATCGTCCGCGAATTTTGACACGTTACTAGTCAATCCTACATCTATGTCGTTAATGTAGATTACAAATAGCAATGGGTCTAACACTGAACCCTGTGGGACACCGCTACCTACATCTAACCACGCCGATTCACTACCATTAACAACGACCCTCTGTCTCCTAGCACGAAGCCATTTCTCTAAACAGTTAGCTACCTGACCGCGTATACCGTGCGCTTTAACCTTCGCAATTAATCTATGCGGAACTGTATCGAACGCCTTTTTAAAATCTAAATAAATAACGTCAGCCGCTCTATGCCTATCGTATTTGCGCACTATTTCGTTATAAAATTCTAACAAATTAGTTAAACAAGATCTATGGTGTCGAAACCCATGCTGACTACTGTTAATCAAATCTCTACTTTCTAAGTGATCGATGATACGATCTCTAACTACGGATTCCAAAAGTTTACCTACAATTGACGTTAAGTTAATGGGCCTATAATTGCTAGGTTGCGTGCGGTCGCCTTTTTTAAAAATGGGCTTAACGTTAGCTAACTTGAAGCCTTCAGGAATAATCGCCGTTTCGAGTGACTGATTAAAAATCTTCGTTAAGGGCCTACGATAACGTCTTTCAAATGTCTGGGATAAAAAGCGTCAGGGGCTGGAGCCTTGCTAACTTTTAGCCTATCGATATAATGCGCAATCTCACCCTCGTAAACAGTTATTTCGTCCAAAATAGTCTCGCTACTAAATGGAACGATATCGTCCACGTCGGGGACATTATTTACGTCTTCTACGGTAAAAACTGTCGCAAAAAAGTTATTGAAAATACCCGCCATCGCCTGAGCGTCAGAAGCCAAAGCGCCGTTAACATCCACTAGAGGGCCTATGTTATCTTTTATCGGCTTACGATTATTGACGAATTAAAAAAACCTTTTTGGATTAGGTTTACTATCCGCAGCTATAAGTATCTCTAAATTACGCTTAGCATTCCTAACTGATCATTTAACCTGACGTCTAAGCTCGATATATCTATTAAAGTTCGCTGCCGTGACATTGCGCTTATTAAGTCTCCCGCTCTGTTACGCTCGTTTATGAACTCGCCTATTTCCATAGTCCACCACTTGTGCCTACCATGATTTCTAGCGCGCTTGGGCCGACGAGGAATAAACTCCCTTTCAATATTCATAAAACTTTCTTTAAACGCCTCCCAATGCAAATTTGTGTCATCACCCATAAATAAGTTATCCCAGTCCACTATCATCCTATCCGCAAAACTATCAAGATTAGCCCTACGAAAATCAGGGACTTCTATTTCGTTACTATTCTTAGTGTTTTCTATCGATAACTTAAACCTAAGAATTTGATGATCACTTCATCCTAAACTCTCGCCTTCTAAACTATCGACTATATTTTCGCCGTTCGTCATCACCAAATCTGAAATATTGTCACCGCGCGTTGGTTCGGTAACTATTTGTCGTAAAAAGTTATCCTCCATGAACTCAATCAATCTCAAACCCTCCTCATTACCAGTAAAAGTCTCGTAATTAACATTAGGGCAGTTAAAGTCTCCGACAATTATACTATTCCGATTGTCATTAAAGTTACCAAGAAGTGAGTAAAATCTAGTATCGGTGTCGAAGGGTTGAACGGGATGTCTATAAACAACAAAATTAAAACTAATACTACGCGCCCTAACTTCAACGCATATCGCATTAATTGCTGCCGGAAAATCTATCTTAACCTCGATAGCCCTAAGAAAATTACGAATGTACAGCAAAACGCCGCCACCAAACCTATGTAACCTATCATTAGTAAAGAGTTTAAAACCCGGTATATCAAGTTCCCCCAACAAGTCCCGAGTCACAATATTTAACCACGTTTCAGTGATAGCAACTATATCGTAGTTGCCGGAATAAATTATCGCCTTAAATTCGTTTAATTTATTTCTAATACTACGCGCGTTACAATAAAAGCCGTTCAAGGTATTTTTTACCACGGGCCGACGTTTTAAATTATTTTTCACGTCGGGCCCGCGTTCCCCGGACCCACAACGTTTAAAGAAGGCTTCGACCTATACAGCTTTCGCACGTTTTCGTTTATTAAACTACCTAGCCTAGTATTACCTATTTCATTAAAATGCACCCCCATCTTTTATAAAAAGGCTAGGATCACTGAATTCGGACCACAGCTTTACGAAGGGTACATTTTCCTCAGCACAAATCTCTTCTAATTTATTATTAAAATATATTGTTTTTGACGTAATCCTAAGACCCAACCCGTGCCTAGGGGTAATACCTAGAACTAAAGACCTATCTGACCTCGCCTTCAGGGACCTAATTAACCCCCCTATATCTCCCCAAAAGGTCAGGCACTCTCGTATCGGGCCTATACGAGTCGTTGCCTCCTACCATCGTCACCAACATCGAGTGACCGGAGGCAATGTCAATCCTATCCATTTCGTCTCGAACTCTGTCAACCCTGGCCCCTGGGAGACAGACCCTCCTCCTCTTGGTTGGATGCCGTTCAACGAACTCTTTGTGCATGTGGCGCACTAAAGAGTCCCCAATTAAAATAGTTTCCCCCTCATTCACGTCCCTTTCCAAATGGGCGAAAGGGTTCGAAACCTCGATAGGGGGGTGATTCCTATCACCTAACGTACGCGGCCTAGCTCCACCCTTAACTTCTCTAAATCCCTCCCCATCTACTACTCTCGGACCAACCTTAACACCTTCCTCAACTCTATCCAACCTTCCCGACAAGCTACCTAAACTAAAAACTAGGTTACGCACCTCACCCTTCAAATTACTAACGTTTTCAACGTATTGGTTCGGCTTTCGTCAACCGTAGCCCTACCCCTGCCCTCATCAAACGTTGCAGGTCTTTCCGTTACCTCACGTACACTGCGTTTTATGTCAACTATTTCCTCCATTAACTCGCAAAAGAAACAAATTGATCTCTCGGTAATCGCCATAGGACCGCCGTTATAATCTTTAAATTCCGAATACCACCGGTTTACCCTACACCTAACACACGACGCTTTCTGCGACGGCATCGCGCAGTTAAAAATTAGTTTATAACCGTCACAAGTTTAAGTTAAATTAAGCTGGCACGCTATGAAAACTTCTAAATCGCTAAAAACCACTAATATTCAATTACTTAAGTGGCGGCGGCAGAAAGTTAACTATAACAATGTGAATATAAACGCAAGTATATAAAATTCAAAACTTTCCAAAAGTAAAATTCTTAGCAATATGCAAAAGTAGATGCAATATCAGAGAGCTTAGGAAATGCGTCCGTTCAGTACAGAGTCTGGCTTACGAAGGAAGGATTGAGTTGTGTTATTGAAGGTAAGGGGATAGTCATGTGGAAGATTGTGACGAGTAGACAGATGGAGGAACTGAGTTTTTGAGGCATTGAAAGCCACAAGGTTTTCTCTGCCCCAATCAGAGATAGCTGCCCCATAGCTGTCCTACGCGAATCATGGAGTGACTGTTGAGAGGGACGCTTTGGGAAGCGAGTGGAATCATCGGCATCGGAGTGAATAGAACATGAAGTGCGAATTAAAAGATCATTAATAAATAAAAGGAAGAGAGTGGGGGACAGGACAGAACCCTGAGGAACACCACTGTTGATAGCTTTAAGAGAACAGTGGCCATCTACAACCGCAGCTATAGATCGGCCAGAAAGGAAATTAGAGATGAAGGCACGGATAGAGGGATAGAAATCGAAAGAGGGCAGTTTGGGAATGAAAGCTTTGGTGCCAAACTCTATCAAAAGCTTTCGATATGTCAAGCGCAATAGCAAACGTTTCACCGAAATTCCGAAAGGACGATGACGAAGAGTCGGATCTAATTAAATCCAAATCACAAAATTAATCAACGTTTGCCTGCAACCCGTTTTAATGCATGTCTACATGGTAGCCTAATATCCAGTCTCAAATTAGTTTTGCATGTCTTTACTGAATTTTCAATGGATATAAATACAGCAGATTTTAAGCTGAACCGAAGTAAAATTTAGTCATTAGGGTAAGCAAGGTTCGGTCTGAACTTTTGTTTGTAAGCAAAATTATAAATCAGTTGATTTGCATTTTATTTGGTCACGGATTTCGTTGCACTATTAAGACAATCAAACGCAATCATGATGGTGACGAATAGATGATGGCTATATCTGTTTCATTATTTTCTTGCTACTGCAATAGTTCTCTTGAGCTAATTTTTTGTTTTAAATAAAAAATAAGGGGAACATAAAAATAAAAAAATGACAGTTGAGCAAGAATATCGTTTGGTAATCTTTGGTTAGCTAGAATAGGTAAAAATAAATGATTTAGTATATTTACACAGATGACTCAAATATTGCTTGAAGTCAGTCACTCGCTATTAATACAATGGCAACAAGTACTGCCGGATGATTTCTGCATGTGAAAAAAAAAGGAAGGAAAGGAAAAATTTAGGAAGGGTAGAATTATGCCTAGAGACAATCGAGTGAAGAGCTGCGATTGCTTTTTCAGATTATTCGGTACGAGAGAGGAGGAGAACCCCTTTTCGTTGCTTCTGAGAATAAACCAAAAGAAATTCCACGCTGTGAAGGTTGCGGAGAAATCCGTACATTTGAATTTCAAGTAAGCATTCTTCCTTTGTACTTGGAGTATAATCTTTGTTTTTCTTTTAACTCGCCACGCTGAGCAAAAACATTTTTTAACAGATAATGCCTCAGCTTTTAGTTCATTTGAAAGTGGATAGTCCAGGTCGCAGCATTGATTGGGGCACCATTCTCGTCTACACTTGCCCAAACAGTTGTTCTCAGGACGGTGTTGTGTACGCACAAGAAGCTGCCTTTAAACAAGACTACACGCCATCAACTGACTTCTTAGTGCAATAGTTTGCAATAAATGAAAGGCAGTTAAAAGTTAGTGGGAAAAAAAATGTTTCGGAGGTATTAAGATTTTAAGTACATTTACTTTTTAAAAAGTTATAAATTTTTCTTTTTAATTAATCTAGTCATTTCAATTAAAAATTTAATACAGTGTAATATGTCTACAAAATTAGCAATTCATTTTAGAGCTTAAGGAGAGTTTTCAGTGCTAAAACCTTTAAACTTATCAGTTTTTGTCCTATGAATGAGTATGATTTTCTAGTGTCCTATACCTCATAGTTTTTCCTTGAAGGACTACTTTCAAGAAATCATTAATTTTGCGTTAGAATATAGGTTTATTTTATGTATACTCCCTTTTGTTAAGTATGTTTGCTCTGCATTTGAAATTTGTGTCAACAAAATAGGGTTGTGTAACGATAAATGTACCGAATATACCAATATCCCACAAATAATAGTGTTTTGCAGCCAAACTTTATTAAATATTTTCATTAGGCGAAGCCGCTGAGGTGAGATCTAAGTAAGTAGTATGTAAACTACCATTTCAACCAATTAAAAAAAATTATATGAGAGAGAGAGAGAGAGAGAGCTTTGCGGCCCATACCGAGGAGGTACCAATGGCAACGGGTACCAGGGAAAAATTCGTGTACCCTTAAATAGTGTGCAAGATTCGGTCTAACCTTTTC
>JAJOZX010000530.1:972500-992500 GCA_023014485.1 Bathynomus jamesi
CCTTCTTGTTTAAGTTCGATGTATATAAAAATAAATTTTAAAAAATACAAGTTATTTGAGTAGCATACAAGTTTACCAAAGATTTAGCGTTCTACCTACCCTTATCTAAATATGTTCTAAAGGAATTCAAAACAACAGGATCGAGTTGAAAAAGACCTTTGCTTATGTTGAAGTTATTTGTGAGTTGGATAATGGCAGACTCAAGAATATTTCTATTAACAATGTTGCTAGAGTGAAATAAAACTGAAGCATTATTCCAATCAATACAGTGGGATAACTCTGACAAATGGATAAAAAGGGCACTGGACGACTGTCCTGTTCTAATGGAATATTGATGCTGTTTTATACGTGTGTGCAAATCCTTTCCCGTCTGACCTATGTAAAAGGAATCACATTTTTACAACCAATTTTATAGATAATGCCTGAATTATTGGTAGGGCTATTTTTTACTATGATATTTTTCACAATATTGTTATATGAAAATACTACATTAATATCCAAAAGTTTAAGTACATTAGCAATGCCTAAAAAGCCCGGGAAAAATGGAAGTACTAAAATAGTTTTTGACAAAGTATGTGTGTTATTATCACACGATAGAAAGTTCGTTTTGCCTTGTTGAGACAAGATTCCATAAACGGCAGATGGATAACACAGATCACTTCCAATACCGTTGATTTTTTTTCCAATTCGGCATCGATGTATTCCGGACTGGCGATCCTAAGGGCGCGGAGAAACATTGAAGAAAAAATGGCCTTTGCATCAAAGACTGTAAATTCACTTTCAATAACGAGTATTATCAACAAGTTTTTGGGATGGCCATGGGCAACACCTTGTCGCCCCTCCTCTCCAATGTTTATATGGAGTTTTTCGAGATTACGTACATTCCGAGAATCCTGGGGGTTGGCATCCCTTGGTTGCGGTACTTCGACGATATTTTGTGTATCTGGCCCATGAATCGTGACCTGGATAACTTCCTCCTTCAGTTAAATGATCAAGTCCCCTCCATTAAGTTTACTTTAGAAGTGGAACAAGACAACTCAATCCCATTTTTGGATGTGCGTGTACATAGGGAAAGCCCAGGTTTTAAGTTTAGTATCTATCGGAAAAAAACAAACAATTTGTCCTACGTACATTTTTACTCGGGACATGACACCCCCACTAAGAAGGCCATTTTTTCTTCAATGTTTCTCCGCGCCCTTAGGATCGCCAGTCCGGAATACATCGATGCCGAATTGGAAAAAATCAACGGTATTGGAAGTGATCTGTGTTATCCATCTGCGTTTATGGAATATTGTCTCAACAAAGCAAAACGAACTTTCTATCGTGTGAATAATAACACTCATACTTTGTCAAAAAATATTTTAGTACTTCCATTTTTCCCGGGCTTTTTAGGCATTGCTAATGTACTTAAACTTTTGGATATTAATGTAGTATTTTCATATAACAATATTGTGAAAAATATAGTAAAAAATAGCCCTACCAATAATTCAAGCATTATCTATAAAATTGGTTGTAAACAATGTGATTCCTTTTACATAGGTCAGACGGGAAAGGATTTGCACACACGTATAAAACAGCATCAATATTACGTTAGAACAGGAGAGTCGTCCAGTGCCCTTTTTATCCATTTGTCAGAGTTATCCCACTGTATTGATTGAAATAATGCTTCAGTTTTATTTCACTCTAGCAACATTGTTAATAGAAATATTCTTGAGTCTGCCATTATCCAACTCACAAATAACTTCAACATAAGCAAAGGTCTTTTTCAACTCGATCCTGTTGTTTTGAATTCCTTCAGAACAGATTTAGATAAGAAGGGTAGAACGCTAAATCTTTGGTAAACTTGTATGCTACTCAAATAACTTGTATTTCTTTTTAATTTATTTTTATATACATCGAACCTAAACAAGAAGGGGAAAGTGCTAAAACTCGGGCAGATTTCCAGTATAAATTTGTATTTTTTTTTTTTCTATAACATTGGTTGGAAACAATTAATTTGATCTTGTGCTAATCTTGTGCTAAAAATCGGTAGTTTTTCCCTTACAACTTTGTATGCTCCTCCCACAATCCTTTAATGTTTAATAATTTTTTTTTTATATCCGTTTATTGTGTGTATATATATATTATATATATATTTTTTTCTGTAACCTATATATAGGCTGTAACCTTTTATGTGCTTCAGTGTTCCTGAGGATGTCATCGGACGAGGGCGCTTGAGCACCGTTCTGTTTCCTTTCCTTCGTGGTTTTATTCATCATATATACTGTGTATAATATATATCTCAGATGAAATGTAAAATAAAAGGAGGATATTTTAAAGACTATTTATTACAACAAAATATTTATAATTTAACAACTCTCTTTAATGTGAAGTTATACTATACATGTTGTAATCTAAATATATACGTTTCATCAGAAATGGAATGTTACCTGACCCTTCATTAAAATGATTGCAAGTACTTGTAAGCTGTTTACATTCACTCCTAAGCCATTTTGGTTTACAATTTTGCCAAGACAAAACTTAAAAGATGATCTCACTGGCCAGTTTTGAAGGCTTTGTGGCGATTTGCGCATTTGTAACCAGTAACATGGTACTCCGAAATAAATTAATTATCAGATAACCATTAGCTCAGTGTGTTTTACTCTAACTGAACATTAATAAATACTGAAAAATTAAAATTCGAAGTTCAAAGGAGAAATACTTACTGGAGTAGGAGAGAATAAGGTTTTCGGACTAATAACTATATAGGTGCATGAACTCGTGTACCCAATATGAAACTAGCTGGGAAACGAAATTTAATCTCAACATTTACGATATATATTACTTTAGTTATAAAAATCTGAAAAAAAATAAAAAAATAAAAAAAAATATATATATATATATATAGCAAACAACCACAAGGAAAAAGAAAAAAAACACGAAATCCGAGCGCTTTCGTGATATATTCACATCTTCAAGGACAAGAAAGAAATAGATGTCAGGTCTTGAAGATGTGAATATATCACGAAAACGCTCGGATTTCATGTTTCTTTTTCCCTGTGGTTGTTTGATTATTTAATAAGATCACGTGTTATTCTGTGATTTTACTGCATTATATATATATATATATATATATATAAAATATATATATATATATATGGGACGCACCGATATCAATATCTTGCCGATGCAGATTAGTCAGCATCAGCTATACTCCATTTATGGTATTGCTACCATTGTGAAAATGCAAATTTCCAAGTGATGAAAAGGAATTTTTCGTTACTCATTAGCTGACTTTCAAAACAACCAACATTTAATTAACAAAATTTAATTAATTTTTTTTTTTTTTTGCAATAGGCATATGGGCTTATGCTTAAACTTATGTATTTATGAATCGACGAAAAACAATTAACCCAAGAACATGGTGAATAGCTTTTATTTTGTGATTGCAATTTAAGGAATTTCAGTTTCCAATATCAGTTAAAGGTGAAACCTACGTGATACCCAAGTCTGTTTGGAATAAATATATACTTTTGATTACTGAGATCGCGTGACTGGCGTTAATTTTCTTTTAAATTTTATTTCTCAAGTTTCGGACTTTTCTTCATAAAAATTTTGCTCAACAGATCAAATAAAGAATTTGTCTTAACTTCCAAAGGTTTTGAATATATCCAGACCTTAAAATTAAATGTAAAATTACTGAAATGAGCCATCGGCATATATATATGATGAATAAAACCACGAAGGAAAGGAAACACAAACCATTTTGTTTCCTTTCCTTCGTGGTTTTATTGATCATAAATATTTTTCACGTGTTACTTTCGTGAAATAAAATATATATATATATATTAGAAAATAACCACAAAGGAAACAGAATGGTGCTCAAGAGCTTTCGTCTATTGACATCCTCAGGAACACTTAAAATAAATAAGTTCGAGACTATATATGTCACAAAAAAAAATAAAAAATATTAAAATAAAAGTTGTAAGAGCGTAAGGAAAGGAAAACTACCAGAATTTTAAACTTTGCCCCTATTGTTTAAGTCCGTTCTGAACGAATTCAAAACAACAAATATTTGCAAGTTGAATAATGGCAGACTCGAGAATATTTCTATTAACAATGTTCCTTGAGTGAAACAAAATTGAAGCCTTACTCCAATCAATACAGTGGGATAATTCTGACAAATGGACGAAAAGGGCACTGGACGACTGTCCCGTTCTAATGGAATAGTGATGGTTTTACACGTGTGCGCAAATTCTTTCCCGTCTGTCCAATGTAAAAGAAATCACATTTTGTGTCTGGCCCATGAAGCGTGACCTGGATGACTTCCTCCTTCAGTTAAATAATTAAGTCCCCTCCATTAAGTTTACTTTAGAAGTGGAACAAAGCAACTCAAATCCCGTTTTTGGATGTGCGTGTACATAGGGAAAGCCCAGGTTTTAAGTTTAGTATTCATCGGAAAAAAAATAAAAAACTTGTCCTACGTACACTTTTACTCCGGACATGACACACCCCATCAAGAAAGCCATATTTCATTCAATGTTTCTTCGCACTCTTAGGATCGTTAGTCCGGAATTTCCACATGGATGCCGAATTGAAAAAAAAATACACAGTATTGGAAGTGATTTGTGTTACCCACCTGCTTTTTTGGAATCTTGTCTCAACAAGGCAAAACGAACTTTCTATCGTGTGGATAATAACCCTCGCACTTTGTCGAAGAAAATTTTAGTACTTTCATTTTTCCCAGGCTTTTTAGGCATTGCTAATGTACTTCATCTTTTGAAAGTTAATGTAGTATTTTCATATGACAATATTGTAGAGGCGGGGCCACCAGCTTAATCTCCGTGTGAAGAGACCAACGCACGAAACATGAGGTTCATAAGGTAAGGTATTGTGAAAAATATCATAGTAAAAAATAGCCCTACCAATAATTCAGGCATTATCTATAAAATTGGTTGTAAACAATGTGATTCCTTTTACATTGGACAGACGGGAAAGGATTTGCATACGCGTGTAAAACAGCAGCAATATTCCGTTAGAACGGGACAGTCGTCCCGTGTCTTTTTCGTCCATTTGTCAGTTATCCCACTGTATTGATTGGAATAATGCTTCAATTTTGTTTCACTCAAGCAACATTGTTAATAGAAATATTCTCGAGTCTGCCATTATTCAACTTAAAAAAATAACATTAGCCAGGGCTTTTTCGTTTGATCCTGTTTTGAATTCGTTTAGAACGGATTTAGACGAGGGGCAAAGTGTAAAACTCTGGTAGTTTTCCCTTATAAATTTGTAAATGCTCCTCCTACAATTTTTATTTTTCTATTTTTTTTTATTTGTGTGACCTATATATAGTCTCGAACTTATGACATCCTCAGGAACACAAATAAATTAGACGAAAGCGCTTGAGCACCATTCTGTGTTTCCTTTATGGTTTTATATATATATATATAATATGCTGCAAACCCACAAGAAAAAAGAAATGGAATCTTTTTTCTTTTTCCCTGTGGGTTTACAGCATTCATTCATTTCACGTGTTTGTGAAATTCATCTCATCATAAATATATATTTTTTTTTGGTTTAACCTCCTTCGCAATATCTAAGGTCATATGACGGAGGGGACCTGCAGCTTTACGTGGGATCCGAACCACGGGTCGCTACACAGTCTGGACGCAGCGGATGGTCTCCCATCCAACTATTATTCGACCCAATGTCGCTTAACTTCGCTGATCAACGGGAAGCGGTGTTACGATATTATATATATATATATTTTTTTTTTTTTTTTTTTATACAGGGAATCTATGTAACTAGGAACTTCAGGAGATCCCTAAAATGTTCAGAGATTTCATATAAGGTTAAGTAGTGATATTTTCGTTAGTTTTAACAAAAAATATCACGACAACCTAACAAATCGTCAAGGGCGTACAATTGACCTAACCAGGCATTCAATAATTTTCCGGTCGGTTTAACAAAAATATCACTACTTAACCTTTATGAAATCTCTAGTTACACACATTCCATATAATATATATATATATATATATATATATATATATATATATATAATATATTATATATATACTGATGAGCGAACGCTGCCTTTTACAGTAAAAAACACTTTCAAGTACTGAAAATTGGTCAGAGGCATTTTTTTTCATCAATAACATTACAGCAGTAAAACAAAATACAAGTCTTTTTCACAAAAACAGTGTTCAGCACAAGTCAGCAAAATTTAAAGGAAAAATAATGCACTCACACTGTTCCAGTTAAATAAACTTGTATTTATTAAACCTTAAAAATCCCCTCTTAAATCCACCTAAAGTTGTAAGTCCACAATACAAGAATCTAAATCGGCAATACGCAGTATTTTTTTATATACTTTTCATTTTTTAATAACAAAATGAGTCAAAACGTAAAAAGAATAAATTAAAAGTAGTTCTACTCCAAGCACAACTTGCCAAAAAAAAAAAATGCACTCAAAATAGAACATCTGGAAAGATAAACGGAACTAAGTTTCGTACAAAATTGTGAATTAATTCTGTAATGGGTATACAAAGGACAAAATATATACAGTATATAGTTTTCTTTTTAAATTTCATTCCATTCATATATTCCAAACGATCAAATCTGGGTTGAGTGCCGCAAGAAAAATGCCAATGATTATGTAAATGGACCTACAGTAATTTGATGTTTAAGAGAGAATCGATGCATTAAGAATACAACGCAGGTAAAAATATACTTACTATTATCCAAAATGTAATTTTTAAAAATAAACTAGTGTTATCTTCAAACAAAACATTACAAACCTATACAGCGTAATGAAAATTCATCTATGTAATAAAATAAATCTATTTATGGTCAACAATACATTTGTGCCTTATCAACCTTCAGCCAGTTATAATAAGTATTAAGGTAATATATTCATTCGAATGTGTAGAACGAAATGTAAATCAAAATGACGCGGGTGTATAAAATTAAAACTAACAGTTCACCACCACTGTCAATCCATAACAATGCAACTCGGTTAAACTGATCCATCGTACCTTACAAGTGGAATGTAATAATCCTGTTGGACACAATCTAAAGGATATTGGAAAAAAAAGTGACTAGATGGAAAAAGGCTATGAACTTTATAACAATAATTAAAATCCTCAAAGCGAGTAACTGTCAATCGTACAATGATGATAGGCACCTTCACTTTCAAAATTGAATAAATTAATCAACAAGGGTCTTAGACTAACCATAACTACAATAATAATAATAATACCCAGCCAAGGACTGTCCCAGGCCAGTCTAAGAAATGGAGAGAGACGTGCAGCGATGAGCCCACCGCTGCGAGTAATGAATCTGGCTCAACTCATTTCTCCATTTATAGGGGGTTTATTTTTCCCGTTTGGTGGCGTTATCGACCGTCTCATTGCCCTCTAGTTGACGAAGAACGTAAAATGGAACCAACACACACCGATTTTATGAACTCGTTTCACTTCTCTTTCCAAAGTAGCATTTGCGTTAGTAATGAAGCATTTCAAGAGAAAAAAAAATGCAATATTCTAAATTTCAGAGGAAGTAGCGTAAATATATCTCTAATACAAATATTTAATTTTTATATATTCTCGCGTTAGAAGCAGAATCTCCCACAATATTAATCGAAGTTCAGTTCCACTTGGGGGAAAAAAAATTACAACCAAAAGAATTTTCTGATTCCTCCGAACAATTATAGTCTAAGATCGTTCACGAATGGGAAACATCAGAACTTTAGATCTCATGAAATTCAAATCTGGTAAACTCTGTACTACCGCCTTCACGTCCTGTGGAAGAGAAGACAACTGGGTATTCAGCACTGGGCCAGAACCGCTCTTCTTCATGATTTTCTCTAAAAGAGGTGATGGGGAAGTACGAGGTTTGATTCCACTTTCAAATGATGCGTTAGTGTCTTGGGAACAAGTGTTGAAGATCTCTTTCTCCAAACCTTCGAAAAATTAAAAGGGAATTTTAAACATTAACAAACGAAAAAGGGCTGGGAAGGAAATAGTCGGAAAGAATTTCATTACATAAAATGAACGTTAATAAATTGTACAAAATAATGATTGACTTTAGGCTCATGTTGAAAAGTATTAAATAATCCAAACATGAAATATTAAAGAAAAAATCTTTAAACTGAATTCTAAAATTGACTGAGACTGACTTATATCAATACAAAAAGAACAAAAATCATTTAATGAAAAAATTCATAAGCGAAATACATAATAGATAACATTATGAAAATGTTCAAAGATATTTAATACATTAAGAGTACAACAAAAACTAAAGTATAGAGATTAGGGAAACCATTCATTTTTTTAATACCAATGAAGAAAACAAAATTCACATACTGTACTATAATGAGGATAATGTATCTTATTTAAACTTAGAAAATAAAATATAACATGCCATATTATAACAAAGCTACTTTCATTTGCACTAACTGTTAACTGGTCAATGAGGCAAGGGTAATGTCAGGTGCAGCCACGTCAAAAAAAACATTTTTAAATAAATAAAATTTAAACCCTCTCTTATCGACTCACTTGAGAGATGGGTACACGGTGCCCCAGACCCAACTTTAGAATGCGGTATCAATATTTTGTAATCGAGGAGTGAAGAAAAGCAGGCTGACGAACCACACCACATTCCACCACAGAAAGTTTGTTTTCGAGCGACAAACAAAAATAAATTAAGTTTTCCTCTTTTGTTCTTTCAACTTTTAAATTCGGGATTTTAGTTTCGGTCGCACTTTATTGGTTTATACTTTCAACAGCTTTACTACAAACAATAATTATAAACCTTAAAATTTTCGTCAGTATTTTCCACGATTCTTTTACACTTAATTTTCGAAAACAGATTCGACTTTTATCAGATTAATATTCTTTCCTATTAAATTTCTTCATATTAACGGGGTTTACCCTACCCCAAAAGCAACACAGAATTCTAGTTAAATATTTTCAATAATTCACGAAGCAATTCAACATTCTACCAGTATATAAAGAGATCTGGTAGCTTAATTGGTAAGAGATTGGACTTAAGCTGCGAAGGCCCGGGTTCGACTCACCATCACAACGGTTGGAATTGGGCCAACCACCTATTCAGTTATTGCTTGGTTTCACGTGACTTTCGTAGTGTGTGTGTGTGTGTGTGTGTGTGTAACAGAAAACCAACTTACACTGAAAAAAATATACGCAGTAAAAAAATGCACGCGTATGAAGAACTATATTAATTATTGTTCGGCCCAGGCCCAAGAGCAGCTAATGCGTCAAAATTTAACAAGCTAAAACGTGTTCGTTGTATTTGGTTTCATTTGAGCCAAATAAAATTATTTTACTGCTACATAAGGAAAAGTTAGGTTAGGTTAAATGAACTCTCAGGTAGATTTATAGAGCTTTAAATACTTAAAAGGTACAATTTCATCCAAACAAAACGATGAGAAATGAACAAATTTTGGCACAAACGATGAAACAATTTCTGTAGCTACTCTATCAAGGTCTACTACCCACATTTACTCGCGTTATGATTTTAATTAAAAAACTGGAAATGCTACCCGAGATTTTTACACACCCAGTTTTTTCTTTTACTGTAAGTTAGGTTAACCTAACCTAAACTGAACTCCCAAAAATCTTTTACAAGAAAGTAATTAAAAAAAAATATATATATATATACAGGGCGTCCCAAAAAAATGTACACACACACTTTAAATAATTATAAAGGCAGTGTTTATTAAAATACATTTCATTTTCAAAATGTAATAGAATCTACAGACATTATTTAATTGTTTTGTCAACGCCTGTTTTCAAACTGACGTCCGTTCTGGTCCAGGCACTGCTGATAACGCGAAGCAATGGAATCGCAAACATCACGAAACATTTCGTTTGTATTTGTGTGCATCTCGTTCAATGGATGCTCTCAATTCAGCGACTGTTGCAGGTTTTATAGCGTAGACTTTGTCTTTTAAGTATCCCCATAAAAAAAGTCTAGTGGTGTGAGGTCTGGTGAACGCGGAGGGTATTCTACGAAACCCCTTCGTCCAATCCACATCCACATCGTGCCAAGTACCACTCGCAATACTCCACTCTTCGGTCCGGATCATCTTCATTAATAGCATGGACTAATCTTGGAATGTAACTTTTCCATTGACAGCGCTTCAAAATGCGTTGGACAGACGATTCTGAAATTCCTACCTCACGACTCGCTTGCCGCACAGATTTTCTTGGACTTTGGTGATACGTTTCCAGTACTCTTTCTTGCTTTGTGGGGCTTGTCGATGTCCGTGGTCTTCCGGAACGCTTCTTGTGGACATTCTGAACAGTTCCATCGGCTTCAAACTTATCTCTAATTCGAGTGATGGTAAGTCGCGTTGGTGGATCTGTTTGAAACTCCCTCCTAAACTGTCTTTGCACTTCAACTGCGTTTTCACACTTCCAGTAGCATTTTAGAATGAATTTCCTTTGTTCAAAGCTTAGTCTGACTGCCATTATTAATTCTAATGGGTTTAACTTGGAAAGAAAGAAACATCAATTGAGCTATCAGCTGTTAAAGTGTGTATACATTTTTTTGGGACGCCCTGTATATTTGTTTTTTTTCAAGGTGCCATACAGAGGTAAGAAACTTGGTAAAAGATCTACTCTCTCCAACCCCAAGTATTTTTCTCTGTGGTAATTTTAATTTCCCATTCATGAAATATAAAAGGATAGGAAAAAATATATGTATACACCAGGACAAGGGGAGCACACGAGAAGACCAGGAGCAGGTAAAAATGCTACTAGCTCTAGCTGATGAATTTATGTTGACGCAAGAAATAACAGAAAACAAGAAAAAACAACTGCCTAGATTTGGTATTCACAAACAACAGTAATCTAATTGATAATGTAGAAATATCCCCAACTATGATATAGGCAGAGATGGGCAAGATCACCAACTTTGGTGATCTTGAAGATCAAGATCAGATCACCAGAAAAATGTGATCTTGAAGATCCAGATCAAGATCGTGATCTTGAAGATCACTTTTCAAGATCACTTTTATATGAATTGAAAAAAGTTGTACTCTTGTAGAGTAAACAAAAACAAATTATTTTGTTAATCACTCCTGAAAAGTATCACTCCTAATACTCCCCTGAGGGCTGAGGCAATACAAGCATCGCATCCTACCCATGTCACCTGATCTAAACCACGGGGATTGACGATTCCCCTTTCAGTTTTTCAGGTGGTAAACTTAAAACTTAGTATTATCATAACTTATCAGCAAAGAAAAAACTATTAAATGACCTACATATAGTTTTTAGTTCTATTTTTCTCAATTCTCATTTCACCAGGTCCATAACCCATATCAATGAATGGTCAGCATATATAAGTAAACATTTTTTACATAGAATTTAATTTTACAGTTTTACTGCAGTACGCAATTACTGACAATATAAGGGTAAAAACCGCAAGTTAAGAGTGTTAATTTAATGTTCAACCGCTGTAAACATTTGCTTTCAGCAAAACCAATTGTTCAAAGTTACCATCCGAGAGACGACCTAGAATATTTGGTTCCCTTGGGAGCCTGTTGAAGTTGTAAAATTGCACTCATTATTAAAAAATTCAATCTGTAAATAAAATATGTTTAGAATTAATTTATTATGAATACGGACCTATAGGCTATATTTTATGCCTATATATAATAATATATTAATAGAACACTTTTAACATAATTGCACAGTAAATTACACTTTTTACGAGCCTAAATTCCACAGCAACTACACCTTCCATGAGCCCACGCGACTATCGGACCTTTAAAAAATGAGAACAGTGCTCTATCTGATGATCTAACAGAAGTATCTGAAATATTAAGAGCTCAGTACGAATCATCTTTCAGTATCCCAAAAACTGACAAATTTATATGCGATTGAAACGCGTTCTTTGAAGAAGAACCAAAGGGGAAAGTATAACGGATTTCGACATTACGACAGATGATATTACACAAGCCATAGGGAAACTAAAAACACACACAGCGGCAGGACCGGATAAATGGAATGCCACACTGATCAAAAACTGCAAGAATGCAATCGCTTAGCCCCTATAGTGGATATGGAGACAATCACTAGACATGGGAGAAATACCGGGCATTCTGAAGAGCGCGAACATAGTCCCAATATATAGAGGAGGAGATCGATCCGAGGCCAAAAACTATAGGCCAGTATCGCTTACATCCCATCTCACTAAAATATTTGAAAGAATAGTCAGACAGAAAATCTATGACTTTTTGGAAACTCAGAAAAAATTCAATGATAACCAACACGGGTTTCGGTCAGGCAGATCATGCCTATCACAACTAATGGAACACTACAACAACATTATTGATTCACTGGAAAGTAATGAAAACTATGATGTACAGGGTGGGGCACGGGAACCAAGTGTTTTTGGAATAATCAGGAAAATGATATTTATTTTTGTAAAGAAAATATATTGGTAGAACAACATTCGTAAGAACATAGCATTTCATGTCATAATAATCATGTACCGAAAATTATATCTGGCATATGATGTCCTTGGCCGTCGACGCATTGTTGAAGGCGTTTACGAAAATTGGCCTCCACTCTTCCCAGCAGGTCTCTGTTGATTTGGATGATTTGTTGACGGATCGCTTCCTTCAATGCATCTAATGTACGGGGCTTGTCCTTGTAGACACGTGACTTGAGGTACCCCATAGAAAGAAGTCACATGTGGACAAGTCAGGGGACCGAGGGGGCCATGCAATGTCACCAAATCTCGAAATGAGATGGTTGGGAAACAGGGGGCGAAGAACAGCCATTGACGCTCTGGCGGTGTGTGGCGTGGCCCCATCTTGCTGAAACCACAAATGTCGACGAGCAATACGCCTTCTTCGTAACTCAGGGATGAAAAAGGTGTTCACCATCTCAATGTAACGCCCAGATGTTATGGTAACGGTAACCCCATTTTGTTCGAAGAAATAGGGACCGATGACGCCAAACTTTCCCACCGCGCACCAAACTGTAACCTTAGGGCTATGCAGCGGTTTTTCATGGAGTTGTCGCGGATTTTCAGCAGCCCAATACCGACAGTTTTGATTGTTGACGGCCCCATTAAGGTGGAAATGGGCTTCATCACTCATTACCACCATCATGTTTTCATTCTGCTCATAAAGTGCAAGCATTTCCTGTGCAAAATTCAGTCGTTGGGGGCAATCGTTTACATTCAATTCCTGCACCATCGCTAACTTGTATGGGTGAAAATGTAATTCTTCATGCAAAATCCGTCTAACAGTACGATTGCTGATTCCGAGTGCAGCTGAATGTCTCCGAGCAGAGCGGCCTGGGCTTTGCAACATCGCTTGTCTGACCCTTTCAACGTTCTCTGGAGTACGCACAGTGCGTTGCGGCCCCTTCGGTTTTGTTTTCATTATTGAGCCTCCTGTTCGAAGATTGTTAACCCAACGTAAGATTGTGTCACGAGCGGGAACAGAGTCATTTCGATGAATGTTGAATCTGCGGCGAAACGCACGCTGAACTGCTGTCACTGACTCGCCACTCCTAACAAAATGATCATACGCGAACATGCGGTGTTCTAACGTCCACTGCTCCATGATGGCACCTGAAAGATAAAGGTGAGTGTTAGTTAAAGTTAAATGCTATGAACCCAGGAATGGAATGCTACCTACCGCACGCCCCTCCCATTCCTAATGGCCGATTACTAGCTATTCAAAAAACACTTGATTCCCGTGCCCCACCCTATACTATACACAGACTTTGCTAAAGCGTTCGACAAGTGTGACCACGGAATCATAATACATAAACTGAAATATATGGGAATAACAGGAAAAGTAGGGAAATGGATATATAACTTCCTTAGTGAGCGGCGGCAAGTCGTTAGAGTACAAGGAGTATCTTCATCAGAATCGGAGGTCCTCAGCTCAGTACCACAAGGAACAGTATTAGCTCCACTACTCTTCATAATCATGCTAACTGACATAGATGGGGACGTTACCAGAGACAGCACAGTAACATCCTTTGCGGATAACACAAAGATCAGTAGAAAAATAAGAAACCCAGAAGACATAGGATCTCTACAAACCGACATAAATAGAATCTACAAGTGGACGGAAGACAACAGTATGAAGTTTAACACCCAGAAATTTCAGCTATTACGGTACGGAAAAAGAGAAGACCTAAAATCCATGGAATATTATACCCCAAATGGACAGGAAATTCAGAGAAATTCCAGAGCAAAAGATTTAGGGGTTGTAATGACAGATGATGCGAAATTTGAAACACAAAATAAGATAGCAGTAAACAGAGGAAAGAGAATAACAGGACAGGTATTGAGAACCTTTAAACGAAGGGATAGGAATGTAATGATTCCTCTACTGAAAACCCTGATAATACCCAAATTGGAATACTGCTAGGTCCTAACATCCCCATACAAAAAAGAAGACATTAGACAGCCGGAAGGGATCCAGAGAAGCTTCACAGCCAAGATCAATGGGTGCAAAGAACTAAATTACTGGGAAAGGTTACGCGAACTAGACCTATATTCACTGGAAAGGAGAGAGAGAGAGAGAGATACACCATTATTTACACTTGGAAAATAATGGAGAAACGAGTCCCTAATCTTACTCTGAACCCTATAACTCCCCAAACAACGGTGGAAAGTAGAAACGGTAGACTGTGTCGTATTCCCAAATTGAAGGCGAGACAGGGAACATCCTTAACCCTGAAAGAAAGTAGTTTTGTAGTGAGTAGTGATGTTAAAAAACCGTTTTTTTTATGTCCATGTTTTTTTTTTTGTCGTTTTTTTGTTTTTTATTGTTTTTTTCGTTTTTTTTAATAATTAATATAGATATTGCCAATTTAATTATAAGGTATACTTTTGCAATGATATATATTATAAAAATAAATAAATAAATAATAAAATAGGCCATATGGTACCAGTATAGAATGCCCTTTTCAGCCTATTTACAGAAAAAACTGGCCTCTTTCTTGCACTGAAAGTCTTGTATCTTGAGATCCGTTAAACTTGCGAGAACACTGGCTGGGAGCTGACTGCCCATTGTCCAACCTTTCCAGGACTCTCCCATCCATGCCTCGGATTTTGAATCTCCCACTTAACTATCCTTTAGACCCGCGATGACATATTTTCCCCCCCGAGACCATCCATATATATACATACACATACACCCATATACATATATACCAATATATACATAAATACTTATATACACATATTTATATCTATTATATACCCCATACATACGCATACATCCAGAATTCCAGATACATACGCACACATACTCACATATATACCTACACAAACTCATACACCTCTATTTCGCCCTTTCATTACCTCCGAGATCATTTAGCACATACAGTAATATCCATACAGCCAAAAGAAACTGATTAAGCACAGACAGAGCAGCAAAGCTTGTATTTATATCCCAAAATGCAAAATTCCAAGAAAGTGAAGTAAAACATGGTGCTACATTGGCTTCGTCAACATCCAAATCTGCAATAAGTACCAGTACCTGTGATATTGAAACTATATGCTCTAATCAATCTAGTGATAATGATTCTTCAATGGAAATAAAATCAGATAATGAAAGTTAAACAGCATTAGGTTAACACAAAGGTTAAAGAAAGAGATGAATATTTTTATTTTTTTTATTTTTCTATTTGGAATATATATATATATACACACTGGTATTCTTGCCAATCACAATTATATATATTGTTTTATACCAGTATTATGTATTTTTTATTATGTATATTATACCAGTACCTGTGATATTGAAGGTTAAAACAACATTAGGTTAACAAAAAGGTTCAAAAAAAGGTGAATATTTTCCTTTTCTATCTGGAATATATATACTGGTACTCTTGCCAATCACAATTATGTATATTGTTTGAAATGAGGAAGAATGTTTTATGTTCTAGTTAAAAAATATATATACATATAAAAAATGAGGGTTTGTTTTTCCTTTCTATTATATACTTTTTGCGTGATTCAATTTTTCTAAAAGATGACTATATAGTATATATACTAGGTATAACCGTGTAAGCATGGTAGTATAGTAAATTATAGGTAATACTAATATACTTATTAGATTAAAGGAAGAAAAATATGGAATAAGTTTAAAACAATAAAAAACAAAAAAAAACGACTACCTTCGTTTTAAACAAAAAAAAACGACAAAAAAAACGACACAATAAAAAACGACTCACATCACTAGTAGTTAGAGGACCAAAACTGTTTAATCAGTTGCCCAAAGACCTAAGAAACACGAAGGGAGTTGCAATGGAAATCTTCAAAAGAAGACTAGACGCCTGGCTCATAACAATTCCCGATGAGCCGGGCGTACCTGGCTATGTGAGGTGGAGAGCGCAAGAATCAAGCTTACTACTTCACCAGGCCAACTCGAAAGGAGGGGTGACAAGCTTGACCTTCGCGAAATGAGAGATCATCGCACGAAACCTTTGTAAGGTAAGGTAAGGTAAGGTAAGGTAAGGTGTGTGTGTGTGTGTGTGTGTGTGTGTGTGTGTGTGTGTGTGTGTGTGTGTGTGTGTGTGTGTGTGTTATATATATATATATATATATACATACATACAGGGCGTCCCAAAAAAATGTATACACACTTTAACAGCTGATAGCTCAATTGATGTTTCTTTCTTTCCAAGTTAAACCCATTAGAATTAATAATGGCAGTCAGACTAAGCTTTGAACAAAGGAAATTCATTCTAAAATGCTACTGGAAGTGTGAAAACGCAGTTGAAGTGCAAAGACAGTTTAGGAGGGAGTTTTCAAACAGATCCACCAACGCGACTTACCATCACTCGAATTAGAGATAAGTTTGAAGCCGATGGAACTGTTCAGAATGTCCACAAGAAGCGTTCCGGAAGACCACGGACATCGACAAGCCCCACAAAGCAAGAAAGAGTACTGGAAACGTATCACCAAAGTCCAAGAAAATCTGTGCGGCAAGCGAGTCGTGAGGTAGGAATTTCAGAATCGTCTGTCCAAGCATTTTTGAAGCGCTGTCAATGGAAAAGTTACATTCCAAGATTAGTCCATGCTATTAATGAAGATGATCCGGACCGAAGAGTGGAGTATTGCGAGTGGTACTTGGCACGATGTGGATGTGGATTGGACGAAGGGGTTTCGTAGAATACCCTCCGCGTTCACCAGACCTCACACCACTAGACTTTTTTTTATGGGGATACTTAAAAGACAAAGTCTACGCTATAAAACCTGCAACAGTCGCTGAATTGAGAGCAGCCATTGAACGAGAATGCACACAAATACCAAACGAAATGTTTCCGATTCCATTGCTTCGCGTTATCAGCAGTGCCTGGACCAGAACGGACGTCAGTTTGAAAACAGGCGTTGACAAAAAAAAAAAAAAAAAAAAAAAAAATATATATATATATATATATCTATCCCCGCAAGGGGGTTCTAAGCTCATGCTCTTGAGTGCTCTTTGGTATGTGCTTGTTCCTGGAGGTTTCACGTGCGCCCTCCCGGCCCTAGCACCCAAGGATGATGGGGCTCGACCCTGCAGTCCTTGGTCTTTTTCCACTTCGACTGTCCCCTCCACCCTTTCTTTCCTTCACTTTTTCCGCTGAGATATGCCCTTTAAATAGAGGCGAATCGGTTCTTCCTGAACTAAAAAAAAAATAAATAAAAAAAAAAAATATATATATATATATATAATATATATATATATATATAATATATATATATATATATATATATATATATATATATATAGTCCGCAATTATGAATCACTTGGTTCCTTAGAAACCCTTGTAAAGTAAACACAATTTTTCAATAGAAATTAATGTAATACGTGTTAATTCGTTCCTGACTCGGCTCCCAAGACCTAAAAATTCACGAAAATAGACAATTTTTTGCATTTTAAAGGAGGAATAAGCATACAAATATTAAAAATAGTTAATATTAAATCAATTTCATACTAAATAAAAGACATGAAAGCTAATTTTTTACATTAATTTGAAGACTTAGATGGACTCCGAGGGGAGTGCTCTTTGCTGGAGTGGGAGGTTCACTTGTGGACTTCCCGAATTTGAATAACCTTTCTTCTTCTTCTTCCGCAGATTATTATCCCATCTTTACATGGGGTCGCTGTTTTTGGTTCGTCTTCTCCACTCTCCTCTGTCGTATACCACATCCTCCTCCAAGTCCTTCTCCCTGATGTCCGCCACCACACAGTCCCTCCATCTCGTCTTCGGTCTTCCTCCTCTTCTCCGTCCCGGCAACTCCATCTCCAGCACTCTGCGCCCCACATACTCCTCCTCTCTTCTCCTGACGTGTCCATACCACCTCAGCCTGGCCTCCTGCACCTTCTTAGATGCTTCCGCCACCTTCACTGTTCCTCTTATATGCTCATTTCTGACCCTATCCCTCCTCGTCACTCCACACATCCATCTCAACATCTTCATTTCAGCCACATCGATTTTTCTTTCATTGCTCTTCTTCATTGGCACAGTCTCCATTCCATACAACATTGCCGGCCTCACCACTGTTTTGAATACCTTTCCCTTCAGTTTCACTGGGACCCTCTTATCACAGAGCACCCCTGACACGTCTCTCGAGTTCTTCCACCCCGACTGTATTCTACAGTTTATCTCTCTCTCTCTGCTCCCCCCTCTGCATCCACTGTTGACCCCAAGTATTTAAAATACTCCACCGTCTTAACACGCTCTCCACTCAATGTCACTTCCCCTCCTCGGTCCTGCTGCACATCACATCTCATACATTCGGTCTTCTTTCGGCTAATTCTCATCCCCCTACTTTCCAACGCCTCTCTCCAATTTTCCAATTGCTGCTCCACCTCCTCTTTCGTCTCCCCACTCAACACATCGTCTGCATACATCATGCACCACGGCGCCTCCCCTCTAATCCTGTCCGTCAACACATCGAATACCACATTGAAAAGGAAGGGGCTCAAAGCTGATCCTTGGTGCAGACTAACTTCCACCCCAAAGCTCTAAGACACACCCACGCTACTCCTCACCTTAGTTGTTACTCCCCTGTACATCCCCTTGATCAGTTTACCATACTTCTCCGGTACCATCTTTTCCCTTAAACATCTCCAAACTTCCTGCCGTGGTATCCTATCATATGCCTTCTCCAAGTCAATAAAAACCATGTGCAACGCCTTCTGCCCCTCTCTGCCAACTGTTTCAATGCAAAAACTGCATCTGTCGTTCTCCTTCCCGGAATAAATCCAAACTGTTCCACTGATACTTCCGCTTCGTCTCTCAACCTACTCTCCACTATTCGCTCCCATATCTTCATTGTATGTGATATTAGCTTGATCCCTCTATAATTCGTGCAATCTTGTACACCTCCCTTCTCTTTGAATATAGGCACTATGATGCTGGTCCGCCACTCATCCGGAATCACCTCCTGGTCAAACAACTTCTGCATTAGATCCCACACCAGATCCACCCCCTCATCTCCCAGTGCCTTCCATGCCTCGGCTGGTATCTCGTCTGGGCCAGTCGCTTTGTTATTTTTCATCCTATTCAGAGCACGACTCACTTCCATCCTCCCCTTTATTAATAATAAAATAAATACATTCGTTTTACAATGACATGAATAATTGCGAAGCTCGACTATTTATTTTATTTAATTTGGCCCTTAATTAAGCTTTCGGCTTCACTGGGCTCTGGGCTTTGGAGGAATCCAAAGTAGTTTGTCTGGGCTTGTTTCTCCTCTTTCAAAATCTCCTTATAGCATGCAATGTTATTGTGAACTCCATTGGCAACTTTGTTGTTCCTTTCAAAGTTGGATTCGTAATTGCGGATTTTTGTAAAGTGAAAGTATATGTTGATTTTTCAAACATCTGACACTTAAAAGTTTTGTATTTTTTTATTAACCGAAATAAAAGCATAAAATTTTTACTGTACCTTCTCTACACACTGGGAATTAGCTCCCCTAGTGCGAAACATGCTCCACATGATGTCCTCTGAGCTCACGA